>JANVCC010000049.1:3520851-3583293 GCA_025345505.1 Todiramphus chloris collaris | reverse complement strand
CCCTTTTTTTTTTTTTTTTTTTTATGTATTATGGTATTTTTTATTATCTGTTATTTTAGAATGTTTCCTACTTGACTAAATGTTATTGAGAAAGCAGAAGCTGGACACACAATCAGTTATTTGCCAAGGAGGTTTTAACTGTATTACCCTTGAAATTTTATATATTTTAATGTATCACTTTTAATACAAAACTCTAACTTTACCCATAAAAGTCTAATTTCTGCCTGATAAACTCCCAAATTAGTTTCAGATAATTGCTTTTTCAGTCTTCTCACATACATCTACTGTCAATTTTTTACAGCTCACTGAGCCATTTCAAATTATGTCTGGTTTGTCTTGCAAAATAAAAATGAGTGATTAAAGATGTTAAGTGTTCCTGTATCCAAACCTTTGTTTTTACATTCCGTGTTACAAATATTTTTCATTTGACTTTTTTTTTTAATATAACGTCTTCAAGAGTCATGCAGAAAAGGAAAAGCACTAATTGTCGTCTACTGCACTGTACATTATGTAGTCTTTAATAAAAGCATTATCAAATGAATTCTTTTCTAATGGTAGTAGCAAGGGGCGGAAAACTGAACTGACTTACAGAAAGGCTATTAGAAGATTGCAGAAGTGTTTCCATGGATTCAGGACTGTTCTCACTGCTGTACAAAAGTTCCTTCAAGCTCTTATGTTTTTAAAATCAGAACAGGTTGTTAGGAGCTTTTCCTCTGGGATTTACTGGGCTGATATACATTTCTAGACATCTCTTCATCAAATCCTAAACAAATTCATCTGCATTTATTTATATAGCAAAAAGATAGCAGCATCAAACAATGTGGTAAAGTGAAAAATGCATTTATTACACTTATTTTCCTTGCCAGTAACTCAGCAATGCTTACTCCAGTGTCTCTTAGTAGAATTATTGCCCCTTCAATTCCTCTGGGACCACAGCAGCACTGAGTCTCTGTCCATTTCAGCACTACCCACCTCACTAGGTCCCTTCTGTCTGTCTTCACCTCTACCTCTGTCTGGGATTACAAATCCCAAACACGTGACCTCTCTCTTTACGTTCCACATCTTTACCCCTGCAACTTTGGCAGTTTGTGTCTCTATATGTTCAATGTCTGTCCCATTGGCCTTCCAAAGGACAGAGTTCTTTCAGGATGATCTACGGGTAAGAATGCAAGATGTAAGCTGAAGCAGATCACAGCAAATGCAAGAGCTTCATGACATGACCAAAGCCTGCTTAGTCACTGCAGACTAGGAACACCCGTGATGTAAGCAGGTCAGAGAGCAAATGCAAGAACTTCATGGTGTGACTGGTCTGCTTAGACACTGGAGACTGGGAAAATAGCCAGTATAAGCATCTTGTGAAACTGTTTTGGTGCTGCTGCTCTGAACTGTTGGTAGCAGTGCACTGTGTCATCCTGCAAAGTAAAGAGCATTGAAAGTAGGGTGGTGTGAAGGAGAAGGATATCTCAGGTGCCTCACCTGTAGTTCATGCTCAGCACTGCAAAACACTAATGTGGGAATTACAGTAGCCCCCAACATCCTCCTTACAATAATTCTGCTAGTTATAGAGAAGTTTTGGAAATACTTTTACTTAACCTTTGAACTGTGTTTTTTTCCTGAAAGAGTAGGAACAGTGCTTTGTAGTAAACTGCAAGATACCTTTTCTGGATTTAGCTCATGGTCATGTGTAACACCGGAGAAATTGGTCATGAATGTAATCGTAACAATGCATAGAAACATGTGAGGACTTTATTTTTAACATTTAAACTCTTTTTTCACTAGACTTTGTTGTTTTAGACTTTAATCTTTAGACTTTAATAGAAGCATAAAAGAAAAAAGTTGCTTCATTTTGAAAGATTAGTATGAACTTGGAAAAATGCAATAATATTCAAAACATTACTGCCAAGTAAGTGTAGGATGAAATATTACTTTATATTAAAATATCTGAAATTTCTAATTTTTTGGGTTTTTTAAATGCAATATAATTCCTTTAGTAGAAACAAAAATTAGTTTTTGCTTTTTGCCTTATTAAAATACAATAAGCTAGTTGCTGCCAATAATTTGATCTTCATTATCTAACAATTATATTAATTGGGTGGTTAAATGCTTACTTAAGACATCCTATTTATCTTCTGCAGACAGCAGATGTAGATTCTAGCAACACTTACAATACAAGTGATTGCAGATGGTCCACGTTCCTTTCTCTATCCTAAAATACACCACAGGGATCTTGTCACTTTACAGTGAGACTATGCTGTGATTTTATTTCAGTTATCTAAACGTTGACACACCCTGTCACATGGTTTTTAAGTAATCTGAAAGTATTTCCCCTTCAGTATACTTAGGAACAATATCTTTTTATAAAAAGAAATGTTTAGATCATGGTTCTTATCACGCCTTGGTTTGTGATGAGATAAGTGTAATTGATCTCTGGATCCAAGCATGAGTGTAATTAATGATTTTTGTTGCCAATCTCATATGAAATGTGAATGGAGATCTCAGAATAAAGAAAAACTTAAAAGGTAACATACACAAAGGCAGAATTGCCCATCTGAAACTTCACCAACTGCAAAAATTAGCCAACAAGCATCTTCCTGTTTGTGCACAAATCTGCAACATACACATAATACAAAGTTTTACTAAATAGTAAAGCATAGGTCTACGAGTGCTCTCCCAAAATCCTGATTTAGAATAAAAATAAAATCAGTTTTGAAAGTTTGACAATGCCTGCTTTCAGAAATTCTAAACATAAATTTCACCAAAATTTAGTAAGTCTTCTTTTTTTTTTCCTTCCCTGAAACGGTATTTATAAAGACATTGAAGTAAATCTTGTGTTCAAACAGAAATTATCACTGTTTCCAGTTTCATACCTGTGAGTACTGGTTGTTTTGGTAGTTGGTAATGCCTTATTGTAACTGTTGGGTTTGGGTTCTAAAGCTGTGAATATTCTCTGTGTGGCAGAATAATCCCACCAAGGCGTGCAGAATGTAATCCATAACTCGGTACTGTCAGACACTAGTTAACAGAAACAGATTATTACCTTAAAGAGTTGGGGGGGGGGCATAAATTGATGGTTAATAAAATAAAAAAAATTATTTGAAAATTCTTTACTATTTGTCCTTTAAAAGGAAAATGTATGCAGAATGTATCTTTCAGGCCTTAGTATTTCTGCTTTTATTCTCTCTGTGCATAGCAACACATAATTCACGGTCTGGAAAATGTTTTCTTTTGCACTTCTTTCATCTCTAAGTGATAGAAACAAGCTTCTCTAATCATGATTTTTCTCTTCCGCATTGTTGGAAAACATGAGTATTTTGCTCATACCCCTCTTAATTACTGTTCTCTTGTTGTGTTGTGTAATATTGTGTGCATTTATGTACAGTGTGTTTAATCTGAGATCACAAAGATCATTAATTTAACGGTTTTGCTGTGAATGTACGTTACGTAAATAGCCTGGAAAAGGGTGGGATTTTAAACTCTTTGTTTTTAAAGAAATGTAAATCTAATAAACATCTACTAATTAGTGTGAAGGCTTACTGGATAAGTACTAAGTTCTAAAAAGGTCTCATAACAGTAATCTTAACTGTTAATATTATTTGAAACACACAGATAATGAGAATTTTCTGATGGAGCAGCTTTAAATTGACTGTCAAAAAATCAAATAATCACTATGAAGAATAATAATTTAGAATAATATCATTTCTGATTTAGGAATTGCCTTTATTTCTTACCATGACTGATAGGGTTTATACATATATTTCATATGATAATGAGATTAAAAGAATGGGGACAGCTGGTTTGCACTTTGTGTCTACTCAGCGTTCGGTCGCAGTGAGCACTGGCATAATGTACATAATAGAGAGCACCATAACTAATATTCCTCTTTTCTCTAGGAAAAACAACTTAAATGGGATTATAGTCCAATTATTTGGGATTGTGCAGTATATTTAATTTTAGCGTTGTATGCCTGCATTAAAAAAAAATTTTAAAGTCCTGATGATTCTGTGTAATATAACAGTACTCTTCCAGTCTGCTTGTTACATCAAGTAGCTTATTAGACCTTTAATTAACAGGAAAATACCTAAAATGTCTTATGATAGAAACTCCACTTGATTCTGAGTTCAGTCAAAATAGTCTGATATTTCTTAATACAGTGCAACCTGCACCCATTATATTGAGATTTCTGAGAGATTATTGTCCATTCTTACCTCTAGGGTTTGTTTGATTCTGGGATTTTTTTGAGAGAGACTTTTTTTTTTTCCCCAAAGAAGCAGGGCATTGCCTGTAGATCTCCCCAGTTCAGAGCAATTTAGGCACAGTGTGGAGTCATGGTCATGGAAGAACTATAGCTTTAAGAGTAACCTCTAAAATGTTATGGTAATTACTTCTTTAATCCTTCTTCTTTTAACGGTCTTCTTTGTTGGATATCTACAAATATATGGCACTATTATAATAAACACCTCGTAGTGCTCCGTGGGGATACTGTTATTCCTTTAGAATGAAATAAATAGTGGAAATTTTAATGATATTTTAGCAAATGTTGTGGTGCTTACTCGTGTACGTAATGGGCTACCACACTGGGAAAAGTGGGTATAAAAGAAAAGAGAAGATATTCCTGGTAGAATTGTCGTGGCACAGAATTATTAGAGAATGCTCATCTTTTACGTTTTCTGATTCAGCTTCCTGTTCTAGCACATGGCATATTTTATTCTTTAGAATTCTATTACCCAAGTACCTAATTAGAATTTTGAGATATTAGATATATAGAGCCTTAATTAGAAGATCTTCTGTGCACCTTTTTGCGGAATGGATTTGTATTATGCCCTGTCCGTGCAAGATGTAGGCCAAGCACCCCATAAATTTAAGTGCAATTCAGAGTGACATGTATGGGTCATGATTTCCTCTTAAAGAACACTAAAATGTTTATTAAGTTGTGCATGTTGGAAATTCACCCTCTTGCTGAGTGCAGTTGCCTCTAATTTAAGACCAGAGACTTCTAGTGGAAGAATTATAGAGTATTGCTCTTTAGGGTTTTCATGAATAATGAAAAATTATCCATTATGTGGAAATACTAATTTAGCTGAATAAGCTTTAGAATGCTTGGAGTCATTTTCAAATAAAATCTGAAACCAAGATGTTCATCCATTCATTGTGTTCAGCTGGGGGGGGGAGGGGAATACATATCAGTATAAAGCATAAAATAGTCAGTAAATGTGAACACATTCTGCAAGTCTTCATAAAGAGTTAAGATAGAAAATATGAGATTATCCTTTAAGTAATCTAATTATTAAATCAGTAGCATTTCCGAGGCAGATATCCTCAGTATGAGAAAAATACTTGATTCGATATGATATTAAATTCCCAAGTAGTAATAAAAATATGAGCGTTCTCATCTTTCCCTTAAGTAAGAGGCAAAACAGCAAAATGAGATACTGTGACTAGTGAAAATGAAAATTATATTTCTCTTACTGCATAAATGTGAGACATTTTCATTTATCTTTATTGTCTGGGTTTTTTTGAGAACAAAGATCAGATTCAAGAGGCATCTGACTGAGAAAATAATGGCTAGTAACATCAGACCTGGGACTGTGTAGGAAAAAGCAGCATAATTACACATCTTTTCTCCGAGTTGATCTCCACTCTGCCTTGCAGACTTCTGCAACATTTCCTTCACCTGCTGGGTGCTGACCTTTCCTTAGTTTGCCTTGAAGCAAAATTGCTCGCAGGCAGGGGAAATTCCTCCTCACAGAAACAAACAATAGCTAAAGCAAGAACCATGCAGTCACTTGCCAGGGTAATGACTTCTCCTGGATGGGTTTCTGAGTCCAGCCTTTCAAAGCTTCTCTCCAAAATCTTACGGCAAATGGAGTATTTTACACAAAAATGCTGAAGGGAAGGTTGTCATTGCAGCAAATGCTCTGGGACCACTCATATTCTTAATGAAAATCATCAACTTCATAAATGAAGATTTAATGAAATTTATAAGATACCTGCAAGAGGCTTTCAGAGCATCGGCGTTTATGGGCTAGGAGGGCTGATGGGCGCACGTGTGTTTGCGTTAGCGTGTGTTTCGGTGTCCTAAGTAGCCAGATTTCATCCTGGGCCTTTTCCAAGGCCTCTTCCAAAGGCAAATATGGCTAGCAAGCTCTTTGGTCTTCCCTGTCCCCCTCCCCCCAAAAAATCAAGAATCAGATGCTGGATTTGCCAGGTTTCTGAGATAAAATGTTTGTGTTAGATCCAAGATCGAGATTTAGACAGATTGCAGACTAATCTTTACTAAATAAAATTAAATTCTCTGTAGATGTAAATTAAGTGTGTTTTGTTGGAACACAGTCTGTTGCCAACTAAAATGTTTGGTTTTATTTAATGTAAATCTCATGTGCATAGTCTTCATCTTGGCAAATTATGACTGTAAAAGTAGGAAATAGAGAAGTGGTAAATATTGTTTTTTAAGCCACACCAAAAATCTCCCTTATACGAAAGCATTATTAAGTTTTAAGACAAGACATAAGATAAATGAGAACTGTTCGTGATCAGAACAACTAAAACCTTTATAAAAGTAAGGAATTGGGAAAGGTTTTGAGAAAATGGAGGGAAAACAAATTTTCCCTTTTGTATTCCAATACTGTTTGGGTTTTTTTAATAGCTTCTAAGAGAAGCTAAAAACACAATAGGAAAGCCATCTGTGTGGGCAGAACATGGTTTGCCAGATGAAAACTTTACACTTGCTTAGACTATTCTGTGAATGGAAAGCACATGAGTAAATAACTGGTTTTAATGGCCTCTGTATTTATTTTAACAGAATATTTATGTGCAGTTTTTGGTTTTGGTCATAACACTATTTTTAAAGTGTCTGTCTACACACCGAGACTCGTTTTCTAGAACTCTTCAAAGGTAGCATTCTTCTATTTCAGAATAATTAATCAGTTATAGTTTTGTCCCCTGCCATTGCTGTGTTTATTGATGGGATACAAACACTTGACTTTCAAATACAATGACTGAAAATACGACTTGGGAAGCATGCTGTGCATTAATTCTAACAAACAATCTGTCACATGTTCATAGACAGCAAATACATATGGCTATGGAGGATTAATTTCAGCTTGCAAATTAGTAGGAATATTTTTGTTTCAGTTTTGCTATTTTTTTTATCATCAGTTCTGGATAATCAATACCTCCTGGTAATTATTGTAGATAATGAAACTGTCAGTTTTTGCAATCCTAACTTATTTTGGCAGTTGTATCTGCCCAAGTTTTGTCTATATTTTTAATTAAAATCTAAACCCAATTTTTTTAACCACAAATCTTGGCTTTTTCGCTCACTCTGAATTAACGTCTGTACAAAATAATGGAACAAGATTTTAATTACAGCTTGACTTACATGTGAGTTTGGCCAGTGATTAGGCCCATAATTCGCAATGGAATTCTGAACAGATTTTAGAAGTGAAATCACTGAAGCAGATACTGCTGTGGTATTTACCCCTGTAAGTGTCAGTAGTCTGAAAAATTATGGACCTTTTTTTTCCTGTTTATGTTCCTATGAAAGAAACAAAATTCTGCTGTGGTTTTACGTTTCCTTTTTTTCTAACAGATAGCTGTCTGGCATTCCTGTGAATTAATATGCAAATGGCTTCTGTTGCATATGGTGCCTTTTCCACTTACAGATTTCTCCCTCCCCTTTTTTTCCCTCATCTTGTTTTCTCTTACATAGTCACTAAGTCATTACTTTCATGCATATAAGATGAGCTTTCACAGGAAAGGAATTCGGACATTCCTAAATGTTTTCCTGAGATCAAACTTTCTGCACCATCTTTGAGCGTTTTCCTTTTCTTGATTTTGCTCTAATAAAAAAGACTGAGAAGAGTCTTCTTGACAAGGAGGTACACACACAGACACACACACACATATATATATATAAATACACATAAAAGAGGAAATTATTTTAAGGAAGCTCGCTTACATGAAATAAAAGGACAAACAATTGAAACTGTACTTAATTTCTGCAAAGATATTGACTGTTTTATTTATGTTTTATAAAACCTGAATTTTAATCTGATTTTTAAACAAGTGCCTGTTTAGGAGATGGGATTGTAAAGCTGCAGTATCCAGGGAAAAAAAACTAGGTAGTAGAAAGGAGGTTTGGAGTTCAGAAATTTTCTGACTATCTGTTAGAAAAGCATAAAATAATCACCATTAATGCGACCACTGACCAATGAATTGTGTGACTGTTTTTATACACTGCCAGTGCCTTTGAAGACAGTACCTATAATTAGAGAGTATAGGAAAAATGTGTGGGTTAAAAAAAAAAAAGTAGTTCTTTAAGAGCTGATGCTGTAGTAAGTTCAAATATAAAAAGTAGATTTAAAATAACACTTGCTGTAATGAGTAGAAATCATGACAGGAGAACAAAGCATAAGAAAATATCCTTGGGGCATAAGTGAGATGATTAGAAATATCATTAAAGCTAAAGCATCTGTTTGACTCCTTTGTGAGACACCCAACTCACCCCACATGCACACATAAATGATGACTAAGTTTACTAATGCTGCAGTTTGAACACTAAATATAACATGCTTTGCATTTAAAGAACATACAGATTAAATATGAGATGCCTGTAGTAGAAGGGAGCCTGCAGTAATGATACACTGTGGATTTCAAGATCATGTGTAAACAGGCAGATGTCCAAAGCGAGCAAATGTTCATTACAGAACATTTCACATCAGGCAGCTATTTTATACCACTGAAGTAAAATAAAGAGTAGTTGTTAAAGATTTGTAAGGAAACCCAAAATTTATTAGCAAAGATGAGCAGAAAGGTGTCAGATGCCACCCTGATCATCTGTCTGAACAAAACACAGCAGGCACGGGGTACCTGCCTTCACCAGGCCAGGTCCCATCGGACGTTAAGGTGAGGTTGAGACAGAGCCCCGTGAGACAGGAGAACATCTTCATTCTGCTGGAAGAAACTGGGGACTGCATGCACACACTCACAAAGGAAAACATAAACTGAGATAGAAAGACCATTTCTGTCTTACTCATGTAGATATTTAACACATATACCTTTGGTTTCTTAGACCAAATGAGAGTGCAGTTTAATCCTTTTTCAAAACACACAAGTGTATGAAGCTCTACTGGAATCTGTAGTATGAAGTCATTGCTATCCCAGGTAGCACTGCCTGTTGCCATTTATGTTCTCTAGTCACACAGGATGGACAGACCTCAGTCCATTCTGCAGCCAGCTCCTGTCTGATTATCAGCAAGTCCAGTGTTGATTTTTAATTATTTCATTAATTTAGGATGGAACGTAAAAGATCATTTCAGAATGGGATTTTTTTTGTTGCCTTTTTCTAGAGATGATTGCCCTGGAGCTGGTTAAATAGATAAGATGTAGCAATGAAGGAGGAGTAAAAACACATAAAAAAGATAATTATTTCCAAAAGTTACCATAAAAATCACTGAAAGAACAGAAGAGATTATCTGTGGTCTCCTGGGGGTATCTAATTTGAGGGGGAAAAAAAAATCCATTTCCATTTTTTTCTTTTAAATGTAAGTTCAGAAATTCTGTGGTTTTCAACAGCTTTAAACTTCATTTAAAGGTCAGTGTACATGTCCATCCTTAATTGCAGCTTGTCACAAAAATCAAGACAATGAATACTTAACATATTCTGATAAAACTGTAAAGGAGGCACAGTTTTTTTCCTCCATTTTGGGGGAAAAGAGTCCAAATTGAATGTAAACTCACTAATGCCTGGATGTACGTGAATAGTGATTGCAAGGCAGTGCCACAAGGCCCTCTTAGGCCTCTTCAGGTTTTCTAGATAATTAATACTTGCTTTTAGTACACTTAGAATTTTCACATAACGTTTTTTACCACAAATTAATGAATTCCTACTTATGTGAATTCTCAGGAATGTTGACTGTAGCATCTCTATCCACCTTTTCCTTCTCTGCCCCGTCGTTAGGGAACTGCTGATGATTATCTGAGCCATCCTGCTTGAAGGAGGATCAGGTCTTGATGGGACAAAAACTGATAATCTCCAGGGATTAGATTCCCCCACTTCTAGTGCTTCACCAGTCTCCTTGTGGGTCAGATAAACCAGAGATGAAAGTTAATGTCAGAGAATAGAAAAAAAAAGGTAAGTCTTGATGATTCTCAAGCTACTTGGAGATGGAGATCTGCTTCTGGCAGACTCTGCTGTGCTGGGCCTCTTCACGTATTACTGTACTGGGAGAGAGTTTGACTTCCACTCCTTCCCCTTTCCTTTTAAAGTGAGATTCCCTCTCTCCCAAGATAAGGCTGAAAGTACAATACTTTGTGTGATACTACCTAGGAATGAACAAGGTAAGGATTGCACGCTTCCAAAGAAAACCATTGCAATAGAAATGCAGACCAATAATATTCAGCTAAAGCATTTCAGAAACTCCTGTTCTTAGCATTTCTAGAGACTGCCACTGAAGTGAATGCAGAGACCCAGACTGGTTTTGGTACGAGCTGGAAAAGGTTCTGAAGAAGTGTCTTCCCTTAATAGCAGGATGTATGAGGCAATAATATGAGCTGTACAGAAAACTTGTAGGTGGATCTTACTGAACTCTCTCTCAGCTGATTTTCACCCCTTTCTCTGTGCTTAAAACAGTTCATTGGTTTCAAATACGAGCACGTATTTGTAGGGTGGGTGTTCTTAATTCTGTGCCTTTAAAAAGAAGTTCTAAAAAAAGAAAACGTTTATATAGGTTTTTGGTCTTTACAGATAAAAGGACTTCATCTCCATCTTATCTTTAGATATATATGTTAAACCTTAAGCGCTCCTGCACATGATTGACAAAGCTAATGAAAGGATACCTACAAAATTCCTCTTAGTCATAGTTAAACCTCTTTGCACAGCAAACCCACAAGGCTTTAAGAATGCATTTACCCACCCTGATTTTTGGATCTGCTCAAGTCCCTCTGCTGCTGTGTAATTCTAGTAAGATTTGATCACAATTCTGCAAACTACTTTGAAAAGGCCAGCAGAGTAATGGTTCTTTTCCCCTAAAGGTTTAACACTTTTCTAACATGTTTTTGCAACATGACAAGAAAATGGAGATTTCCCAGCTCCAAGTGGGGAGCATCATGCTAACTCAAGCAGAGAGTTACATTTCCTCTTTGTGATAATAAGTTCTTAATTTGTAGTATTACCTGCTGCCAAAGTTATCAATCCTTCATACTCTATTCTGAAGTAAGGCACATTAATAGTTAATGTCACTGGAGACTCCAAACCAGGCAAAAGATGGTTCTGTCTCTGCTATCATTCATGAGCAGTTGCAGAATGTATTGCAGAACTCTCTCTGTTCTGCTGTTACTGGTTCTGCTCTGCTATCAGGATTGCATTTCTTTAGTCATCAGTACTTGATTGTTTCTAATTTGTGTTGATTCAGTTGGGACTTCTGGTATTCATCTGTTCTTGCACCTTCAAGCTTCTGCTCTCCTCGTTTTGTGCAGGACATTTTGGAAACCTCTGCTACAGCTTCTGATTTTCTTCAGCAGCCTTTGATATCGGACTTCCCAGTAACATGAAGGTTTATTATAACAGCCTGGTTGTACATACATCCTTATCCTTGGGTTGATGAATAGTTCTCTCTACACAGTAATAGTCCATTAAAATACACATTTCTACGTATAGCTATATAATGCGTGGTAACTTCTTGGTCTTTATAGACACTGGTTACAGCAGTACCAGAGTTACAACAGCATGACAAACTATCCTTTACTACTAGAACCAGACCACAGAGCAGTTTCTTGCCTCGCTAATCCTTCATTACTGTCATGTTAGGTCTTCTTTTCCACGCTATATCCAATACTAAGATATGTGTTGAGTATATCCTTCTCTAGTTCAAAGCTGTGATTGCATAAGTTAGGGAAATTTCCCATGTGCTTTTTCCATTCTAGGCTTAGGTTCAGGTTCCTGCCAGTCTTCTAACAAGAGGGAGCAAACAACAGTCCCAGAAGCATCACGATGGAAAAAGGAAAAGAAGTACAAGTTGTTTTGGGTTTAGTTTTTTGAAGTCTTGGGGAGTGTTACGGACCTTTGCACATGCACAATACACGACTCTGGCCCAGTTCCTAGCTGCGTAAGAGCTGACAAAACCGTGACCCATAGCCCTGCCTGTTCTGGGGGGAGGGAATGAGAATTTCCCAAGCTGTCATTTTTACAGTCATTAAAACTGTCTCGAAAGAAATTAGATGAGCAAAAGTAATCTTAGTGTTTATAGAGGATATATGAAGAGATCTTCACTAGCAGTGTCACTTCGAGGCATTCATGTAATAACTACATGGAAATCAAAATAAACAATGCTAATAAACTTTGCTGTAAGGAGTGCAGCCGCTCTCTGATACTTTTTAGGCCAGAATCCTCAGGGCTATAGTAATTATACTGAAGTGTTCCCAGAGTATTTATGTGTGTTTCTTTTAAAAGGAACAGATTTTTGCCCTTAAGGCCCACTCAAGTTGCAATGATTTTAATTAGTGACACACATAGCTTAATTCAACTTATTCTACATGCACTTTTAGGAATGTTTAAATCAGCTAGCAGCTCTCCATGATCAAGGAACGGAAGGTGTCTGTGCAGTGATACGGATTTAATAGAAAAATTCTCTGAACTCAGACAGGGGACTTTGGTTCTGGGGCAGACGCGATTAAAGTATAGTCTATATCTTTAAAGAAACCACAGGTTGAGCCAGCTTAGGGTGAAGAGCATTGATCAGATCTAATTGACTTGGGCAGGCATACACAGGGTTGGGCTTTTTAGTCAATACTCCTGACTGAACCGAGTTTCTCTAAGAGACTAAAATCTGATCTGTATAGCAATTTTCTCATGTCCCCGTGCTGGCTTCCCTTCAGCTTTCCAAGCCCTTGGTGCAATAGAGGGCCATGGATTTTTCAAAAGAGCTGTAATTCCCACGTTGCTGTATTTGCAGGTGTGTGTGACACCGAGCTATTTGTTTTGGTCCCTTCTTGCCCTATTTTATCTTACTCACCATTCAGCTTTTAAAGTGTACATGAGTGATAAATGAGACCCTGGGTGGGAAAGGACAATTGTGTTCCCAAAAACATGACAGGATGAGTATGTCTGGGTGTTCTTACACCATTCTGTGGCTTCAGCTGCTTCTCTTCCCCTCTGTTCCTTACTCTTCTGACCTCTTCAGCTCAGCACTGGAGCTGTGCTAACACTCTTCTGAGGTAAAGGTATTTGATAAACTCTCATACAAAATTTATGACTGTAAACAGATTCTTCAGCACCAGACACAAGACCTTCCTGCCATTTTGTTTCTTTTCCTGGGCTATGGCTTTTGCATCCTGCAGCAGCCTGCCTAGGGAGCGCTCCTTCCAGGTGCGTCACAAAGAGGTCATTCCTGGTTTCAGATTTTTGCACATTTTCACACGCTTCAAGCTGCTGTGGTTTTTCCCTGTCCTTACTGACTGACTTATTTAACAGTCATGACTCCTAAACAAAGGAAATAAATGTATATAAAATGAATCTGGGTCAGGCCAGCCCTTGATAACTCTTTGGATGAACAGTTCCTGGACCTCAGTTGTAAGGTTTGCACACGATATGTTGCATGGCAGAAAAGCAAGTCTGTTTTACTTTACAAAGCTGAAAATATTACTGGAATGATGAGCAAGAGCTATGCAGGAGTCGAGGTTATCTGGCAGTTTTAAGTTAGATTATTAGATTTCAGGACATCTCTCGATGTAACAATGCAATATAATAATCATTTACACAGGCAGAAAATTTTTTCTTTGTGCTGTCTCCTGTTTGTCAATATTCACAGCATATAAATCACATTACAATATACAAATAGGGCTGAGAGAGGCAGCAATAGGGGTAGCTGTAATCTCAGTAAACTTACTATCTTTAGAATACTGATCAAAAATTAAACCTGTTGCGGATTTCAAAGTCTTTGCTTTTATAATGAAGTGTTTAGTTTGTTACATTTCAAAGAAACATCATTTCTTTAAATTTATATAGATCTGCTTCATATAATTACAGCATATGAAGCTGTAAGAGAAACCTAGAGACGTTGTTCTGAAGATCTGTATTCCTCTTAAGATTTGTTTACCGGGCTATCATAGCTCAGAAATATTTTTGGTTATTAAGTTGTATTATCATCAGCAAACCAATTGAAATAAATCTCAGGTCAGTGTTGTGATTCTGTTATCTAAGTAAACAATTTATATTTTTGCTGAACTTCTGTTTAAATTGCAGGTTGGATATTTTTTCCTATAGGTGATTATATGGGTAGTACCTCTTCTAATTATGCTGAGGTGTCTGAGATTTTCTGAGAGAAGAACAAAGGATCTCCTTTAATCTGGATAGGTTACAACTCAGGTTTCTGTTTGTAAGCTGTATTTTAAGTTGGATTAGTTTTCAGAGAAAGGGGGGAAAAAAAAAGAGGTGCTTTGAAGTGTTTGGTTATGGTCCTTGTTCTTAAATAGATACGTGTCTTACTGTCACAGAGTTGATTAAAGTAAAAGCTCAGTGAGTGTCATTCCTGTCTCTGTGGTCCGTGTTAAACAGACCGCTTTAAAACATAGGCTCTCAATTGTCAGTGGTATTAGCATCCCCCAAATCTCAGCTTCACAGGACTGAAGCTTGACAGCAGAGATTTTCCTGAGTACACCTGCTCTGTTAGTAGACACTGTTAGCAACCTGTGATAGGCCGAGGATGATGATACACAGGAACAGCAAGCTGTGAAGTGGTACAGATGTGCTGTATGCCTGTGAACCTTAGAGCTGAGCGAAGGAGGTGTCTCTGAGAACTTCATACTGAGGTTGGAGTTCAAAAAGGACTTAAATTCATCAGATTCCTGGGATTTGTTCTTACACTTGTATTTTGGGTTTGGATCAGGAATGGAACAGGAATCATGGATTTTCATAGAATCATAGAATGGTAGGGGTTGGAAGGGACCTCCAGAGATGATCGAGACCAACCCCCCTGGCCAGAGCAGGATCACCCAGGGCAGCCCACACAGGAACAGATGCAGGGGGATCTTGAAAGTCTCCAGAGGAGACTCCACAGCCTCTCTGGGCAGCCTGGGCCAGGCTCTGGCACTCTCACAGTGAAGAAGTTTTTCCTTATGTTGAGGTGGAACTTCCTGTGTTTCAGTTTGTGACCATTGCCCCTCACCCCGTCTGTTGATCTACATGTAATCTAAACTGGGATGGAAGTCTCTGAGCTGATACCCACCAAGTTTTTTTTTTTTTATTTTTTTTATTTTATTTTTTTTCCAGTGGCGTAAATGTTTTCGTTTTGACCTACATTATACATTCTTACCAGTTCTTTCTCATTTTCTCTATAATTCACATAAAATGCTCTCAGGAGGATATAAAAGCAAGACATTTAAAAGAGTTTATGTACAATTATTAAGTTTCTAATTAAAATAATTTACATGTGTATAGTTATCAATATGATTAAAGGAAAACTCCACAAATACCCTTTTAATCACTGAGTGTGACTCCACAGACCTTTCCTGCATTATAATAATTGAATGAGATCTATAAAGCTCAGAAATTAATCACTTTCCTTTTAGAAAAAGAGGTATTTCAATTTTGGTTAAAAGGCAAATCATCTAAGAGAGGCATTTTGTTCCTAGTGTACGTCAGTGCAAATAGATTAAATGAAAATAGGTGCACGAAATCAGTATTATTGGCAGCTGTATTCACTTCATTGTGTTGTAGAAGCAGCGATGGACGAGACAGCCCTGTACCAGCATGGCACTGTACCCGCCCCACTGATCCGTGACATACTTGTTGCACATTGCCACGATGCTTATCTGCTTCACTTTATCCAACACATTGCAGAAAGCACTTGACTGAAGTTGACAAAACAACCCGTTAAAGGCTACCTGTTTATTCCATATTTGTGTCACATAATTTGTCAACAGCATTGTTGTTCTTCAAGATACTTTTTTTTTTACCAGACTCACATTTAATATATTTGTAAGTAATTTACAAACTTAAAACGATGTTTTTTTTTAATTAGATAAATAATTAAATAATGCTAGAATACAACTAGAAACTGCATTGCAGTCATAGATTCTTAGTAAGAACCTGTGTAAAAAATTAGTATTTCCTGTAGTCACTGCAGCTCCAATATGCTTTGAATTTTTATGAAAATGAGTGTTCTTAAGGAACACTGCTGGAATGTTTAATGCCTAAGCAGTGAAAGGTTCAGAATTCAGCCTGGTCAGGTTCATACTGCCTTTTGAACAATATCCAAGTCTGCCCAAGTCAAAGTTTCTCGTACCTAATGTCAGAGCTGCAGGATTTTAAGTCTGTTCAGTCGCTAATAACCCCAAAGAGATGAGAGCCAATCCCATCATGTCCAACCATTTAGGGTCCAAATCTCAACATAACTTCACTACTACCCTTTCATGTGATTGGAGGTTAAAAAATGTCATTTTGCTTTTGTTTTAGCAAATACTCAAAAGAAACAAACACCTTGGGGGTATCCCTGACCCAGGGTGAGTCACCAGGATATTTCTTGGTCTCAGCTCACACAGGGCTGCAGACTCAGGTGACTGAAATCCTGCAGTTTAGGCTCAACTGCACTCATACATCAGGCACTGGAAAGTAAATTAATTGGGTGCTCATGATGAATGCAATTTTTGGCCAATAGAGAGAGCTAAAATAGCAGTGTGATTTGCAAGTACTAATTAAATAGGCCGGTGGATTCAATATTTAGAGGAGGAAAAGTAAAACATGGAGCACCACAGAGACAGAAGAAGCAGTTTGACCTCGTAGGTGTTGCTGCTGCAGTATTTATGAATTAATAGCATCGTAGCTAATCCCTGAAATGGCATGGACAATTGGTTTGTGAGACTAGAATATACTACAAGGAAGATAGTTCCACAGACATTTAATACCTGTCTCACAATGCCCATTTCTTTAGTAATAGAAATATTATTACAGTCTTGGCAACTCTTATTAAAGATAATTCTTGATTTGTAAGATTTACTCTTATGTGAATTTTCTTCCTGGCAATTGTTCCGTATATCCTGTATGAGTTTAAATGTCATGCTTCTCAACTCAGAGAATGGCTATTGACATATTCACTTTAAAGTCTTCAGAACCTTTTGGATTTTAAGAAAAATCTTTCTAAATGTTGTTTTTTATATCGTAAGACACGCTGTCAGAAGCAGCGAAATCTTTTCTGTTGAAAACTAAGGTTAACACGGAGACCTGCAAGCATAGTGAAGGTTAAAAAATGCTCTAAATCTGAATAGGTGCTGAATACGATACTGAAATAAGCACTGTGCAAAGGTGATTAATTGGGAATCTGTTGGTATGTGGACTTCAAATATATGACTGAGGAGTCCCAAGAATACATTAATTTTAAAATACATGAGGACATGTGATATTAATCAAAATTGACTGTACTCTCCCACACTTCCCCAGTTTTAGAACTTTTTAATGAGGTAAACTTGGACTTCTTCCTCAAGCTGAATTATGCTTTCACAGCATAATTTTATTCATTTTAAAATTTGATTTCAAACTATTGTACAGTTTTGTGTTACAGTAGCACCTCTCAAAGATTTGAAGACCTTTGTTCAGGGTGATGGTAGACATGCAATAGCAGTAAATTTCTGGTTTAATATGTTAAAACTTTGTATAAACTGCAGATAATTTTCAGTAGGTTTGATTTGAATATGTAGAGCTGTATTGAAGTATAAATTATCTGTTCACGAGCTTCATGAAGGCCAGAAGAATTATTTGCATTTTGGTATAAATATTTCTTGGAAGAAACAAATATTCTAGGGAAGCTAAAAAGTCACTTGAATATTTCCCAGGCACACATGTGAAATCAGTGCTTTAATCTTGAAGTGGATTCCATTTAAAGGTATGATACAGTGAAATAAACCCCAGATGAAGTGAAAGCTTTTGTTCCGTGTTGAACAAAATGCTTTCAAGCTGCTACATTAATCCAAAATGTCTTTTTCCTGGTCCAGTTATGAATGGCTATTCTTTAAGTTTTATCTGCATGTGTAATTTTGGGATATAATCACAGAATTCACCTATACGAATTTTTATTTGATAAATTGTGGGTTTTGTTGACTTAAGGCTGAAGGCAGCGTTGCTTTTTCACATGGATATCATTCTCTCCGTGGTTGTGTCACACTTTGTATAACAGTTTGTGGTTATTCATTGTTTCTGGAATATTATTCAGAAATGAAATGTAAATATTTGTAATTCCAAAAAGTATAATTCTTTCCTAGCCTAGCTTTTGCGCCACCATTGCTGGCTGTAAAAGATGAATAGTCTTCTATTGAAAATAGTTTTCTATGAATCTTTTAGTATCTTTTCACCAGCTGTCTGGGCACTTACAAACTCATAATTCTCTTTCTATTGCCAGCACACACTCAGTGAAAATAGGAGTCTTTGTTGCAGAGTGTTGCATACTGAAAGAGTTGCTGGAAACCTGGCACTGGGTTTCACCAACTCCAGTTGGTTGCAGCTACACAACTTTTACCAAAGGTGAATTTAGCTTGCTTAGTACAAAATACAAACTGTGTCCCAGTATGGAGTGAGAGGCAGAGACAGCTTGTCACAATTTTTGTTTCATGCTAACACTTACAATACCATTCACCAAAGATGTCTCTTTCATTTAAATGTGTAAAGAAAATATCAGGAAAGACACCTGTAACTACAGTGGCAGTT
This sequence comes from Todiramphus chloris collaris, assembly GCA_025345505.1. Classification (NCBI taxonomy): domain Eukaryota; kingdom Metazoa; phylum Chordata; class Aves; order Coraciiformes; family Alcedinidae; genus Todiramphus; species Todiramphus chloris. The sequence continues at coordinate 3,564,602 of JANVCC010000049.1, read as the reverse complement.
GCTAGAAAAACATTGAAGAATTACCCCTATATGTGTTTTCAAACTGGCATTTTTTTAGTATTTTCAGGCAGCAATGTCAATTAAAATTCTTTGCTCTACAGATCGAATGCCATGGCTATTTTTAACACTTGACAGAGGAGAAATTGGATCCACGGGTAAGGTCAGATCTGTGGTTAGCAGCATTTTAATGTATGATCCACTTTGTGTGTGTACATCCAGAAATAGTTCGTCTGGCTAAGTGCAAAACAGAGATGCATGTTCCTCAGGGCACTATCCATTCAAGTGATCATGACTGCAATTTAGTGAACAAAGACGTAGATTCTCCGCGATGCTCAATTAGCATAGTGTCACACAGCTGGATGCTTAAATATTTAGCATAAGCAAAGAAAAAAACACCTTTAATATTTTTTCAGTTACCCAGATATCTCCATAGGGGAGGATATCATCACAAGATCGTTCTCCTTTCCTCTCCAAATTTTACCATTCCATTTGATGTAACACGTTTTAACTTTTACCTTTTTTTTCTGTAACAAAAGTCTCTTAATTTCTGGAGAATTTCCACAGGTCAGCATACTTTTAGAGCAAGTTTTTTTTTTGATTTTTTTTTCCAGTAGGAGATTTTGTGTAATTTGATGTATCAGGGCATGCCAATTTGCCTGCCTTCAAATGATCATATTAATTGATTGTTACAGTTGTTATTAGTATAATTAATTTAATGAATGTGTTACTATGTAAAAAATATATGAAGGAATTCTGTGAGGGTTACTCCACGATCCCAACAGCGGATTATTGTTAGTGCTTTCTCTCATGTTGACAGTGAAAATTGTTGAAGATGCATTGCCCTGAGCTGCAGGATGGAGGCAGAGTTAGTGGCATGGTCTGGCAATGAAGTTCATGTGGTTACTGGGCACTGGCAGCTCAGGTGGAAAGGAACCCAGCGCTTCCAACACCTGCTGAAAGCTGGAGACCTGGGAATTGGCCAGCTTTCTCAGCAGGTTCCTCTTCACATTTTTGTACCCCCATCAGAAAGTATGAGGATGGGGAAAACTCTCCATCACACACATAACTGTTCTGGAGAGATCTCTTCCTGTGTTTGATCAAAGAAAGCACTGATTGATAAGTCAGAGAGACTGGCCTGAGCATGCAGGGCTCTTACAGAGTGATTACTTACTGATGGTTGTGTTCAAGGGCAGTCAGGAAAAAGGAAGAATTATATGTGTGTGTGTGTGTGTATATATATGTTAGGAGAAGAATAAGAGTCTCTGCAGTGCTTTTCCTGAAAGGAAGATTTGCAAATGTGCACAAAAGCAGCAGTAAAGAAAGGAAAGGTATTGACAGGATGGAAATGAGAATGAATTAAAAGTGTCAATATTGCACTTGAGTAATTAAATAAGAGCATTCTTGTCCCTCATCCATTTGGGGGGGGAAGGAAAGTGTGGTTCACTGCAGTGCCATAAATTAGAGGATGGCAAGTTAGTCTCTAGTGTCATGGATTCAGTGCCAGACCAGGCTTGGGCCATGTGCTAACCTGTTCCCGTCAGCCACACAGCCTGCCTTCTGCCAGCTACCAGCCAGATCCTGAATGAGATCCAGACAAAAAATAGCTGGGTTTTTTGCTTATATTTTAATCTCAGTCATGTTCACAATCCAGTTTATACTGCTGCTCCATGAATATCTAATGGTGAAAAATGCAGTGCGGAGGCCAGAATGAATGACATATGAGGAGGCAGAAACTCGTTAATGCCATTAGACATCAATTCCTGTGGTTCTGTGTACTGAAAGTGTAAAGAAGGTATCTTTCCACGTCACAATCACATAGTTCCCTTCAAATTGGGATGAGGTAATGAGCGTGTGGGTCACATCCAGCCCACAGTTTGCACTTTTTCAGTTCTCAGAGGATTCAAAAAGATCTTATTTTGTTTACCCACGGATAGAATAGAGACACTGGGATTAGAAATACTCAAGAGATTGGTTTACAAATGTGCTTGTGTAATCCATATAGGCTGCAAGAAAACAATTTGAAAGCAAGATTGTTTCTGTTACACTGATATAGATGAGGTTGATCTTTGTAATCCCAAAACTAGATTACTTGGATGCCAGCAAATGCCTCTCTTCTTTTTTTCCTTTCTTCTGTAATATGTTAACATCTGTCATTTCAGTTCCTGGGAAATCTTTTCAGGTCTGAAATTCTGTTGTGTAAATTAATAGCACAGTTCACTGGGGAAAAAAAATATTTTAAATGTATTTTAACATTATATAGCAGTAGACAACTTGTAAGGTAACATATTTTCTTCTAGCGAATATGTGTCAAATTAGCTGAACAAGTTTTAACAAGTGTGTCCTCATTCAGGAACTATGAATGCAGTTGCTAGATTCTCAAAGCAAATGAGACACCTAGCTCCCCTTAAAACCAGAAGTAGGTAATAAAAGTTATTCTGTTCTTCAAGGTTTGAATGAACTTGAAAATCCCATCTGGTTCTTAAAGAAAAAGAAAACATAGTTGCTGCGTAGTATATGCTTACCCACATACTTTGTCTCGTGAGTTTTTCTTCAAGAACAGACATTAATTGTTCAAGTGGTCATGCGAGTATCTGACCTTTTGTTCTAAAATACACTTCATCTTTCATGGAAAAAGAACTGGTAGTTACATTGCTATGTCAACAGCTTAACCCTTTAAACTTAGCCTAATTTAAAGGTATGGCAAACATACAGTTCAGCTGTGTTGAGTTAGCTGTTGAGTCAGTGTTTAACTGTATGCATGCAGAATGTTGGGTTCCTTCCCTTACCATTATGGGAGAGTGAAACTACTGAACTACAGGTGAGCATTAAAAAGATAGAACAGAAAACTTTATAGTGCTGCTGTGTGCAGCAACCTTATGCAGTGTTTGGCCAACTGTGATACCAGACACCTCTGAACAGGGGAGAAGAGGAAGAGGAGAGAACGGTGTTTGCTGTGTGACCTTTCTGTAATTGCACTAATTGTGAAGACAACAGCACTACACTGTAGGATTTGTAGAAAGAAAATAAAAAGGTCAGACACTTTAAAATCAGCAAAGCTTCCTAGAGTCTGTTTCAGTGAAGTTTTTAGATTCCTTTATTATTATTAGTCAAGATCACATTAAATTCGAAGTTTTTCTTACTCTGTAGTTATACTACCTCTTATAGCAGTGTTATCTGCCAACTTAATAAGGATACTTTTCACTCATGATAATAAAACAAAATAGTGGATTGACATTCCTAGGAAAGATATATCTGAACTGCACACTATTCATCTGTTTAGACTGACAGTGATTAACAATCCTCCCACACAGGGTAAACTTCATCTAGACAATCTTTTTTGTGATCACTCCTGAGAGTATCGTGCGAGACTGTAAAACACTAAGGCCATGATGAATTATATAGTCTGTTTGTCTCTTATCCCCAAAACCTGTCACTGTACTGTTAAAAAAAAAAAAAAAGTTTTGATGGGTTTGAAATGAATAATTCTGGATAAACATGTTGACTCTTATTTGCTTTATTGGTGTCATCGAGCTGTCTTTACAGTTGGATTCTGTGGCTGTTCCCGAAGCTGGACTCAAGCAAGTAGGTCTATATTTAGACCTTAGATTTTTGTCTTTTAAAAAATTGTTTCCCCTTTTATCTATCTTCTAAACAGTTTAACTGCTCTAAGGAGCATTTCATCAGGTTATATTTATATTCATCACAGATAAACCGTATGCTGGAGCAAAACTGAATACAGAGGAAAATAACAAATTAACTGTTGGGTTCAAACACTTTACAAAATCTGACTGTGAATAAATGACAACACTAAACTTAATGGTTTCTTTTTTACCAATAGAAAATTATCCTCCTATTAGAAACAAATCACTGTAATTGGCCAGTCAGACTGGAGAGTAAGCTGCTCTTTTTTTTTTCCTAATACAATTTAGATTTCCTTGGAAATCTATAACGTTTTTTCACATTTCTTCTCACAATGTGCTCATAAAGCGTACAAATCATTACCTCAACTGTATTCTATTCAGGATAGGAAGAATTTGCTTTATGCCTTATTTTGGGAATAATGCTTCAGGAAAAAACATTGCCTTAAAATTAATCTCTGTATATCATCGCCCCTGCAACCAATATTCTAGAATAACTTTTTATCAGATGTGAGGTATATCTACATTTTAGATCTTGATAACAAAATTAAGACCTTATTGTTCTAGTATAAGTTATCAAAAACAGAACTATCCAATCTAATTACATGAGCACAGACAGTAATTCCTGTCTTCCAATAATATGTGGCGTTTTTAATAGAAAAATTAATGTTTCATTGGATTTATGCACATGAAAAGTGAAATAAATGTGGTTTAAAATGTATGTAATTACACTGAATGAACATTTTAGAAGAAATTGATCTGTGACCCACTTTAATCTTTAAAATAAACATGTGATCTAATGCTGTTTTATAAAATTACATTTGTCTTTTAAACGACTACCTTAGAATATGTATCAGGTAAACATGAAGATAACAATGTACTGCTTCTCAATAACTACATTACAATAATTTGAAAATTCTATCAGTATTCACAATTAATTTTTTGACCTAGACCCAATTTTAAGCATATGCATAATTATCAGACACTTAAACATATGCTGATGTATTTTCCTGGAGCTGGGCCTGATGACCTAACCTCTCGCACTGAAAGGCGATGGTAAGATAAGCTATTTGTGTATGATACTGCACAGTATAGCTTTTAATATCTAACTATAAAAAAAAAAAATTTCCATTATTAACCTTCACCTGCTAATAAAAAGGGATGATTATTACTATTCCACAACTTAAAATGTACTTCATCACTCTGATGCTGATGTACATCTCTGGACATCCCCCCACTAACATTTTGTATATATTCGTACGTGTTGCTTCATGATTCTCCTTGGAAGGTTCAAGCAGAAATCTGCAGAGCTGTTGGTATTTTTAAGTTCAGTTTACAAAGTTTTGAGATGCAGAATGTTTTTTCACATGAAAAATCAATGATTACAGTGATGTCTTCAGTGCTTTTTGGCAAGGTAGACTTCTGCTTTATCCCTTGGTTGGATTATACATGAGGCGTACCATGGAAATGCCGAATTTCTGCAGAAAATATTTATGTAATATAGAATCATAGTATCGTTTAGGTTGGAAAAGATCATTGACTCCAACCATTAACCCAGCACTGCCAAGTCCCATATGCTAGACATAATATGAAATGACATTGAATTGCTTCTTTGAAAACTCAGAAAATGAATAAATTTACATGTAGAGTTACAGTCATTTCATTCCCTTTGGATCTTACTGGAGCCTCCCTTTACCTTCAGGTTTTTTCCTTTGGAAATCCCAGCTTAAAGCTTCCTTTGCCTTTTGACTGGCACTCTTTCTGGAGGGTGTTGGGATACTCCACATGAGGACAGCTCAGTGCAGAAAAGCAGCTTTCTGTTCTTGCTTTGCATTGTTTTCTGCTAGAGCATAAAGGAGCTTTGGCTGCTTGCCGTGAAACACTCCTGAGAGTGGAGTTTCTGATCACTCCAACAGGTTTCTTCTCACTACTCTTGGCCTCACATGAGTAAGTCAAAGGATATAAAGCATTTACAAAGAGAATGCATTAGCAAGTGACACCTTTAATCAGCAGTTATGGAAATGTAGAATGTAATTTTAATTGCTTCTACTGATCACTGGCACTGAATGAGAGAAAAAGGTCTACCAGGCAGAGAGTGGGCAACCCCAAGCTGCGCAGCAGCAAGAAATAGTGACGCCGTTGGTAAGAAGCCTTGTGCAGTGCTACGTAAGCATTTCATTCAGATGTGTAGGAGAAAAACGAGGAAATGTGAAACTTGGGCTGTTGGAGCACATTAGATGTCAAATGTTACGACGTTAACATATGCAGACAGCTGGAGAATAGTTTCTGTATACAGGTGCCGCTTGAGAACTGATCTGTAGTTGCAGGGGGGTCTCGAAGAGAGGGAATTGCTTTTCGCCTGGAGAGCACAAAACCCCGGCTCCAAATGTCAGCACCTGTCTCGGAGCGAGTCCTCCTGGTTTAGCAGGACTCAGTCCTCATCATCCAAGTCCATTAATCACATTTCAGGAGGCCAGTTTCCTACAGCCAATCTCCATTTCTTCCAGGGATTCTAGACAGATTTAATTTTTCCCCTGAATGCATTAACCTGAAGGAGCAGCCTACTTAATTAAAACAGATATTGTTTCACTTTCTTTAAGTATGCAAATGTCTCTATTAGACTAGGTGTCATGTGCTGTGCTTTCCTGCTTAATTAATCTCAACCTCAGCTTAATTTGGCTCCATGGGAATAAAACTCTTTTGACTTTCTTTTGGTGACTTACCTCAATGCATCAGCTGCAACAGGCTTGGTTTTGTGAGTCATCTCTTTTACTGTGTGGAAGAGCGAACCTGTATACAACTCAATATCCTTTGTGTAAATGTCTATACATGTATGTAGGTCACTTTGGCTTTCTGTTCACCATTTGGGGTTATGGTGAAGTGGGGGAGATGGATCCTTCACAGCACAGAGGTCTGGCAGCACTGCAGGTGGTCTGGGCACGATGAGGGATGGTGGTTTTCACCTTTCACACGCGCTTAGTTCCCACCTAACTAAGGATGGGAACTAAGTTCTAATTTTCTAGATTTTGGAAATCATTTTGATGTGTAGAAATTGTAGAATAGGATTCCCAAGGGAAGAAAAATAAATCCAAAAGGTAACTATAGCACTTTGTTGTGTTTAAACTTTTCTGTTAGTGAGGTAATACTTCACTACTGTTGTTCAGTTCTTGAGCAAGGAATCGACTGCACGGTGTTCAATTGACCGTGTGCTTTCACCTATTGCAAAGCACTTTCTGATGGGTTTTGATCTTTTCCAGGCGTTATGGTGGTGCTGAGCTGGCTGAATCACACAAGCTGTCGTTAAACAGGACTTACCATATGGTGCAGTCCCTGAGAAGTATCACGCTAATCTCACACACACAGCCAGCACTGTGCCTTCTCTGCTCTGAGTATGATATTCTGCACAGCTATGGTTTTTTCTCTGCAGGATAAATTGATTGTCTAAGGTATTATGAGACTTGATGTTTCCATATGTTTTCACCAAAAGCGTTCGCTCCCGTGTTGTCCGTGCCGCTCAGAACTGGGATGTGGAAAGGAACACAGCTCCTCTAGGTCTTGCCTCTGGTTCTCTTCCACAGTCACAGAGGATTTTTTGGTAGATCCCCGTGGATTTGTGTCTCGCTGTCTATTTGGTCCATTTGTGTCTTGTGCACTTGACTTGGCAGCTGGTACTGTTCTGACCGCAACAACTTAGTGTCCTTTATTTGTTCTTCTATATGTGTTAATGTGATATAATAGAGGAAGTACTTGAGAATGGAGAATATTTGCATTGAATGAATGTCTTAGATGACAATTTGGAGTAATTAGATTGCAAGGCCAGATTCTGATCCTGTTTACATTTTAACATCTGGAAAAGGTGGTACGAGTTCTTTTGGAACTGAGCGCACGTAACTGAGACACATTTGTGGACCACACTTCCTGCTTCGTGTCCACGAAAGAATCCTGGTGGTGTCAATATTATTCACATGAAGATTTAAGTGTTTATAAAGCTTTTAGAAAGCAAACTTAATTAAATATCTAACAATGAGGCACAACTTTAGATTGAAATAAATTGCTTCAATATCTTCCTGAAGCGACAAGAAATTTATATCAATAAACAGAACTAGTTTACTTTTACCTTATTTTTTCTAATTTGATTTTGTTGAAATTCCAATTAAACATCTAAAACCACATACTTTGACAGCCTACTTTATTGGTATCCAATTTGTGTAAGTACTTACATTCACTCTGTATTGTTAATTTGTCAGAGATCAGTCCAGTGGCAGACATAATTTGTTAAGTTTAATATTAATTTGATACACAAATCAATAACCTCCTAATAACGGTTTTGGTTTTTGTGGGGTTTTTTTTATTATTTGACCTGCATATTTGTGTCTCGCTCAGAATTACTGTGTTTACTAAACTAATTAATACAGCAGTACTTTAGCTTACTTTGTACAATTGTTGGCTCTGACCTTCCTGTGAACTTCTCAGCTCGTTTTCTAAAAAGAATTTTCCATTTGGTGCAACATTACTTGTATGAGAGTTACCTTCACAGCATCTGCCTACTTTTTGGGGGACAGTAGACAGTATGATGCTACAGTTACACACAAGTGATCAATTTTTGTATGAATGTGGAATTTTCTCATTAAAGAGATGAAAAATACTGGAATCTGATGTTTCCGTAGCCTTTTGTCACCGCATCAGAAAATTGCTAAGAGAACATAGATCACAGTTCGAGATCATTAATCTGTTTGGATTTTACTTTGTCTCTTAGTAACCTATCACATGTACAGAGCCTGCTGAATGGGCTGTCCTTCTGTCCCAGTGAACATAACCACCACCTGTGAGTTACACCTGGCTTTGGAGATCTCCGAGTTCCAGCTAAACTCCCTTTCTTTGCCATTTTCCTCAACTTATTAGGAGCATCTGGAACTGGACAGATTCTGCAGAGGGAAACCAGCTTATAGTTTCAACCTTTTTGGCACAAAATCCTGCTTGATTGCATCCCTGCTGAATGTTCCATCACCCTAAGGGTGGAAGCTCTTTCTAAGTACCAGCATGTAAATCAAGTTCTTAACACTTTCAATATGGAAGAGTTATTCTACATAAAGTGATAGCAAATTCTCTCAACGTTACATAGATTAATAGGGTCATTTCATTTTACAAACACAAATCCTTTGAACTGTGGAAAATTCAAAAGGAGACTTTAGCCTAGCAGGATAAATCATCTCTAGTTCAACAAACTTTCCAAGAGCTGCCAAAATAATGTATTAATTTCTTTTGCTGTTAATTGAAACCTCTGTGAAAACGTTCCACCCTATCCATTTTCTCTGGTAATATTTTGTGTGGATTTTTTTTTTTTTTTTAGTAAATACTATTCCTGATCGAAATAGTTAACTGTTATATTGTGGTCAGTACTATAATAATAGTTGGCTATAACTATCTTTGTATCCTTTTAGGAACTGCAGAAGAATGAAGTTTTGTGTGGACCTGGGGGAAAAGAGCCATGTCCTTTGAAAGATCCTCATTCTTCTGTCCAAGTGGAAAGAGGAAGGTGGGTGTGAGGTGAAACCACAAACCAAGCCTCAGGTTTACTTAAGGCTTTTGTGTTTCCTGTAAGAAAACTATAAAAGCCTTTTCCTCTGGAAGCCTTTTAGTAAGTTTTATATGGATCTTTTCCTTCCAACCCTAGACTTCTTGTTTCAATCTGTTGGACTCTGTACTTGTCATCTCTTGTAGGCAATGGATGAATTCTTATCTTCAGGCCATTGCTGCTTGGCAGATAATCTAGGTGAAGCACTTGTCTCACAGAAATTATGGTATGTCAGAACTGGAACTATGTGGTGTGGTTTTATTATTGTTAGGAACGTGTTCTGTAGGTGTGAATCATGAGGGAAGCTGCCAATTACAGTGTCTCAGTTCTCTCTTCTCAGTAGACATTATGCATTTAAGAGAACCTGCGTGACGCAAGGTGCTGCATATCAGGCAGTTGTTCTAAGATAATGCTCTAAAAGCCAAGTAAACCACTTCACAAGTTGTCCTTTTCTTGCCTATAGTATCTGTGGAGAGAATCTTCTCCCTTAGCAATCTAAGAAGGGCGCAGCTGTCGCTGAAAGGAGACCAAAGAGGTGAAGGGAGTAAGGAGGATTTCTACAGATAGAGGCCAGGATGGCCAAGTGTATGGAAAAGAAAACTTAGAAACATCACTGTTGTACTTGTATGGATAATGAAAGTTTGTTTGGATGTAGTTTTCAGTGTAATCAGTGACATATTGTTTGCTGTGTAAATTATCTGTATATCTATATACCAAAGTACTAGGGCTAAAGATGATCTTATGTTGCACCACGTTTTATAAGCATACAAAAATGTAACAATTTTTCAGGTGCAGCTGATGGTGGTGAAAAAGAATATATAGCAGCATTTAGCATTCTCTGTGAATCTTAAAATTATATATCTTTTATGTAATTCTGCCTATATTCTTTTTTTGAAAATTCTTTGATCTCCTCATGAAGAAAAAAGCAAAATAACTATTGGTGGTGCTAACATTTCCTATCTTCAGGAAATACAAAACTAGAAATTAAACCTTTAGATCCATGAACAGGTGGAAGTTATTTGTATTTACAGCTGTATATAATGGAGTGGGAGAGACCAAGCAAAGTAGAAGTTTCCTCTTGTAATTGTAAAAAGAAAAAAAAGAAATTGTTAGAAGAAATAGAACTAAACCCACGTTGAAAAGAGCATGAACTTTGATAAGAGTCTGTGAGCTCTGTCAGTTCCTTAACTGTATAACATCATCCTATTAGTGGATTTGGGTTTAAAGCATAAATTACAGCAGTACTGGAAACAAAAGCCAAGGAAGTTCCAGACCCATTTATTTTAATCTTCATTGTAAAGGGATTTATACTAATGGAACGCAATTACATTAGCCCACAAGATTTTGGAAGAGAACTGATATATAATTCTATATCATTTGTAGTTGTCTAACTAATTAGCAATTATAAATAATTCCCTCTGGATTAATTGCTTAGATAGCATTCAGCATGTAAATCTTTTCACATAACGTTTATATTATTCAGACTAAGAATCTTCCTTTGATTTTAGCCTTGGCTGACTTTGAACCTAGGTCACTGAAGCAATGATTACAAATCATCTATTCCAACCCAACTTTTACTGCAGTCGTATGTCATTTATGCAAAGCATTTGATACTATTTTGATTTAAACTTGATCATGATACTAATTATGCTCAGAGGCATGTTTCTTAAAATCAAAATATTGCTTTCAGGTAAATGAAGTTTGGTTTTGCCGCTGTAACATCAGAGATATTCAGTGCTCTGTGAAGATACACCCAGGAAATTTAGTTGTATGTTTGGCGTTTCTGGGCATAAGACTCTTTCATATACTCTGTCTGGTTGACTCTTAACTCTTTATTTGTTTCTGTTTTGAGTTTTGAAAATCCGCTTTCATTAAACCCAAGCCTTAATTTTTGTAACACAAAGTCCTTCTGAAGAATAGTGCATTATTTCTGCAGTCAGAGAGGAGTTTTGACAGAGACAAGTGAGCTTCCAAGGTGCTTTTGCATCACTTAATTTCTACCTGGGTTTTGTAAGCTGTCCTTCTGACCCCTGTTTGTGTGCTTGCGTGAATCAGATCACGCACAAATAACTTTGCCCTTTTTGGAGTCTTCTTACTTTTTCTGACACTATAAATATTTCACTCTTGTCGTGGTAGCATTGCAGCTCCCTGGACTTCAGCACACATCAGCTGTGAGGGAGGGGCGGTAGGTCAGAGAACTTCTCAAGCAGTGGCAGATTTCAGTCTCTCCTTTCTTCTCAGGCTGTATATTTGTTTACGGGTTATTGGGAATAAAGAGCAGATATTGTGGAGGCAAATGAAATTGCAGTGATGTATTTCCTATGGAAAATGAGGATTGTATGGCACAGTAATAAAATACTATGGGAAGCGATGGAGCCAAATATGCATCATAACTGCTACATAGATTAACAACGTCTGCAAATGGCCTAAAAGAAACACGGTATTATTTTATCAAACAGTTGTACTGAGGAAAACAGATTACCCAATTAAGATGAAAGGGGTAACGGTCTTTGTGAATTGTTATTGTAGAAAATAAAGAATAGTACATTAATGGAACTTAATTTTATCATTATATGTATTTAAATTGCCTGTTATATGCAACTATATATTTATTTGAAATAGATTTAAATACAAACATAAACATGTTGTAACAGTTTCCAAAGCTTTATAATCAGGAAGAAAACAATGTTAATGAAATATTTGATTGCTTTTATTGTTAGGAAAATCTGAAAACGATCTATCATTTCTATGTTGCAATTTCTGTTGCCTCCAGCCTAATTCAGCCCTCTATAACCTGAATGCCTTCCTGATGTATGGCAAGGCTCTGGAGGAAAAGCAAAAAGTCATTCGTGAAATGGGGAGGGGGAAGGGGATGGGGTGTATGTGTCAGGTGTAGGGACACAGTTTTTCTCCTTGAGTAAAATACAAGTGTGTTTGCAGGTCAGCCTGCACTACGACGGAAAAGCATGGACTCTCTAAAGGACGGTGATGATTGTCCCCTCTAGCGTTAAGGTTTGTTTGGCTTTCTTGTGTTTTGGGTTTAGACAGCGTGCAGTTCCGTTTTGTTTTCTTGTGATTGTCTTTCCTAGCTGGTCTCATCCAACAGGTCAGCGAGCAGCTGCCAGGAATCCCCTCTGGACCTGCCATTTCCCTGTGCAGTTTAATGTTTACTTCTTAAAGATGAAGCAGGTATCTTGATTTTGCATGGAAGTGTAGCAAACCTGGGAGGCAGCTGCTCCCAGCTCTGCTGGAAATTGTCCTGCGGGCTTTCAGAGCAGCAGCAAAGTTTCCCTTTGGTTCTGTGCCATGGTTTTATAGCCTTGGTCAGAGTTTAGCAAAAAAGTAGAAGGGCCCTGGCGAATCAAACCGTAAGCCCTCTGTTTGTCACTAACAGCAATTCCTGAAGAGCATAGAAGAGTTTAAATACGGTGACTGTAAACTTGCCAGCAAAGCAACTGATAGCAGTGGGAAGAAGTGTTGGCTGTGCTCTGTCGGGATGCAGTGAGCCTCAGGAAGGGCATGTGTGTGTTTCCAGTGCAGCTGAGAACAGCACTCTGCCGTACGCAGAGCAGGATCCAGAGGTGATGATGCTCACGGCTGGCACTGGGTTGTCTGGAAAGTGAAGCTGCCAAAGCTCACAGGACCGAGGAAGGAATTAAACCTGGCTCTAGGCACGTGGTAAGTGAGGAAAGGTGGATCTGACCCCAACTGCTGCAGAAACTACTTCCATACAAATAGTCACTGGTAAAGATGTCTGTGCCTGCGTTCTGCAGCTTCACCAGAAGTTTCCAACTTTCCTTTCTGTTTTCAAATGATTACAAGGTGTTTTCAGTTTCCTTTAAGTACTTAAGAAAGTACTCGAAGACCTTTATTTATTGTTTTTTTTAATAAGACCATCTTGTTCTAGTTTAGAAGCACTCTGAAGCTGACTGAGGTGAAGTTATAATTTATGAAGAAAGTGTGAGGTTGTAATTTCTGTAGACCTTGTCAAACCTTATTTCAAACAATATGCAGAAATACAGATGTTTTCTTACTTATAGAAAGAAATGCTGGGTTGGAATAGATCCTTGTCTTTGTTTTTACATCTATTTCTTGTGATTACAGGAAAAAAAATATCGTGAATGTGTATCATACATATATATATTTCTATATGTAAGATAGCGCTCCTGCTTTTCCGAAGAGCTTGTGGGACCTGGTGTTAAACTGTTGGTTCAGGTTGTTCAAGAAAGTGATGAGTCACTTACTCTTGGTCATTTTTTAGTGTTTTGCAAGTTCTTAATACTTTGGGACACTACACTGTCATTATTTTTGCTGTTTAGTGCGTGAAAGCAACATTGTGCTAAAAATGGAACTGCCTCTGTGCATTATGTATTGACATGTTGTTTTTAATGTTAAAGTAGTATTTTTCATTAAAAATTGATTTTTCTTTTTTCTCTACTCAAGACACCTGCTTTCCCCAAAGTCATATTTTTCAATAACTGCTGACAGCTATTTAATATTTCCAAGTATTAGAGACATTTCTGGACAAGGTCTTTGGGAGTGTGGGATATCAGTCAATCTTTTTTATCTGCGTACACGCTGACTTCTTCAAAGAAAGCATGACATTTCTTAACAGAAGTTGTGTTGACTTATTAAAGATACCATATTATTCAGGTGTCGTCTTACACATGGGGTTTTTATTACAAATTCTGCTAGTTTGCGTGATAAGGAGGCCAAGCTCATTTGCTGTAATTTTCCATATCTCTGCCACAGTTGTCTTTGTGGAAAATTAGTGTCATATTTGCCCCGGCACTGAAGTATCTTTGTCTGTTATTGAGACAGTTTTCAGATAAATTGAAGTGACTAATTCAACTGTTTCATGCTTGAATTCTTTTAGAAATCCTGGGTAACATATTGTATATAGTTGGAGATTACTCCTCAAAATTCTGCTGAATTTGCTCTGTTGCCTCTTCTACCAGGACTTTAATTTAGGATAGATCTTCATTGTGTTCCTTGCTTCCATTTAATATGCCAGAGTTTCTCTTTTCTGCTTTCTTCACTTAGAGAGGACTTCAACTTTTTGAAGGATGCCCTAATTGATTTATTGTCCCTTTCTGATTTCTTTAACCACAAGGGATTTTTTAATGGGGTTTTTGTTACTGTTTTTGTGAGGAGATGAATATCTCCATTTCTTTATTGGAGGTGATACATTTTCAGTGATTTGGTGGGTCCTCCTTCACTCTGTTTTCAGACACTTTGCCCAACAATTGGTGTAAATCTTCTTTTAGAATTCACGTGGCTACTGCTTATGCCAGAAAAAGTTCTTAAACACTCTCACAATAATTCCGTTAAGCTATTTAAAATAAAATAACCTATTTTAGGAGAAAATTATTGTTAGCCTTGCAAAGCTCATATCAGTAGTCTGAAGAGGTGAAAAATATTCGTGTTTTTTGGTTTGTGATTTTGTTGCTTCATTGCAAACCTAGACTACGTTCTCATTCTTACTCAATTTGAACTACTAGAAAGCTTTGTCTTTGAATGCAGATGGTGACATGGAGATCTCACTGTCACAAGGAACTGTCAAGCCAGAAGACACAGAAGTAAAGTTTTCCCTTGAATTTGTATGACTTCTGTGCTTAAAATTGGGAGATTAAAATTAACATTTAAGTAGTAACCTAATACTCACACATCATTCATAGAAGAAATATTTGTAATTACTATATGATACCAAAATACTAGTTATACAGAGGATATTTGTCCAGCTATCTGAATGAAGAGAATTCTGGGAGAATTGCAGTAGTTAATACTGTTAGTGGAAAGAAACCCATTTTTAATTGAAAGTATCAAGAGTATTTGGAAGTTATTGCCATGTTATTGAATAGAAACAATTAATGTTGATGAAGTCTCCTATATTGGAGTGAGCACAGTGGGAGGTTCCATGCTGGATCCAGGCTTCTTAGGACGCTGAGGCCCCACTGGCTGCCTTAACTACTGGGATCAGAGTGAGATAAGAGGGTTCTTTCTCTGACACACGTAAAGCACTGCATGTGTAGGAATATGGTAACATTTATTAGGAATGCAGACTCAGTTTATGTCTGTTATTTAAGTATGACTGAGCTAGTGTTAACTGATAACCCATGAATACAGTACTGTCCTGGTCTGTAGTTCCCAGTTCTCCTTCATATATTTCAGTGATTCTGATAATTATATTCTGAACAAGACTTTCTGGGGTACTTTTGGTTTATTTTGTGGTAAGGGCTGATGTCACGTGAATGTTGTGGAAGGAGATTTGATGGATTTGGTGGGACAAAAACCTTACACTTTTTTTGTTGGTGCTGTTTTCTTTATGTTCCTGTAGTTTTTTGGTAGTATGAATGAAGTCATCGTAATTTTTGAGTAACAAAAATAATACTTTGATAGGGAACATGAATTCTGCAGTTTACCCAAAGAAAGAATAGAAAGGAGTTGGTGAACATCTCACCAGCTCGTTAGCAGTTGGTTAGATAGCACTCTGAAACACAAGGCAGATTTTATCTAATGCAACGCAAGATGATGTCACTCTTTCTGTAATAAAGTACAAGACATAATTAGGGAGAAACAGGATACAAGAAATAGGAGTTATCTCTAGTTAATCCAGCATTAAAATATGATCCAAATAAAACGTGCTTCCAGCTTAGCTAACACTAAATGCAGCTTAAAGTGGTAGTTGACTCGCTTTTGTTTTTCTGGATAAATAGCCTCCTTCATAGTCATGAAACAGTGGCTGTTTCATAGGAATAGTCCTGTCACAATTCTGACAGCTATAATTTGGAAAAATGATTATTATTTCTTGGTTGCTCATCAGAAAAAATGTTGAGTTTTGTACATTTGTGTTAGGACGCTTGTATAAGCCGAATACAAGATGTGGAACAGCATAATGTGAAGTAGGTTCCTGTGCTACTGAAGAAAATCAAGCAGCTTGCCTTTCAACTGGAAATTTGAGTTGGCAAGAGTTTCAGTGGTGCAATGCAGGCATTTGCAAATGTACCGATTCGAGGCAAAAGCACCGTGACCCAGTCCTTGCTGTGTATTTCCTCAGTCACATACTCGGGACCAGATGTTTCATAATCCTCTGTACCTATGTGATTGCCTTTCAGATCTGGAAAGCTTGTGTAGGAACAGCCTGGGATAACACCACCTTTCATTGTCTGGTCCTGTTTGCAGTTGCAGGTTATGCTAATGTTGAACAAGACTGTGTGTAAAGAATGAATTTCTGTGATAGTGCTTTCATGATTTTCCTCCATTTCATTCTCATTGAAAACATCCATTTCAATGTACTGGAGAAATTAAGCTTATTTTAGAAGAAGTTCTTTCTTTCCAAAGGGAAAATACTGACGTGGTGAGGTACCTGGGAGGGAATATTATTCCTATATGAAGCTCCATCTTTTGGCAGGAGATAACAAGAGCCTTTCTGTGTGGTAGTGTTGTATCTGTTTGCCAATATAAATGTTTATTGAGATTCTTACTTTGGAAACTCACGGATCTTCCCTCAATGCAATTTCTACATAGAAACAATGAGGTACAACACATTAATTGACAAATGATTTAAAAATCATCAGTGTCACCTAGAAGAAGGTGCCCAGGATCGTGTCCAGGAGGGTTTGGTATCTTTCCAGAGAAGGAGACTCCACAACCTTTCTGGGGAGCCTGGCATAGACTCTGCCACCCTCACACCAAAGAAGTTTGTCCTTGTGTTCTGATGGAACCTCCTGGGTTCCAGTTGGTGTCTGGTGCCCCTTGTCCTATCACTGGGCATCACTGACAAGAGTCTGGCCCCATCCTCTTGACACCCACCCTCTAGATATTGATAAGCATTGAGAAAATCCCCTCTTAGTCTTGTGGGTTTACTGGTTTCAGCCATGACCATTCATTTTTTAGAGAAAGATAGTTTTCAAACCTATCAACTGGTGGAACTTTTAAATTAAAAACATTAAAGCAAGCCATCTATGATGACTGCTACTTCTACATTCATTTAATGGAGCTTTTAGCTGTATCACTGTATTATTGGTTTCCCTTTTTTAAGTACTTAGAATGTATTATTGCTTTAATGCACTTCATGGAACATTGCAAAACACTTACTTAAATTATTTTACTAATGCCAAGCAAGGGTTGCTGCATTATTAAACACCAGAGGGTAGGCAAATTAGTATAAACATGAATTTAAAGCACGTTCTTCAGGTACCTGAATGTTTATATATCATGGCAATAACACAGAAATTTATAGTAGTGCAACGTTACCAGCAGAGTGTTCTATAAATACGAGTTCAAATTTTGGTGTAGCTCAAAGTCATATTGAGTTTCAACTTTATCCTAATTTCTGATACATAATTTCATCCCCAAATGAGCTTAATTAAATATGTAAACTGCAGAAAGTAGGACATGCTCTTATAAAGCAAAGCATTAGTCAAGTTGATTCTGCTATTTTTGGCCTACTGTTCAGAACCACTGAAAAGCTCCACAGCTTCCATATTATGTATGACAGGTTATCATGTCTTTCATCTGATCCTTAGTGTCTTTATCCTCCCACACAAGGAAACTCAACTCTGTGTTTTCCTTAACTGTATTTTCTAAAATTCTTATTACCCTTTCTGCTCTTCTCCACTTTCTTTTCCACTAGCCAGTATCTTTGTTCACATCTGGTTTTCCAGACTGGATAGTGTTTCAAGACAAGGTATTCTGGATCTATCAGTAGTGTTGTATTTACCAGAATAATTACCTCCTGTGTCCTAAATCCAACATCATCGTGGGATACCATAACTCAGAAAAGTGTACCCTTTAATCTGGTGTCAAACCATTGACGTGTATTTGTTTTGTGGTGAATCGATGAGTAAAATCTCCCAGAACTGTTCTCCCATACAGATAATTGCTCCCCATTTTAACTTTTCACTTAGAAACAATTAAACAGCAGTATTTGGTAATCCTAAAAATGTCACACAGGGAAACAAAGAACAGAATAAAATACATTTTTAGTAACAGCAGCAAAAGGAAATGCCAATAAACTGTGTAACCACACAGTATTTCACCTCTAAACACGTAAAGAGGTTCTGCATGACTTATTAGAGAGATGTGGTTTTTAAAGAATATTTACATCTTCATAGCCATTTATACATTCAAACATCTGATGCTGTTAAAGTTAATATATATGCTAATAGAAGTCATAATTAGATTAACACATAAGCTCCAAACTAATGCATACATTACTTTAAATAGATTTTTTTTTTTTTCCCTAAAGGTGGGTGGTATTGATGTTTCAAAAAGTAGTACTTTATAAAAAATAATATTCTCTAACATTCTTTTTATAATCCTCCATAGTAGAATCCGTGTTCTATTCAAAAGATAGTATTAATCATAGAATATATGCTAATACTGTAATTAGCTGCAGAAAGACTTGTGTTTACTGTGTATTTAGAATGTCTCTAGCCTCAAAAATTTTAGCTAGAGTAGAAGATCCTGTGCTACAGAAGATCTGTTGTTGTCCTGGCTTTGCTGGGGCAGAATCCTAGGCCAGCCATGGTCTGCAGGCCATCAGCAGTTCCCAGTCAGCCAGGAGATTAAGTTGGGAGGGCCAAAAGTCAGGGCAGTGACCTGAACTGGATGCAGGTGTGTCCCAGACCGTAACCATCACGTTCACTATGATGTGAACCAGGGATTGTATCTGCTCAAAGGGATAGAAATCCCACACATGAGTCATACAAAGTGCAAAAAGGTTAACAAGTGACATGCTTTGGATTTTGGAATGCACAGAATCTTCACCTGTCCTGCAGGACCTCCAGAACCAATATTTCACTAGTTAGGAAAAGAAGAAATAGCTACATTTCACAAAAAGTAGCCAGAAGTGTAAAGCTATGTGGAAAAGACTTAAGCAGAAAATAGATTTGGAAATTTAGGGCACAATTTTCCAGGGGTTCTTCACACAGAATACTTAAGGAATGGATCCCAGTGTACTGGGGTGGTTCAGCAGCCAAATTGAATCTGCAGATGTCTACCTCTGCGTTCTTTTGCAGGTAAGGCATGCAGTCAAAGCAAGCAGCTGCACGTGCTGCTTGATGAAAAATAATAAATAATATGGTTTCTGACAGTATTGGGTCACTAAATTAGGTTTCCAAATAATTAGCCATTATAGTTTGATATAATAATTACAAATGATGTAATAATTACTAATACTCTCTAGTAAAAGGGTCACTAGCTTTGCTTAGCCCAGGCTGTGCTTTGCAGGGAGTTCAGTGATGCCAAGTTTCATTTAAAATATCATCAAAATAACACAATCTGTTACCAGAGAGGCAAAGACCTGTGGCTGCTACGTGTTATGAATTCAGTCTGCGTAGTGCTACGAAAGAGGCAGACAAAGGAATAGCCAAGGCACTTTTCCAAGATGCAGATGGCATTATGTATGAAACTGATACAAACTCAGGACAGGGCTGGAGCGGGGAGGAAGACATCTGCAGAGTAACACCTGAGAGTGTCTTACATGAGCAGATGAGGCCAAAGTGTACAGAAACTTGAGAGGAACACTGCCAATCTGGCCAGATGAAAGGGAGATAAGAATAAACTACATGAAATAAAGGACAAATAAAATGACACTTAACAGAATAAAGGTAGTGTTATGGAGGGAGAAAATGTTCTTCCACCCAGCCAAGCGAAAAACTGATTTAAAATCACTGTATTTTAATATCACCAAGCAGGCCACAGGCAAATCAAGGCTCTGTTAATCCCTTCCTCTTCCATAGCATGCACTGCAAAACAGAAAACAATGTCGTTTATGTGAAGACTGATGAAGAAGTACAAAGCTTACAGAAAGAGAGAGCAAGGGAATGAATACGGCATTTGAACTGTAGGCACTTCGCTCATGGGCTGCACTATCTCCCTGAACTATCTCTTGGTTGCAAATGAGGTTGATTTTTAAAAAGCACCTTATTACTCAGTATGTAGTACTGGGGGAGTGGATGTCTAAAATAAAATAAAAAAGTAGTAACATCAGCCTTTAGCAAACTATGGGCTTTATCAGAATCCAATGGTTTTGTGCTGTTGGCTCTGACACTGAACTCTTTCAGTTTAGCGTCATTCTGTGACAGCAGCAAAAAACATCAATTGCTTCCCTAGCATGCTTGTCTCATGAAAGACAAGAATTAGATTGTTCTCAGAATTGTAGAGCTGAGAAAGCATTTTCTTCCTCCTTGCTTGTTTTAATGTTGTATTGTTTTGATGTTACATTGTTTGTCTGCTTGAAGCCCACCCCAGTCTATTATTTGCGTTAACGCTATATATGCGGATACAATGAAAGTATAAAGGGAACTTTGCAGGGATAGTTGTAAAACCCCCTAGGTAAATTCTGATGAAAAAGTGCTTGGCTGTTTCCCTCCATTCCTGATTTTAATTTGTTCAAACACTTAGCTACAGCTAGCTGAATATTCCTTTTTAAACAGAATTTTTGTAGTATGTTTTTATAAAAACGTGATTCCCAAGTGGGTAAGCTGTGAATAACAAGGAACAGGTTAAAATAATGAAAGCTAAGGAACAGGTTAAAAAATCCTCTTACATTTAGAACTCATCACTTTCTTAATTAGTTTCAGGATATTCAGAGATGATGTGCTACATCTCAAGTAAGAAAGCAGACCCGTACAGACTCAGGAAATTAAAATGGATTTAATCTCCACAATATCTTTTACAAACAAGAATATCCTGTCAGGGAGTCCTGAAAAATGTCTTGTTGTGGTGTATATGTTGAGACTTCTAATTTGAAAATAGAGGCTGTCATAAATGGAATAGTAACAAAGTGCCTTGTGTTTGGAGTTCCCTTGATAGTCAGCATTACCAAAAGAGAGGCATGCTCTGAAATTCCTAATGCAGTCCTTAAGTTTGGAAATTCATGAAGCGCTATATTAGGATAAGTTATCTATGAATTAATCAGAAGTCAGTGCATACTAACAGAAGTGATTTCATTTCATAAAAAAGAGCTCGTTAAACATGTTGGCTTCTGATCTTTTGACAGCAAAGATATTGCTGTGGAGGGTGGTAGGTTTGGGTTGTTGTTTTGGTTGATTTTGTTTTTCTATTATCAAACAGCTAATCACAGTCAAGAACACTTGATGTTTCCTAAAGTGTCTTCAACTCGGAGATTTCAGCAATGCATTTTCTTAACTTAAGTCTATAATATAAAAGCTTATATGTCCAAATTACATGGAATATATGTTCCATAAAGTGCTGGAGACAAGAGGGCAGAGGACAGGCTGGAATTGAAGCTTATTCTTTGAACTGAAATCTATAGAAATACAAGTAGAATCTGCCAGATTTTGCCACCAGTGACGAAAGATATTACGATGAATCCACACTTAAGCAAGTCACCAAAATAAAATCTTAGTTGCTGAATAATAGAAATTTTCTGTCCATAATACTGGGAAATGTGCAGATGGTTGAAAAATTACATGTGATCTCATGCAGTGCATGCTGAGTTAACAAGAGTATTTCATTCAAGAAAAATAGTACATTTTAGTTCCACCATATGTGTGATTATGTTTTCTTCATACCCATGGAGAATCCCTGATGTTAGGAAGCAAGCTATGATAGCCCATTAACATGTCCTCTCTGAAGTAATTTATTTCCTTTGAAAAGTACTAAAATAGTATTTTCATCAAGGTTTTAAGAACACAAGATATTTTCACCTTCACACTCCCAAGTTTGGCAAGTGGATTTTATATAATCTATTAAATTAATAAAATAACACATTAGTTCAAAATGCAAATGTGGGACTCTGAAGAATAAAAAGCCAGTGTTAAATTAGCTGAATTTCAAACTTCAGGCTATGTCAGAAATGAAGAAGTTGTATGTTCTTATGGTAAGTTATATAATGGTGACAGATGGTCATCTGGTCTTTCTGAACGGTCCTCTGACACTAAACGATTTAGGTGAAGAGATTTCATTTGTCCATTCTCGGAGGACATTAGCCTGTGTGGAAGTGTTCGTGCTGTTAGGAGAAGCATTGAATAGTAAAGTTTCAGAATCTTCAGCTTGAAAAAGTGATGAACTGATGAAGGAGAGGGTATTTGGCCCCCATAAAGACCTCTGGCATTTATCAATCCAGGGGTACATCCCTTAGAAGCCCCTCTTGGGAGTATTTCCCTTTATTCATCCTGCTCTTCAGACACCCAAGTGAGGCCTGATATTAGTGAGGACTTCTTTTTGTCCTTATTAACACCGGGGTTCATCCAGAATATTTCAGCAGATGATCCCAGATGCACTGCATTGGGCGTTTCCTCAATGAGATGATCATCCTAACCTTGACTTTGGTATCTCCAATAATTAAGCAGTCAATGGACAAAAAATGCCTCTGATTCTTTGCAGCTCCACATCACTTTTTCAAAGCTGTGCAGGCTACTTAGCACTCCATCTGGCAGATTTATCAGGCCCAAATTTTGGGGGATCTGTATTTGAAGGAATCCAGTCTCTCATTTGCTTCATTGTGGGCATTGCAGCAGCCAAGTAGGTCTCTTCCTAGGACTTTCAGTTTTCTTACGGGCTCATTAGGATGTTTGCCTCTGTCAAAGATCCACAGTGCCAATCTGATAATGATACTGTTGCGTGTTCCTACAGATCTTGTCTTTGAACCTTTAGGTACGTACTGCCATATGCTTTGAAAGGAAAGGGTGTTTTAGTTATTCTCACAGAAATTAAATCTTCCTGTCTCAAGGTATAAGTAACAGTAGCCCATCAAAAATGACTCTGATTGGAGTCTACACATTATTAAAATATCTGGTCAAAGACATATTTAATATTTGGAGGGGGGGGAATGTGATGTGATTACAGAAAGTGCTTTTACTTTCAGTTTACTTTCAAACCTTTCTATTTATGAATTTTATTAAACAATCTAAAACTTTAAGGCTTAAGTGAGTGTCCTTTCTGTGGATGGAGTTTGAATGCTTGTATTTTTCGTAGATGAAGGTCACATAGCTGAAAGGAAAAGATTGCTATAACTTGTACACACAGCTATGTAGCTACATAGAAAAGATTTTGGACTTTTTATCAGGGAGTGTAGTGATAGCATGAGGGATAACAGTTTCAAACTGAAAGAGTTTAGATGTAGATTAGAAAGTAGGAAGAAGTTCTTCACTTTGAGGGTGGTGTGACACGGGAACAGGTTACCCAGAGGGCTTGTGGATGCCCCATCCTTGGAAATGTTCAAGGCCAGATTGGACAGGGCTTTGTGCAGCCTGCTGTAGTGGGGGATGCCACAGCAGGCAGTTGGAACAAGATGATCTGTAAGGTCTTTTCCAGCCCAAACCATTATTCTGTGATTCATCTCCAGTCACACTGGATGATGGGTGTTTGGTAGATGAGGTGAAATCTGGAGGCTAAGAAAGCCCAGGTGCTTTGGGATAGAATGGTCATATATCACAAACTGAATTGTTTCAGCTGTGATGGGAGAAGGTTTGTTGCCTCTTGTATGCCAAGATAGACTTCTGAGGTAGTGAGGAATGCAGCCTCTTGCTACTGTTGTCACTTCACAGAGTATTGCTGTTTGCTAGAAAATAAATGTCCTAGGCTGCCCAAGGACAAGAATCAATCTCTTTAGCAGACAGAATATGCTTAGTCCAGCTTTTCTAAATAATACTTCTATTTTTTTATTTTCTTTTTTTTGTGTGTGTTTTTTGTTTGTGTGGTTTTGGGTTTGTGTTTTTTTTGTTTGGGAGTGTTTTTGATAGCTGTTTTAAGGTAACTTGCAGAAAGAAGGGAGCTGCCCAGTGTGGCTTTTTTTTTTTTTTTTTCTTGTATATACACTTTTTTCCCTTTTTCACATAGTTTCTTTTTTAAGCAGAGGAATGTTTAGTCTTGGTTTGCTTTAACTTAGAACAACAAACTCTTCTACTACAATAGCTGCCAACTCAGTACACCTTAGAAGTCTCTTCAAATGTCAGTGGAATACCAGCATTATACAAAGATCCCTTTGTGTGTTGCTTTCAAGCAAAAGCAGTCATCTGCGCTGAAGGTAGATGCCATTTAATGAAGTCATTCTTCCCAACATCATCTTTTCAGTTGTTGGGGTTTTTTTTTTGTATAGTTTGACTTAACACAGGTAACTGTCAGCCCCAAGAGAATCTGAAGAGGGGAGGCAGCCTGATATAGCTAGATGTGGAAACTTTGTATGTAACAGTTTCTAGTACATCTGCATCCAGCTATCAGTATCTTTGGATTTTGAGAATGGTGTATTTTCAGACTTTTCTGTAATTAATTATATTTGGTTTTGAGGTGTCAAACACTGGAGATATACCACTCTTTCTTGTCCTGTGGCTTCAGTGGGCTTTGGATTAAGCTGTAATGCATTCTGGGCATTATGAATGAGGACATCCTATAAGCAGGGCAAAAATAGATAGTTTTGCATCCCAAAATGTTATTTGCTTATAAATATAAATGAGATATCTAGAACAAAAAAAAATTAGTTCCTTTGAAAATATTTTTTTAGCTCAGCCTGCGTAATGGGAAGTGTGACATTCAAAAATATCCTAGAACATGGAATTCAGCTCAAAATATGCAGTGCATCAGATAATACTGTGAAAAATGAGAATATGTGTGCAGTGTAACAGTAATTTATAGCTCCCTAACAGTTCTCTCCAGATTCTCAAATTCCCTAATGCCTGTAAAATACTTTAGGTTGTCCATGTCAGAGAGCTGGGAATTAAGATTATTGTGATGTGCTTGTGATTAAAGCAAGACATGAAGATGTAACGCAGTTACTAAAAAGCGTATGGCAAAGAAAGGAAAATAATTTTTATCTACCAATTTCAGGGTTTATGTAATAAGACTGTTTTTATAAGCACACTAATAAGGTATAAGATGCTTATGTATGTGCACAAGGAAATAGACTCTATTTTTTTTCTGTTATCAGAGTGCTGGTGTGATAATGTTAGTAGAATAAAATGATAGATGTATAATTATATGTGAAGAAGCATCCTAAACAATTGGCACAAACTCACTTTATTCTCACTTTCTTCACAGTCCGTATCTCCTCCTTTGTGTCATTTCTAAATAACTATATTTTTAAAAGAACTTGAAAGGTCATCCAAATTTTATTATTGTCTCTGATTCTTGTCTCAGTTTAGTTTCAGTAAAGCTGAGTATTTGATACTGGTTCAATTTGAGACGTGTTTGCCCATCAGTGCAGAAGGGTAGCTTCCTGTATCTCACAAAAGGAATATAGCTTGGACCCAAAATATCAGGAAAATGTCAGCGTTCTGCTTAAAAGCAATCTTCAAAATGTTTTCTTGGTATTTACAAATTCCAAGAGCCCGTCTCTCAAGTGAGAAACATTATGGATTACCATTTAAACTGAAATTGGCTTCCATGTTACAGAACTTAAGCAACAACTTATTACAAATGAAAGGTAATAAGCTTTCATTTGGTATCATTTTGAAATGGAAGACACAAAAAGTTTCTGAAATGTTCAATTCCTTCACCTGGTTACTGAAATGATTTCTGTCTATCAACAGTAAGTATCACATACCACCACTTGTCTTCTCTAGTTTACTTTCCAATTTTGCCTATCCTTTTCTCTGAGCACCCTAAATATTTTCCTCACGTTGTATACAAACAGTGTAGTTTCTGCCAGAACCCAAAGGAAAAAGAACTCTAGAAATGGGTATCAAAAGTTTTCACTACCCTGACTAATCTGGAAACACCTGAGTCTCAAAAGTCAAAGTCCAAGAAAAAGTTGATTGCTGAGCATGTAGAAAGGGTTGTGGTATGTACTGATTATCCAGAGTACTGTGAGTGGTGCCTTTTCCGATACACTGAACGATGATTTCCTGCCGTAACACTAACTGCTGCTTTCAGTTCCTTATGGCAACTTGACTATGGAGAAAGCACTCTTGGATTGCAGTGTCAACAAGGAGAGTTTCAAGATGCAAAGCAAGAACTGATGGAATGATTTGTTCTTCCCTCTTTAACTACTTAACCTTAATATGGTTTGCTGAGTGCAGTACAGTTCCTTATAGAATAACTTTCTGTGATAATAGCAAACTAATTGCTGTTTAACAGCTTTCTCCTCAATATATGAAAATAGTTATTTCCTTAACTGTCACTAATCAGGTCTGCATATTGAAGAAGATCTTCACTTGGAAATTTCCTTCTGTATTTGGCTTGAGAGCACCAGTATTTTAGAGGGAGTGAAAGGAAAACTATTGACTTTTTCCATTAACTTATTCTAGCTTGAGTGGAGTCACAAGTCACTACTGTGATTAAAAGAAAAACTTTGTCCCCAGACTTCCCAGAAAAAGCCAGAAATTCTCTGCACAGGAGACTGAAATGACATGCTATGGCAAAAGGTCAATGAGCACAATGTGTTATGACTTCTGAACTTGAAATTTTAAGGGTTCCTGTGAAGAAACAGAGAGGACACAACACAATCTTCTGTTCCATTATTGCTGTAAACAAATCAAAGGGGAATTCTTAAACATATTTGGGTTTTACAAGGATGAACTAAAAAGGATTTGACATTTCCAGATATTTTACTGTTGCTTTTTGATGGTAGATACAAAAATATACCTTGAGATGTGGGCAAGAGTTGACACAAATGGTGAGGAAATGTTGCTTCCTTGCCAAAAAAAGGTTGTCTTATTTGCTTAACATATTAATTGAATTTCCCGTGGAGTAAGGCAATTTCCACAAAGTAAACAAGGTGAATCTGCTACAACAATTATTTTCTGAGGACTAATGGTATATCACATATGTTGTTAGCCTCTGTTGGTCACTGCAGTCATCACTGAAGCTTTATGATCCTCCTTAAAGACCCTTTTATCAATTTTAAAGAAAGCCAAATCAAAATGTTTTTAGGTCAAAACCCCAGCCTGTGCAATTGGAGAAAACATGATGTTTATCTCTGTCTTATAAACTGCTTGAATGGGGTTTGTTTGCGTGTCTGAAAAATATTCTTGAGAACAGGAAAGCAATTCTCTGCACTTAAAAGCAGTATTAACTTATTTGTAAACAAACTATCCAATTGCTTTCTAGGTCTTTCAGTCTTTTACACTGATTTATTCAGAGCTTGTTCAGAGTGTTTCCATTCTGACTGTCCTCTTCTTGGGAGGTTAAGTGCCTCTCTGGACTGGTGAAATTCTTGAGGTTTTTTCCAAGACAGTAATATTTCTGCTAGCAAAATTAACTGCCAGGCTTTTTGCAGTTTATTTTCACATAGGACAACCAGAACAAATATATGCCTGGTGAAGATGTTAAATGTGTGAGAATCAAAATTTATTGTAAGTAATAATGATTACTAAAAATCAGAATTTATTACAAGACTTTATTTTAAGTAAATAACTATTTACTAATCAAAATTTATTATAAGTAATAATGATTACTAAAGACTAGTCTGCCTGTCAGTGTTTTAGAGACATTTGGACAATGCCATTAATAACATGCTTTGGTTTTGGTCAGTGATCAGTGTAGGTCCCTTCAAACTGAAATAGTCTATTCTAAAGTTAAAAAAATAATTCACTCTCCTGGAGCTAATTGGGTTGTTTTTTTTTTTTTTTGCTGTCTTTTGATTCAGCTCATCCAAGTCAGTGTTTCTGTCTGTTTAATTGATAAGGTCACATAGTTTCAGACATTCTGAACCATTGACTTTTCCCACAATACATGGTTTTGCTATCTCTCAGTAAGTTGGCTGGTTTGCAGCTGGCTGTGTTACCTTCAAGTTTTTGGGTCCTGACCAGACTGGTTTGGACAGAACATCGTGTTAAATTTCAGCTTTGACATAAGAGAAGTTTGGCCATGCAGGTTTCAGGGGGGATGGGAATTACTGCTTTCACCCCTGCGTTGGAGACATTTACAGCTGGATATGCTGTAGTCCCAAATCCTATCAGAAGTCAGTGCAACAAACACTGAGCTTGGTCATAAACTGATTTTTCATTTTCATTGCCAGTATCATATCAGAACATTTAATGCCCTCATTTCTTTCAGTTTACAGTGCAAATATGTTCTGAATTATTCTAGAAAGAGATTTGACCTTAGATCTCAGCTTAGGTGCTCTACCTTTGGCGTTTAAAATTCCACTCTTTTAAAAACCTCCTCTCTGAAGTATAGCTAAACAAGACATTTTTAAAGGGGTACAGAACAGAAAACATTAGTCCTCAATTCTTTACAACTTCATAGAAATGGCAAAATATTGCTCTTTCACTACAAGCACTCACATTTAAACTATTTGTTTTGGTTTTGTGTTTTTTTTTTTTTGTTTATAATAGGTCAAACTATGACCTCATACATGCTTTTGCCATTGAATTTTCTTGAGCCCGTGCCCTCCAGAACACATGTGAGAATTCATTTACAGTGATTGAGCAATGCTTATGTGATGTCAATAGTGAATTACTTTAATATAACAGAGGATGCAGAGCTGTGGCTATTGCTGACCACTCGCTATCAGTAGTTTACTTTTCCTCCCTTCAGGCAGTGGGAAGCTCCTTGACATGAGTTTCCTTATAGTGAACCAACTGGAAAACTTTCACAGACACGTATTTCAAGTTAGACTTCAGAGGAGGAAAAAAAAAAAATGGGGACAGTGATGATAATTATAAAAATGGGTGAGAACTGACTTGAAGAAAGGATTTATTTGATTCCCACAGTAAAGGGATCTGTTTGCTAATGAGAAGCATATCATAAGTAGAAGGTTTCCATTCACTTCATTTGTAAAATAAAAAATAAGAATTTATTCAGAACAAACACTGTCTTTTATCTTCATAATCAAAAGACCTCTTGCCAAAGTAAAAATGACACTTGACATCTCAAAGCAAGTGCAAAGATGAAGTGGATTAAAAACATTGTGTATGCAATGTGAATAAAAGAATACCAAACAGTCAATTAAAAAAAAATAAAAAAAATTGAAGCTAATTAATCTTAGGCATAGCATGCATTTTACTTCTGCAAATTTTTCTACAGAAGTCACCATATCATATGTATAAAAATAGTAATTTTTGCTTGACATCAGAGTTACCAATTTATGGTATTCAAGAACTGTTTTCAGTGGTGGCTTAGTCATTCTAAAGATATTAGAACACAATGAGACGTGTACTTCTGTAGTTACACTGGACTTTCAAAGTCACATCATCTCCTAAAGACAGAGGTAGGTGCTGAGAAGGATTCTGAAAAGCATCCAGCTTGCTGTAGCCCAGGCACAGAGGAGGAGATGGTTATTGAGCTAGATTTGCCATGTGACAGTTACACCATAATGAAAAAATTGTTGGCCAGGTTGACCCATCTGCCTTCTGGTCTTTGTTAGCTGCCAGAATGATGGGAGAATCTGGCCCAGTAACTGTAACATATTAGTTACTTGCACTCTGTCTTCTTGGCAGGCAGATGTTCTATTAATTAATTTTTTGTGTAGTAATTAATCACAGAATATTTAAGTCTTGTGGCTTGTGATTTGGAAAAGGAATACTCATTTTCCTAGTTCATGAGGCAGAAACAAAACAGGAACAGATGGTTCAATATGGCAACCCTAGATATCAATGAATAGCTTCATCTAGATTGCCTCAGTCTACTACACCTTCTTCACAAACACTCTGCGTGTGTGAGGTTTTCCTGCTTCTCAAAGCTGGACAGTTAGACCTATCAAGACCATAGTAAGAACTATTGATCGCACCAGCAGCAATAGATACAAACATTGGCAGCACCTACCATTTGCTTATGATTGGCTTTGAGTCCCAGTGTCACAGGTAACTTCTAGTTCATCAGATAAAACGGCGTGGAGGATGTGCTGCTGTTTGTTTCCCTCCTTTGCTCTGCAGAGCAGCTCATTTTGTTGAACAACGTGCAAGAATCAGCAGCATTATTAGGCATGGTTATTGAGCAAAACAGAGTATCTTGCAACTGAACCACTTGCCTTCCTCAATTTTAGAAAGGTCTGAGAAAATTACACAATGTAGCATCGTGAACTTTGTTAAACTTTTTCTCTTTGCCCTCAAGAAATCTGAGAGCCACTCAGCTGTAGTGTCCGGAATTACAGCCTCAACAGGGAATATTTTTGACATTCAATTATTGAAAATTAAGAAAGCACATATTTGTAGGTGATTTCCTCTCACCTGTTACTGTAGCAGTCAATCCCTTGCCTTTCCTCATGCTGTTCATATATTGCCCACAACACAGTTTTTTAACACAGGTGTTTTTTCTTTCTACAGTACAAGAAATACAGTGGAAATCTAAGAAAACAGCAATGAAAAACACCCACAACGTTTACATCAAGACATATCCGTAAGGTATCTTACTTGTTATTCTTGATTAAAATAAATTAATTAATTTTGTCATTATTCTAGAATTTGTGTAATTTACTTTCATGCTTAGGCCATACGAGTTATATATGACTGTGGCTGCTGAAGTATTTCCTGTATTTTTGCCCCCTTTTCTCCATCTGCCTTTCCCCTCAGTTCAAGTTTATTGAGGAAGTGGAAGCCACCAAAACCCACCAAGGATGTATGAACGGAGAGTTGGAATAGAACCAGCTCCGCTGCAAAGTACCATCATCCTAATTGTGTTTTGTTTATATGACATCAGTTTGTAGATTATTTTTAAAAGATCTTACTCTCCAGCTGTGTTTTACTCTTCCAACCTGATATTAAATCTTTTCTGTTCTAATCTGCTTTTAACATTCAAATTCCTACATAATTTTCTACAATTTACAAATTTGAAATTGATTATTTGCTGGCACTGAAATGTAAAAGTTAATTGCCTATCTGGGAGAAAAAGCAAAAGCATAAGATTAAAATGAAATCATATGATGGATTTCATTTGTGGAAGTTAATTCATATTCATTGTTGCTTACATTTGCATAAACAGAGCTCGCTCTTCCCCTTCCACAGAGCACAGGTACCATTCATATGTCTAAACCGCTGTGCATTTTTCCAGTGACTTTTTTTTAGCTTTTCTCATTTTGCGTGGACTGAAATAATGTCATTATTTTAAACACAAAAGAAGGGACCCAAGAAGGATGATATTAGCTTCCTCTTTCCCAATTTGTACAAGTCATACACATCTGTAATCACAGCACCTTAGTCTTGCAGTCCCTTTGGAAACCTCTCAGTTCCACTGGTGTGGTGGGAGCCCTTGGGCTAGCCTGCGTTGCTGGCTCCCAATATTCATGTTAGGTGCTTGGGGAAGGTAAGCTAAAATTCCTTCCAAATTTGGGGATTCAATTATGATATCTTAGTTCAAGATAGGTTGTTCATATTGCTTCATGGAAATCAAGGCTTCTCCTCTGCTTCCTGAAGCTCAGATCTCTTTGATGTTTCACATTATTACTCCTTGAGTGGTACCATGAAGCTTCTTCTCAGGGAGGTATTTCAAGACCCGCTTCTTTAAGGAGCAAGGGGCAGGAGATGTCTCTGAAAGGAATGGTAAACTATTCTGAAAAGTGTGTTTCCTCTTGGATTTTAGACACCTGCAACATTCAGGGATTGCCAGAAAGGAAATTTTCTCTGAATAAAATAGAACATGTAATTCCTTTAGCCGAAGGAGAAATATATATGCATAAACATAGCATGATGTTTAAATGTGATACGGTGTCTGTGGTGCGAGGCTTTTTCTTCCTTTGTTCTCAATTATTACAGTCTTTCAAGAAGTCTGGTTAGGTAGAAATCTCTAGAGGGAGGAAAGGTTGTTCATATATCTGTGGGAGCTAGGGAACAAGCTTGAGGGAGAGAAAAATTAAGAGACTGCAGGTTTGGGCAGGCAAATGCTCACAGTGGTGAGCTGGGAGCCCGTTTACAGCTCATGCTGAGACTGAGAGTGCTTGAGGAGCTGGGAACGGGCAGCCAGGCCACAGAAGTGTCGAGAAGAATTTCCTGGGGACTGTGCAGAGTTTACTGCATCTCAGAAAGTCACTGGGTCGACTGCAGCCAAACCTCAATGCAACAGTCAGCTGCAGGGACACAAGGGGCATTGAGGGCATTGTATATCTCCCTTCTCTACTTCCATGTTTACCTTTTCACTTTGAATTCTCTGCGTTTAAGAAAAATATATACACTCCTAGCTTATTTTCTAATGAAACTTCTGTTCTTACTCTGATTAGGATTTAAAATCGTTTAGTCTTCCTTGCAGACAAATTATAAGTGGATCCACCTCAAAACGGATCTAGTAATATTTAAATCTGAAAATCATAAACATGCTTTTGTCTGTGTATTGCTAAATATGCACAGACTTGAGGTTTGTGTTGAATGGCTATAGTGCAAAAAATCCTTGTCTGAATAGGAAAACTGTTCAAACCACTGTCTAACTTCCTGACTTCTAATAGTGAAATCTTTTGGTAATTGAGACTATAACTTTTCCAAAGGCTAAATTCAGAAAGAGATTCAGAAAGGTTGCAGAACAAGTATGCAAAAAGTAAATTTGACAGTGTCTTATCTGCACAAAAGTATGTTATTCTAAGAAACGGAGGTAGATAGACAGATGTTGTGCACTCCATTATATTTTCACAAAAAAAAAGTAATACATACGATTGAAAATATTGCAAGAAAAGGAGAATTATTTTGCAGAAATGATTTCAGGATCTCCCTTGGATTCACAAGTTAGGATTTTGCTGTAATAAGTGATAATGCAAAATATGTTACACTGTAGCAGCAGTACTGCTACAAAGAAGTTAATAGGATTTTCACATTCTTTCATGTCCAAAAACAATGGCTGAAGTCCAAGATTTACGCGATGGGCTTATAAAATGTGTGTCAGAATACTTCATAAACCTTTCTAGTTCCATATCCCCAAGTATTAGGTACTACCTTATACTGTAATCTTCATTAATTCACTTCAAATGGTATTTAGGATTACTGTATGTCTTAAAAAACATGTATTTGGAGATGGTTTAAACTTTATGTAAATGATAGTACCCCTCAGTAAGTAGCCTTGTCCAACGTGGCTGCTCATACTGGATATATTTACACACACTTCTCTGTCTCCGGATGAGGTTTTCAAGTCTGTGGAGTATATTGAATACAAGCAAATCTAAAAAGATTTTTTTACTAAAACATGGTGTTCAGTTTATTTAAATATAATCCATCAAATAATTCTATTTTGTTTCTTCAGCTGCTCAAATACTTAATCTTTTTCTAAGGCATTGAAATATTAAAAGTATTCTAGCAGGAGTGCAACCTAAAGTATTCTTCAACTTGGTCTAAATTAACTCCAAGAAGTCTGTCTTGGCTAATAATCTGATGGAAGACTAGCCTATAGGTTGTTACCAGTCTCAATAAAAAGCCTCTGAGATGATTAAATTGACTGAGACGCATGTTCACAGTGCTGCTGGATGATCTAATCTGAGCAGTTTCTGCCATTTTCTTTAATTTCCTGTGTAATAATTGTTTTTATGAGGTTTGGGTTTTTGTTTTGTTTCATCATAGACATTTTTAAGTGGTTATACTTAATGTCTCACCAAAGTTTCTTCAGTATCCTTACACTGCCATCTATAGGGTACATGTCTTTGTGTCCCCCAGACCATATAGAGTTCCTTGCAGTAACGTGGCACATAGAAGAGCTGCGTTACGGGACATGTATTCTGACTGTTTCAGTTGTGGACTGCAGAATAATATGCATATAAAAAGTTTGGGGAATTTAAGGAAACATTTTTCTGAAATATACCA
This sequence comes from Todiramphus chloris collaris, assembly GCA_025345505.1. Taxonomy (NCBI): domain Eukaryota; kingdom Metazoa; phylum Chordata; class Aves; order Coraciiformes; family Alcedinidae; genus Todiramphus; species Todiramphus chloris. The sequence continues at coordinate 3,530,769 of JANVCC010000049.1, read as the reverse complement.
GATACCATAAACTAGATTTTTCCAAAGCAGTTGCACGGATACCAAAGATGCTGCCTCAGTACATCATTATCCGAGCATCTTGCTTCACCAGCCCAGATGCTGATGCAGAGGGTGACATCACGCTGGTCCCCTGTGTAAGTGGGAGTACATGAGAAGAATGTTCCCTTTTGCCTATCAAGTAGTTTATATGTGCTGTTAAAAATCATATTTCTTCATTCTGAAAGGCTTGGTTCATCCTAAGTTAATGTTTTTTTCCACTTTGTCCAGTCTTAGGTTGGTCAGCCACAGGGCTTCCTGGGACCAGTAAGTCTCAGAGAGACTTAGGGAATTACTCAGACTGCTTTGAATCTTAAGTATTTCATTCTTGTCTCTGATACACTGGAATCGTAGTTCTACTTGGTATATAGTTTTGCAATAAACTGTATAGTAGATAAAATATGGTTATATAAGAATACTAGTAAATATATTTACAATAATATAATAAATTAATTTTACAAAATGAGATATATTGATTAAATCCACTAAACTGCAAGAGAATTCAAGCCTAAGTGAATGTTCAGAATGCAGTAAATTACCTTCAAGGCTCCAGTACTTTTAGAAAAAAATAATAGAATCTATTTTGTAGCTAAGGCAAACCTGTGCCATTATGCTTAGATAACTTCATCGCCCACCAATATCTCCAGAAGCTATTCAAGTATCTGATATGTAAAAATTCCTTCTCCTTTAAATTTTTGGAAATCAAGAGGCCTCTGTGTCCATCAAAATGGAGCCGTGGTTTCTCATGTAAAGGATATGAATTAATAATATCAAAATATACAGTGAATAGTCCATGATTTTTCTTAGAAAGTGATTTCCACAGAAACACATTCTCATACATACAAAAAATAAAGATGAAAATACCTACTAGTTTGTTACTAGTAGCCTTTATTTGCAATGTTTTCCTTTTATGTAGGATTTTTGGGATAAGGGTTTGGGCGGGGTTTGTTTGGTTTTTTTTTTTGCAAATCTTTTAAATTGTCCTTCAGTTTAAAAAGGTTGAGAAATACTATCTTCATATATTACAAGGTTTGAAAATGTACTACCCTTTTAACTCTGCATGACCAGTGAACCCATTTCATAATGAAGTTGGCATAAGGAAATTTTGTACCATACATTTCCTAAGCATAAAACTTGCTTTCTCTTTCTGATGGAATTAAGGATAACAACTTGTTCTTACAAAGTAATCATTGAGATTTTTGTCTCCACTAGAAAATAATTGCAAGAATGACCTAGCTGTGAATATATTGTTACATAATATCATTCTTGTATTGATTATCCCTTAATACTGTTGTCATGTGTAACATTTGAGTCCAAGTATTGAACGTCTGTGCATAATTGCTTGTTTCCTTTACCTTTCCCATTTTATCTTCCTTAATGTTAACTTCCTCTGTTTTTATTTTTTCTAGCTATTTCTACAAAACCCTTCCAACATTATCAGTTTCTAGAAGCTTTTATGGAATCAAAATTTTTGTTATATGCTACGAGAGTGGAGCATTCTTCAAAAGAATTTTCAATCTAAATCTCAACGTGTGTAACAATGGAATGAGTTTGATGTTTAATTTCAAAGTATTGAAAACCTAGCAAGAAAGGTAAGAGGATCTGCAGCAGTTTTCTACCTTGACATTGTTTGTTGGTTCAATCCTGCTGTTTTAAAGAAGTCTGGGTGGATCCAAAATCATAGCTGTTTATAATTCAGTCTGCCTTGCAGAGCATTTTTCAATTTGCCAGCTGGCAGTTGATTTCTGCAACCCAGTGAAGAAATTCTCTATTGACAGAAACATGATTGTGCCCATACATTTTTTTTCCAAGTAAAAACTATTAGTGAAAAATAGGCAGTGATGCAACAGAGCAGCTAAGCATTTTATGAGGCTTGAAATAACAACATAGCTAGGATAAAGCCCAAACTTTTCTGCTAACATATATTCATTTTTCAGTGCGAAGAAGGACTTTCTTTCTGAGAACTGTTCTTTATGTACTAGTGAAGTTTCTCTGTTGCTCAGTCAGTGTGGTGTTAAGTCTGTCGCTGGCTGGCTCCCCGGGGCCCCAGCTGGTTTGCTCCCAAGGGGAGCTCAGGTGTGAACAGCCACACACACTGTGCTGCCAATCTGTAGACTGATGCCCACAAGGAAAAGGGATGGTGAGCAAAGTGACGGTGCAAACTTGCTGGCACTTGTCTGCACTCCCTGAATCTCTTCAGCCAGTCTGTTCGACCTGTGGCTTCAAATCATGGCAGAGCAATCAAGCTGAATGCTTAAGTAAATTAGATTACTTACTTAATTTGACAAGATATTTATATGGTCAAGTTATGATAAAATTAACTGTCAATATGCTGTTAATACAGAAGATGTCAGGGTTCTGGGAGCGTTCATAGGTCTCCACGGTCCAGAACAGACTCCTTAGAGGACTTCCCTCAGCCAGATGTTCCCGGAGCCCATGGCAGTCCCCCTGGGGTCCACAGTCCTGTCCCCGGGACACCGTAAGGTGTTGGTCTCCAGATCTGCCACCACCAGACTGTATCCAGCCATGCTGACAGGATGACCTGCAGGCTGATGTCCTGGGCCCATCATTATCCCCACAGTTCTGCCCAGCTATCCCGGGGCTGTCCCTGACCTCAGTTTTCCTCCCTGGGCCCAATCCTGCCCGTCCCCTGCAAGCCAGCATCCCAGTGTGACCTCACCCTCTGGGGCTCCCCAGCCAGCCCTTGCTGCACACTGGGTGGGTGTAAATGAAGCAAACACCATCTGTGACACAAAAAGGGCATTTTTCCGTTGGAATAGTTGTGTTCTTTTTCAGACTTTTTTAACTCACGACACCTCTTTCATCACAGATTTTTTGGACTGTTACCTTTTGTCTGGCTTAGCAAAATCTGGCAAAGGCAACAAGTACAAGAGACATATTTTTCTTTCTGTGTTATGGCCCTAATGTCTGTGTCTTGGGGAACAGGAGTAATTGTGTAGGCAGTTAGCTAATTAAAGATGTGCAGTTGCTTTTGATTGTCAGTCTACCTTACTTTCTCAGAATATCTGATTTTAGTTTTTGTGATGCTGTAAGATTTAGGAACTAGCCATGGAAATAATTTGGACCGTATGAAACTTGTTTACCGTTGTGAAGGCACAGCTGGCACCCTGTCTGTACATTTGCTACACCACTGCCATACCATTTAGGATAAGAAAAATGCAGTTGTAGGAACGGGAGTCTTTCCAAGCATGTTTTCTTTGGTGTACTTTATATTCTAGTAGTACAACAGAGCAGCTGAAAATATTTCTAATGATAGGTCCAATGTAATACCGGCTCCACTCACTAACCTTTTGAATTAAGTCACTACAACTACTGAAGAAGTAGTTCCATCATGAAAAATTATTTGGTATGGATGTTAATTAAACAATTATGAATTCATTTCGTGAAGGTTTGGTAAAAGCATTGCAACATTGTTTTAATGTAACAAATACTGCTGCTGGAATGAACACAAAACTAAATGAGTTACAGAGCGTAACACCTTGGCAGGAAATACTGAAATGGGACGGAACAGGAAGTGTTCTTCATAAAAGTTCTCTTCAGAACATTGGCTGTTATTACAAAATCTAGACCATGGGCTTAAGACCTGTCATTTCAAGCAAAACAAAGGTACTTGTAGTCTAATATTCTCAGTAAGAATGGTAGACATAAAAACAAAACCCAGAAAGAGCTAAAACTCCATAGCTTTTTTTCATATTTCAGAGCTATTCAAACCATATATTTTTCTTGCATCAAAATATGATCACATTGTGTCTTTAACGATTCAGATAATTTTTTTTACAGTCACTAGGGGACAAGCTTAGATGCTATTTTACTCATGCATTCCTAATCCATATTTTAAACATTAGTCTTTCTGTCCTGGTCAGATCATCTAGCAGTAAGACAAATAAGAATTGTAACTTGAGCTGAATTAAAATAAGTACATTAAGTTAAATTTTGTCAAGGCTTATTCTAACAAAAGAGAAGCAAAATCATCCTGGTGATAAATATGGTTATATTTTATGGGGATAGTGTAGCAGTATAGTATGTAACTTCCAATTAAGAGACACTGTATTTGAACCATTTATTATTATTATTTTATTATCCACTTATAGACTGAAAGTGTCAGGTACAGCATCTCTCGTTCTGAGCAGCTGTCATTTTTAATTTATGCTGATTGATTTATTTACCATCATTAAAAAGTACTGCACATTTGAGTTGGTTGTAATTAAGATGCATGCATTCTTAATGTAGCTGTTTAACTACAACTGTTTCAAGAATCAATATGACCTCTTAAATAAAGAACTCGAGCTATTTGTTATTCGCTTAGAAATGCATATTACTGGAAGTGTGTTTGTGCTCAGCTAAGATAGGCTCCTAAAAATTTATATTAGCTATGCAGCTACAATTGTATCAGAACTCTCTCCCTTGTAGATAATTGTTCTTGCATCTATTGAGAATCTGTTGTTTTGCCATTGCAAAAGTTTATTTGCATTTTGAGCTAACAATTATCTGAATACAGCAGTAACAGGAATGGGATTATCACTGCAGTGGACCCTGTGTTGAATAGGAAATAATTTCTTTTTTCAGTAAAATGCTCTCACCTACGATTATCCTTGCTGAGTGTCTTTCAGATAGATATGTTATTGTTCATAGACAACCCCTCTGAGGCTACAAAGACAAAGATGGACCTAACTGTAAGTAATTTTCCACGTTTCCTTTTTAGAGTCACTTGCAGAAGTATTCATGGAAATGGTCAGTAATGGTGAATTAAATACCAGTATAACCATATACTTACACAAAATTAAGTTTTTATATCATTGCGGTCTTTACTGAGTAAGTTAGAGATCTTTTTATGGTTTTTATTGAAGACAATAAGTGAAATATCTAATAGTAAGTCTACAATTTCCCTAAAACATGAGGTTTGGAAAGTAACATTTTCCTACAGATCATTGAAGAGGAGCTGCTCAAATTTAGAAATGTGGGTGGTTTTATCCTATTTTTATTGGAAATAAAGTGGGGTTTTTTTTCTATTTAGAAATAAAAATAATAAGGTGTATTATTAAATATGTACCAGGTATTATTAAACTGAGAGGATATTATTTACTTTGAGAAGAATGCTTAAAATTGGATCTGAATAATTAGGTCATGTACTCAGAGGTGGAATGGTCAAAGTACAGAAAAAACTGGGATTTTTCCTTCATAAGAACAATAATCCACTAGAAATCAGAATATGAAAGTTGGGTCTAGAGTGTTTTTAACAAAGAAAAGGGAGTATTTAACTTCTCGTTTCCATGGTCTTTAGTTCCCCCCAACAATTTATGCTACTTGGCTATACAACAGAATAATCAGTGTTACCACCATAAGAAAGATTTGTTTCTTTTTCTTTCTGGATAAAGTAAAATGTCACAATCACACAGATTTGTTACAAATTGTTCAAAATTTCATCTGTAAAGTTTATGATGGTACAGAATTCTGGACTGGAAAAGACAAAGTAGTAGTCATTCCTGTTCAAATGTATGTGCATCAGCAGTGAAGTTCAAACAGTGTATTCATCAATCAGAAAGAATACTCCAATTGCAGAGCAATGGTTTAAGCATGATCATATGAGTAAATTTTGGAAATGGATGATTTTGGCTCCCTTATTAAGTCTGGAGTATTGCAGTCTCTCCCCATATCCCTTCTGCAAAATGTTTGAGAGACTTGTTATCGTAGTAAGAGTTTTGTTCCTTGCATAGGATTGGACTGCCTTGCATTAAAGAAAAAAATTAACTGACCGTTTCACCTAACTGGTTTGATTTGTATGTTTGCATATGGAGAAGCATTTGTGTTTTCCATTTAACTGGATTTTAATACATACGCAATAAAATGTATTGATTACAATGAGAGAAAATTGCTTTGCAAGTAGAGGATTCTTGATTCTCTTATCCCAAGAGATATACACCCATCTGTTACTAAACAAAAAAAGGAAACAATTACAGAGTTAATGCTCTGAAAAACTTGTTAATTTGTTGTACATTAAAAGTGGTTGTTAAAAAAAAAAAAGGAAAGAATTGCCTGCAAATGATAATGAGATAGTGATGTTAAGCAATGATAAATGATAAGGACTTTGTGTACTTTACATTATAAGTATATAGATTAGCAAAACATGTCACTTAAATTTGTACATATAACACACCTTTTCACACGTGGTAAATATGCTTCCTATTACAACCACGCAGTTACTACATCATCGCTGGGTTGTTAAAGTGTTGTCAGACATTTCCTGTAGTAAAAACTCTGGGGTTATTCTAAACTGTTAATATTCTAGTTGCTGAATCATGTTTTCACATCATTTCAGTGTGGTTTCAGTATTTCCTGGCTTTTTACCGTGGATTTCAGTTAGCCCTTGTGTCATGGTGCTTCTTGCTGGTAGTTTGAAGAGACAGCTAGAAAACCTTTTCTGGGAAAAATTGCCTATCAGATGGTAAGCATTGGTAGTAATTTTTAGTTTTCATTCCCTTTTAGTCAGTTATGTAAATGATGAAGAGCTTAACTGCCCTGACTCACCAGCTTTCAGTATGCAGAACAGAACAGCAATTTGCTGTCATTTTAACTGAAGTTATTAATGTGTTTATGACATTGAGAATGGGTTACTTCACTAAATGCATCATTACAATTCAGCATAACATTCTTCTGGTTTGGAGTTATACAAAGACAATTATCATGAGAAAGTTTATAAACAAGCACAATCACTGGCAGCCTTTTTTACAAATGAACAAGTTACGGATTTGGAACAGTAGAATTTGTGCCAGAAAAACAGATTTTGATAACTGAGCCTGTCAGGAACACCCTGAAGGTCAGCATATCTGTGGATGAGACCTGCTGTAGAGCAAACAATTTACTGGATGATTCAGCAACATTTCTCAAGGAGTAGGTCATTCGTCATTGTTACAACAACTGAGAGGCAAAAATGTGATTAATTTCTTTCTACTATTTTGAAGATTTAGGAAGCATACATCACTTTCTTTGTTCATCAGATTACTCATTTCTGAAACCGATCTCAAGCCAAAAAACCCCAAGCATTTGATAAGAGTGTAATTTTAAAATTGCCTGCCAATTTGGTGTACATTTTTGTTTATTGTTTCATAATGCGGCGTGAATGCTCTATAGTTCTGACGTTCCTGATGTGCCCATTGATCATATAGCAACGGAACAGATTGTGTTATGTAAACTCTGTAAATCCAGGGGGTATCTATGAGCAAGCATCAAGTTTGCAAAGCACACGGTTAAATTTGCCTCATCCTGCTGTCTACTGATTTGTGACAGTGACACATATAAGATAACGGGGGTGTTGGGAGGTATACAAAAGACAGGATGTACTAGGGCTGGCAGAAGCACACTATTAATGTTAGTGATAAAACCAAATGTTGTTATGAATAAAATAAGCATTTTAATGCTCTCTCCTTTTCTTGGGCAAGTTGATGTTCCTGTGTCTTCCAGTTCTCTAATGGTTACATGACAGTATTTTGATTTTCTAAAGGAATGCTCTCTTTATATTCAGTTGAGTTTTTTCCTCTACAGAATAGAAAGAAACAAGCTCAAAAGGATCTACAGAGAGGGACTTGTGAGATTTTCAGCAACAGAGATGATCATCAGAATTTATCAGCTGGACAGCAAGTCTAAAAGGAGGAAGTGGGCAAAAGTAAGCTTTGATGGCAAGACCCTTTTATGCTGCCATTACCAGCAGAAATGAGCTTCGCTCTTGATCAAGTCCATTGTTATATTATGAATTTGAATTAAACTCAGCTTTAGGATTTAGAAGCTACCTTTTATTTCTTTCTCCCCGCTTTGTTTTGATGTCTCCATAGAATGTAAAAAAGGTGTTGGCAGGGTCAACTGAAATTCTAACCAACTCACGGGCAATCTCAACATAAATATAGTTAGTCATACAACTATGATTTTTATTCTTTTAATGATGTGTCCTACATGAGAATACATGTTTTCTGAGCTTAGATTGAAAAACTTGCCTGCTTTAACAAACAGTCCAAGAAAATGGATTTTACCCAGAGGAAGAAAACCCAATTCCTTACTTGCATCTCTTCATATGATTAATTTTTGTGATAAAATTACAGACTATGTCCAGCCAGTATCCTCAAATGAAGCTGTAGCAGTATTCTTCATTAGTTATGCAGTCACTGCTTCAATAAGATCAGTTCCTAGAAAATTACTCAAGTTTTTCTTCCTTCCTTCCCCAACATGCACTGTGTAACTTTGTAGTCCTCTTCAGGTTCTGGTCATGGGAAAGTTTTTATTTAATTTCTAAGAATTTATTGCAATTTTTATTAGTATCCCATAAAGTGGTTCTCATTATTTTTAAATAACAAAAGCCAGGTTTAAACTTCATTTTTTCAATCTATAATGAAAAGATAATTCTAAAATCTAGGAACTTGATCAAAAAGTAATTTTGTAATTGGGCTGCAGGGGAGATTATAACTGAGATTTGCATTAGAGCTGACAATTTGGCAATCAGATCTGATATAACAGAAAACATGACCTGAATCCATCCCAGAGAATTAAGAAACTATAAATGATTCCCTTATGTCCTTCATGTTTCCAATCTAATGGCTAAACAAGTTTCCTATTATTAACAGGCATGTCTTTATGACTCTAAATTTGTTAGGAGGAGCAGAAATTACATGTTCCTACTACATGTACTATTTGATTAATAAATGTCTTCCAACAGAGAAATAAAAAGGGAGTATTTTCAGAATGAAGCATGAGCAAAGGTAATTTTGATTTTGAAATATTTATTTTGGTTATGTGGCTTATTTAGATACTTAACCCGTAGGACCCACATGATCAGAAGTACTTTTGAGTAGGCATAATTTCAATCTTTTTTTTTTTAATTACAGTCTGCTGAATTTCTCCATATTCTGACTTCAAGTAGAAAATCTATCTGCTAATTCAACATATTTTCTGGTCACAAGAGACAGCAGAAGTATCTTCAAGCTAACCACAGCTATTTAATTTCAAAATAACCTAGGGCCTGAGCCATCCTCTTATCTTTATGCACTGAGCAGTCCCCAAAAAGCAGAAGCAAAAAGGCACAAATTTAAGTATGTGCATAAATCTAAATCCCTTCTGTTTGACTGTTTCTTAAATCAAAATGAAAAAAAACTAGGAAGAAAATTGTGTCTAAATAAAGAGGAGCATTCATTTTGGACAGAATGTATTTCAGAATGCTGTTCAGTGTTTCACATCTAGCCTAAGACCTTTTTATAAAGCAGTTATGAAAATATATAAACTCTTTTAAGTGCTACTGGATTGTAGGACAGCTGTTTTAAGAACTTAGAATCTATAAAAATTTCACATCTTTCCCATGTGAATGATAAACCAGATGACAATTACAGGAATACATCAACACAGGCAATAAGCAATAACTCTTTGCCTCATTATTTACCTTTCGTATAATTCAGTTTATTTTCATTAAAATTAAGTGTAAAACTTCATATTACTATGTCTATCCTATTAAATATTTTACCCTGAAGGTTTACAAATCTCTCTCACTAGTGTCTGCTACTCCATACATGGGGGTTTTTTAAGAGAGAAAAGAAATTCACAACTACTTTTTGTAACTAACAGGACATGTGGCAAATGCATGGCAAAAAAAGTACTATATTCAGTAGAATTCTTTTGATAGTTTAAATGAGTGGATTAATACCGAACCGTTTTTCATTCATGTAAAATTTCACTTTGGAAAAATTGGTAACAGTATTTTATGGCTGAACTTTAAAAGTCTCTTATTATGGCACAAGTTTCCCATTTTCTATTACTTTTGTAGTGTACTTGGAAAGATTAAAGAGATAAGAACAGACACATAACATAAGCATTCTTATGGGGGGG
>JANVCC010000049.1:3482690-3520751 GCA_025345505.1 Todiramphus chloris collaris | reverse complement strand
GGGGGGGGGGAGGAATACCTAAACCAAACCAATAACCCAAAGCAAAACCAGATACTATTCAAATTTACTAGCCTCTGAGTAGCATACCACTGGCTGGAAATGAAATGTGCCTCTTTTCTCCTAACAGGTAGAATTAATTATAAATGCTAAAGGAAAATGTTTATTACCCTGACATGTAGGTTTTCCCCCAGTGATTAACGAAAAGGTGTCATCAATTTTAGCACACTAGATATGCAAACTACTACCAGATATAAGAAAGGAAATTTCCAGTCCAAAGGGGCAAACTACTAGAAATGGATTGTGCAGCTCTATTGGCTCAACTGTAATTCAAAGATAGTTCTTTAATTTGCTTTTAGTCAATCTAGATTTAGACCAGGTCTATATGGGGAGTTACAAAACAGTCAAAAAATCTCTGAAAAAGTATCTTTTGAAAACATACTTAGTGAGAACTGGCAACTCGGTCTCTTCTTCAGGCATGGCATTGCAGGCAAAGGAACTTCTAGCACAAGCATTGTCTGATTAAGACAGTCATGGGTTTTGTTTGTACTTTTGAGGCTCTGAGTCATCAGTTCCTGGTGGAAAGAGCACCTTGTTATTATGGTCAATATCTGGTGGTACTGTCAGAGCTCTCAGGCAGAGGAAGAGCCTGAAAACATTCCTGTTAACAGTAATATCAAAATTTAATCCAGTACTTCAAAATATTGCCAATTTGTAGTAACGGTACTGCCCTTGTAGAAATCAAACCTGCTCTTGAGGTGATGCCTGGATGCGGGTATTACACCCACAGAGAATCTTTATATAGTCTTTGAGCCTTGAGTCAAATATAAATATCATAGTGTCACATCTCTTTATAGGACTGAGAGGTTTATTAGAAATGATTCCTTGTTTAAAAATTGTATTGCTTCTTAAAGGATGTTTGTTATTGATCCAGTGCATATACCTGTGCTCCACGATGCACCAAAAACAGTGTATTTGGAACTGACTAAAGCCTTTAGAATTACTTTTAATATGTTTATCTGGTTAGTTTGCCTGAAGAATCGTTATTAATTTTCTTTTCAGAATCTCGTAAATATTTTGGATGACAGAAAACAGATGCCAAAGCCAGTTCTCAAATACAAGTACCAAAGAAAAATATAAACTCAAGATTTTAAAGGAAAATGCAGAGGTTATTGTCATTCTGTAGAAATGACCAGCATTTAATACTTGCCATTTCATTTCTCTTACTCTATTATTCCTATTTTGTAAGCTATTAGAAGCAATATTTTCTCTATTTGTAGAAACATGAAATGGTAGAGAAACAAAAATATTATCATCATCATTTTAAGTGTTGGAGTTTCATTAAGCCATCTTTTCTCATTTACAGGAAGAAGTGAGAGGCTTTGCTGTACCTGTTGCTGTTCAAGGCGGAAGGTTTGCAACAGTTGCTCTTCTCATTTTTAAACCCAATTACTATAATTATATAAAATGTCCACAGTACATTGTTAATTCTCCCTGACAGCCAGACCTTTTTTAATTTCAATGCTTTCACAAAGCTCCATACTTCCATTTCTTGCACAATTGTACACGGCTCTGTGCCTGAAGTTTGTAGTGCTGCCTAGACACAAGTTGCCTCGCGTTTTCTGCTGTATGTTTGTGTCAGGTATTTATAAAGTTACCAGGTATTAACAGCTCAGGTTGAAAATTTCTGTGCAAGCTGCTTCTACTTCTGGAGGAAGTATCTGATAAAACATTCAGGTATTTCTAAGGAAGAGATGAGGGGAGATGCTGGGAAAGATCCTGAGAAAAGAGACCACACTGTAAAGGATTTATAATTTTTCAGGTTTTGGAGGGTCATTTTCCCCAGGCTCAAGGAACGTTAACTATGTCTAGGCCAAACTGTTAGCTCCTGGAAACTCTCATCTTTAGCTAACCTGTGTATCATTGTTGGCCTAGGAATTCTGTAGGCATTCCAGTAGATCTGTCAGACCTGGTGATGTGATGGTGGCTGAACAAGTTGGGAAGGGAAGATCCACTGTACTCGGACAAACTGCTTTAGAAAGCACTAGAGGGGAGAAAGCAAAGCTGCTGCAGGCAGTGGAGCACCCTGGGGGATACAGCATCTGAGAGCAGGGCCAGTGTGGGAGCACAGACCTGGGCATGAGCAAGAGAGGGGAAGTCAGCTGCTGAAGGATATATCCCTGGATAGAAAGACTATTGATCATTAATGCTGAATAGCTGGCCAGTTTGGTTCTTTTCTAAATTTTTTTGTTGGTTATCCTACCTGAGCTGTTCAGTCTTGAATAGACATTACTCAGATCCCTTGTTGGGTTTGTGTTCTACTGTAATCTGCAAGAAGAGACAGTAAATTCCCAGAAGACTCCTGATAGAGATTTTCCCTAGTAATTTTTTATAAATATCATTCCTAGGATATTTTTATGCAGCTATCAAGGGAGGGAATAGATATTTTAAGACCAAGTTTTTAAGTCAAACTCTCTCTTAACATACCTTAATATTTTCCTCATGCTGCCAAGCATGTAACTGTACTGAAAACTCTTGTATTTCTCTACTGTGACTTCTTATCCATGGTATCAAAACTTTAGTACATTTGTAAGTCCCTTTCTCACTTTACTGAACACACATACCGGTTTTATGAATCTATTTATCAGTTTATTGTTAGCTCAGCTCCCTTTTATAAAGGAACTGTCAGTTCTGTCACAAGAACTGCTTCTTCAAATCAGCTTTATTTTTCAATCTGCTGGTGGTTTAGAATGCCAAGTGAGAATCTTTCATTTTTTTGTCTTTTCCCCCTTCTCCTGACAAAACTTAAAACATGAGGGCCCTTTTGCCCATCATATATTTTATTTATCTAGGTGGCTGTATACTATGCATCCTGTGACAAATGCACCTGTCATCTATTCAGATGATAGCAGCCCTGAGGCTAGTGGCACTTTGCAGTTTGACAAGGTGTGCATAAAAGTGTCTCTTCCATCACCGCAAAGTCCATTAATATTACTCTTTTTCAGTACAGAATATTTACCTAGATGCTATTTCCAAAAAGCTATTGAAATACGGTGGTCTTTTCGGCATTTGACAAGAGAGAATTTGCTTTTTACTGTGGGTAAAAATAATATTTTTTATTCATCCATAAAACATGGGAAACTGAGGAACAGAGATGTTAAGTTATTTGCCCTCCAAGTCAAGTAATATCAGTTTGGAATGCTATTCTGCTCTTGTTTTTCACCCTCTCGTGACCTGACCAGACTCGCTTCAGAGGAATTATATCCTTGAGATCAAAGGTTAGCAATTTTAGTTCTTAAAGTGAAAGTCTTTGTTGGAGAAAAATCTTGACTTCCTTTAAATGATAATGTGATACTATTTCTTTTTTTATTCACAATATTTTTATTTATTTATTCATATAAGTACATTTTAGAGTATGTATTTCTCTTAGTAGGAAGTGAATATTTTAAAGGTAGAAAAGGGAATTACAAGGAATTGAAGGGCATTTGCTCTCATATATCTTTGATTATATTGCCTTTTATACTCGATGCATTCATCTTTTATTCTCTGGTTCAACATGACTGGTAATCACCTAGCAGTGTAAGATGCGATACGTGAAAATATAGGGTTACAAAAATGGCTCCATTTAATGATTAGATTAAAACTGATTTAAAAAAAAAAATAAAAAAATCTGTGTTTTAATATCCTGTAAGAGCAATTAAAATCTGTATTAACATTAGCCCTGGCAGAAAGAGTTTCAGAATTATTTCTCGTCCACATTAATGAGCCTTTATTATAGAAACCCTGAGGTATTTTATATCTCACATGGAAGAATATAATTAGACACAAATTGATAGGCCTGTGCGTGGTACAAAATTAGAATTTATAACAGATGATTCTGAACCTGTTGTCTGCCTAGTTTTACCCCTAGCAAATGCATCTGCAAGCACTGTAACTAATCCTCTGAAATAATCTGTAACCAATCCACACGACATTTCCCATTTCTTGATACACAAACCATTACAGAGTCATCCAGGTGCAATTCTTTTACAGCTTTACAAAACACTATTGAACACCTAATGACCTCGACAAAATTATCTGCATTAGAGTTGTGAGTGCTAATCTGCTTCATTTTAGTGATGATGTTGTGTAGCAAAGCAAGATTTTTCAATAATGAAGACCCAGAAAAACTCTTTGGTTTTGTATGTTTTCCCAGCTCCCCTTTTGTGTGGTTCCTCTTGGCCTACACAGCTTTCTTTCATTGTGTAGAATTTGTCACACATCCATTAAATCATTTTTGTGCTTCTTATGGAGCAGTATTCCATTCAGTTTCCTTCCTGAGAATAAAAATAGTCTAAGACAATTACGCATTGTCTTACATATATCGTGAGTTATAGGTGGAATTATGAATCTACTAAAATAAAGTTCTTGAAGTGTCTGGAAAGTACAAATTGCCGTTAGCTAAAAGGACTAATAGTACTCACAAGAGTTTATTTTGGGAGCTATATGGTATAACTAACAGGAAACATTGAATGCTGGTAGATAAAAATCTCACCATCTTCCTGAAACAGTAGTTCATGGGAAAAATTATTCAAGCCTGCCTTGAAAATATAACCCAAGACTGATAATGTCTCATACCTCATTAGCTTCTGTGACACTCTGAGAACAGAAGAGTGAGTATGGATTAAATGTTATGTACAAAAATGTGCCCTTCACTTCCTTTTTCGTTCTCCTTCGAAACTGTTAAATCATAATACAGGTGCAGAGATTGTGTTAAATATTTGAATGCTTTCCCTGCTCTAAAAAGTACAGTAATCCCAGTACTTGGATCTGGGTGTCAAAATTCTTTGGCCTCTAACATATAAGATCTGGGGTTCAAGAGAAATCACTTTTTCAAAACTCTGCCTCCAGAAACAGTTTTCTCATCAAATTCTGTGCAGTTGAAATCTCTCTAACATAGCTTTTGAGGTCTCATTACTTGCTTATTGTCTCCTCGACAGCACTGTTAGCAAAATCTGCTGTTCCAAACTTCCTATAATGGACCTGACATCACAGCAAAGGCTCCAAAAGGGAAACAGCTGCAACTGCAGGCGACACACAATTTGGAGAGTATTTCTCTGCAGGCTTCGAGAAGGGTAAGAGAAAACTAATGCTACAAATGGTTGTTCTAGACTGAAGTGTATTAGAAAAAACCCAAAACATTTGATTAGCTGCCTTCTTTTTCATTCCTGTATTATAGGTAGGTAGGCAGTTAGAGAAAGAGGGAGAGGAGTGGCATAGAACATCTGTTGGACAGATGGGGAGATGGACAGTGGTATTTCTGCACTTGCTACAGCAGTACTACTTGCTGAACAAACAGACAGCACAGTCATTTTGTTGACTGTTTAAATGTACTTTTCGTTAAAGATAGCTCTGAGAAATGTTTGTGTGTTTTGTCTAGAACACAAAAGTTTTCCCTCACCTTCCAGCGTCGTAAACCTTTCTCCTTTTCAGAAAGGGTAAAAAGAGTTGAAGGTAATTAAGTGTGAGATTTTAAAAGCATGCCATAAGTGGGAAGAGCTCAGAATGGCAGTGTTCATTCAAACATCATTTTCACCAAAGCCTTTTATTGTGTTTCCCTTGAGACAGTAGACAGAATCTTGAGATCCAAGGAGAAAGTGTAGCATTTTAATGGCATTGTGTGCTGGTCTTTCAGTGTGTCGATGGTGAAATGTCATTAAGTTTAAAAACTGAAGTGTGCATTCATAGGCTAACATTATATATGTATTTCACATGAATGGTTAAGAACCTATAAACCCTTCTCAGGCTTATTTTTCATCTTCAGTTTAATCTAGATAAAACTGAATTCGTGCACTTGACAATCACAGAAGATAAGATCATCAAGCAGCTCACATGAGATTTCAGTTCACACTTAGATAGTTAAATAAACATTTTTCTTTTTAATTTTACCATAATTTATCTTAACAAAATGGAAGACTGACTAGATGAAACTTAGTTTTCAAGCTTAGTTGTGTCTCTTTCAAAGTATAAAAGTGGAAATTTAGATTTTGTTTTTAGATATTTTTCAACTGCATTAATGTAGGGGAGCAGCAGGATAAAATCAGTCATTTGTCCCTGAGCCTTAAATCTCAAATACAAAAAGTTCTTTTTTCCCATGCTCAAAACCTGAGAATCTGGCATTGTGATGCAAACCCTGGCATCTAATCCTAGCTATAGTCTCTAAAATATTTCAGATGAAGAATTGTACTTAAACTGCACATTCAGCAGTCACCTGTTCTTGACCACATGCACTTGAAAAGACAAAAATAGACAGTTCAGTGCCAAGGTACCTCACGTCAAGCCTTTAACGTTTAGTTTTCTTATTGTTATTACTGTCTCCTTGATGTTTTGGTGACAAAAAATACAATACACGCAGAAGTCTGCATAAAGTATTCTATCCTGATTACAGTTGCATAAACAAATATGAATTTAGACGGAAAATTTTAATATAAGCTTATTTTACCTGCCCATGAGTAATAACTACACTGGAAGAAGTGTAGTAGAAGAATTAGCAGTGCTAACAATTTAACTCTTTAGCTCAGCTGATTAAACCAAATAAAACATTTATGAAAAATAAAGTAGATTTCCTGCTTTGGTGTTTACTTTCATGTTTGCTGAAATAAACTCCTGTTCCCTTAAGATACAGTGACATTTCTGCCTAAACTGAAGCTATTGATCTTTGAATTAAAGTTTATATACTGTCCAAATATTTTAAGATAGACTGGAAAATCAATATTAAGAACAATTTAAGAACAATATGTAGCTTACACATATGCTTATTTAATTGTTTTAAATCATGAATAAACAAGCTAGATTTAGATTTAAAAAAAAAAAAAAAGTAAATCAGAAATCTCTTTCAGTTGGCTTCTTTAGTGGCTATTATCTTCATCTATGTAAACAGAAATAGTGAAAATAGGACTATCTTCTACTTTCAAGACTAGGTACATCGTGAGCATTTCTAATGTGAGTCCATACCATGAAAATGAAAAAAATACTGTGGGAAAATCAAAGGTGTCTTACATTTATTCATACAATGCAATATGTTTCTTTTTCCTGGTTTGGATTCTACTTAGTTTTATTTGAATTCCTGTTCAGGGGATACCAGGAGCAGAAGGAAATCACGTCAATACAGGGTTTTTTATAGCAAGAACTCAAATTTCTCTGAAGGGGTAAAATCATTGTAAGTACTCATTGAGCCTGTGAACCTCATCTTTCAATACCAGCCCTGCTAGAAGAGAGTTATCTATGAAAATGAATAAAAATAATCTGAGGAAAAAGGACTCTTAAGAAAATTTTGGAACGACTGTACCTACCCTGGCCTACAGCTGTAGGTGAAATGTGGGATAACATCATTTCTGTCTCCATTGCAGATAGCTGGTGTCTCACCACCTTAGCTGGCAACGACTGAGGGAAACTTCATTTATACAGAATTAAGATGTTTTTTCCCAGTGTGAAAAACATCAGCCCTCTTTTCCTGTCCCATGTTTGGTTCTAGTTGTCAGTAATTCTGATTTTGATGAAGCAGTCCGGGAGGATGTGGCTGTTTTCAAGTAGGGGAGACAGGCAAATTTGAATCTATAATGCACACATTCTGTAGAGCATGTATTTGCTCGAGTACCACATGAGATTTCAAGACACTCAAATGATATAAAATTAGCATGACACATATTGAATAGATTGGAAAGAATACAACTGACAAGTGTGAATATGAAAAGAAATTGCTGAGCAGGTGTACCTCATAGGTCTCAAGGGGACTGTCTCTTCTGTAACATGTTTATATTATACAAAACTGAAAAATATCACTTGATACTTCTTGGTGCATGGCTTTGGAAATGGTAATCAAAGGAAAGGCTTGTTTATGAATGCATGTGACCCCACTGAGCTGGACAGAAGTAGACTGTAAATGCTTTATATCCTAGATATAGGAAGCAACCCTATAAAGCCCATATTTGAGTATGTCAAATTTCATATTCCTTCCTTAAAGCTATTTTATACGTCTCTTGATTAAGTTTCAGTTTCCCAATATCTCTTCTATACCAGATCTTTCACACTGAGGCATGACCTTTCAGTATATCCTTTCAGCAAGAATCTCCATTTTATTTTGAGCTGGCACAAGCAAAATGTCAGCTTTCAGGGAAAGCGTTTTAGCTATGCAGTGTCACCAAGTTGCATAGCTGGATTTGAACAAAGACCTACAAGATTGGCAATTTCTTTTCCTTCCAGCCATTCTGTGTTCCAAAAGGGACTTCAGTGTTTCAGGGATCCAGCTATCTATCAAATATACATGTTACTTGAAAAACAATCTTTGTAGAAAATTAATGTATTTGTCAATCCTGACACTCAGGGCAAACTCAGCTCTAATATACAGAGGACTGCATAAATAGAAGTAATTTCAGGTAATGTCTAGATGTGAGAGATGGGACCAGCTGCTGATAGTAGTTGAATAATTGTAGTCAGAATTATCTAAGAGAGGAAATGTTTCAGTGGAAAAAAGGTATTCAGGAACAGGTAGTTGGGTGTGAAACAGCTCTGTACAAGACAGGAACATGGCCTTCTATAGTTTTTCACAAGGTTCGTGGCTGCCACTAGACAAAATACAGAATTGTTGCAAGGGGACCTAGAAATTTCTTCTGTTACAATATATTCTCCTTTATGCTGTGCTGCCAGTCTTCTAGTCTTTTCATATGTAAGAAAATTTAAAGGTAGGTTTGTTGTGATGGGTTTGACTTTATACTGGTCTATGAGTATCCATGGATATAGGGCAGCCATAGTGTCTTGTAGCTCCAGTTTGAATTTTAGAATGGAGAGAAATGGAGTTTGGCTGTTGGAGGCAGAATTAAATGTCTTGACCATCTCCAATCTTTAATAATTCCAGGGAAGCAGTTATAATACAGTTGCAGTGTTTACATGTAGGTTATTTGTCAAAATAGGACACATATCACTCAGAGAGTATGTATCTTTGTCCAGGTAGATGATGTTTTACAGAGGAGTTCTGTATGCAAATCCATCCAAGAAGTTTAGTCCAAAGTAAGAAGAATGTTGTACTATAATTACATAGAGTCATTTTAAAAATACCTGTTTTCACAAAAGTTCCAGAACAGCAAAAACAAGCATTGCCCCTAAAACAAGATGGCAATTAATCAGAGTTCTTAGTACTTTGTTTATCACTCTATGAGTTCAGGTACCTGGACTCAGTTCAAGTTAAGTCAGTCATGGCTGTGGGAAAAATGCCTGTTTGTTACTCTCTCCCTATTGCTTTTGTGGGAAATGTTTGGGTTTTTTTCTCTTTCCACCTTATTAAAAGCCTTTCATCTGCTAAAATCAATGAAGTTATCAGCTGGGAATTGTTTGGCTTAACTCAGGGATTCTTTATACATTTTGCACACAGTCTTTTCTATGTTACCTTCTTAAAATTCATTTCATTTGTTTTGATCAGATAATCTTTACGCCTGGAATAATTTTTTAACCGTTAGACAGATGGATAGACAGGTACACATACACACCTATAAACAGCCCTCTAAGCTGTGCCAAAAAAGTTTTGTCTTTCCCTTTCTGCCCATTGAAATATCCTCAGTTTTTCCTCAGTTTCCCAGTACTTTCACTGGCAAAATGACACCACTGATTAAGATCCACTTGTCTTCCTACATTGCAAGGACTCATTTGTATTTCCTGCTGCTTTGTGGCCACTGATTTCTGTAAAACTCACAGGATATTTTTGTCTTTGAGACATCTTCTTTTCCAGCTTCATATTTGTTTGACACGGGTGAGTAATTTCGAAATTATTTAGAGGAGAGATCTGATAAATGCACTTGTCTTGTTTTCTTAGGAAGGTAAGATAAAAATAGTTAAATAAATACACCAAGAAGCACTCATTTTTCCGGAGATACTATATTCTATGCTGGGTTTAGATATTGGCAATCTGAAGAAAAATTGAATTAACATATTGAGAGTACAGTATAAGATAAACAGAAGCAATAAAAAAAGCAGAGACCGGAGATTGTGTTGGGGAAAGAAAAGCAGAAAGAGGTGTTTGTAATGTTTCAGCAAATGTTGAAGAGAGGAAAGCAGTTCATGGAGAAGATAGTAATTAAAACAGTTACTAATGGAGATCTAATTAAATATTTAGAGAAGAGTGGAGAATATCTTGTGTTTGGACAGTCTTAAAGTGAAAAAACTATCAAAGAATAGTGATTGAATCAAAAAGGAGTGAATCCCAGTCAGTGGAGAAAGAGGAAGAACAGGTTCAGAATGAAGAAAAAGGTGGATAACCAATGTAAATAGCTTGAGAAAAGTGTTTGGAAAAGCCAGTATATTTCAGGCAATTTTTTGTCTTTTTTGGTTAATTTTTTTATATTTTTAGATGAGTGTATACTATGCTTGAAACTGTTATGCATCAAGACATTTTGTTTTTCCAGAGCCTCAGGATGTCCTCTCGAATTCTGGTTAGTGATTATTAACACTGACACTATTGTCATGCTAATTGAAAAGTCACATTTTAAGCCTGAGTACTTAAAGAACCTTTGGCACTTTGTAATGTAGTTTTTTGTCAAGCAGTTTACTTGAGGAAATCAACAGTGTTCAAATATCTTTGTATTAAAGATGAGTTGAGTGAAATAAGTTTCTATCTCATCTTCTGGTTTTAGATAGGGGAGCTTTGTTTTGACTGGGTATAGATTTCTGTCTTTTAAATATGAAGTACACAAGCAAACACTGAGGAGAAAGAGTCCCTTAAACACGAGGTAACTTAAGCAAGGACAATGCTGACTTTGTACAGAGGCAAAAAATACTGATGTCTTCACTAGGATTTGACAGTGACATGCTGTTAGGTACTAATTAAATCACTAGGGGGAAAAACATGTGTGTATCTCATTAGCAGCAAAGACAAAGCCATCGTGTCCTTACTTACCCTCTTCTAGATTCTACCTATATTGGTTCTTAAGTACTCTGAAGTATTGAGGGTACAGAGGAGTTGTAACGTGTTTATTCGTAGAGCACAACCAAATGGTTTATGGTACGAAAATAACAGAACTGGGGTTTTGCAGCTCAGAGTTGGAACTGATAAACCAAAACCAACTTTCCGTAGTGCCACGACAGATGTCCATATACCAAGGCCCTGGGTCAGGAACACGGAGGATGTCTGGGGACATACAAGTGTCTCACTTGCACTACTATAGTGAATACATGTGCAACTGGTTTTGTCATTAGATAATACCATCCACGTTAACACAAAGAAAGAGGAAAAGACCTGTGCTGCAAACGCTGTGTAGTTAATTAAAGGCGGGACAAAGTGTGCCAGGCAATAATCCTTTCTGTGATTCCTAAGGGCAGGCCCCTGAATTCACTGGAACATTGCTTGTACAGCCTTGCAACCTGTTACACTGCCAAACTCTTTGTCAAAGATCAAGTATGTATCATACACAAATGAAAATTCATCTTTCCTAATTCATTACCTTTCATTGCTGCTCTTTTCCCTTTGTAATGCACTGCATCAGACAGGCTAAGTCTCTTTCCTTCTTCTAAGTTTTAAAATGTAGAGTGCCTTTACCTTTTATTTTTCTTAAATGTTATTTGCTGCTTTTTTTTTTTTTTCGTTCTGTTGTTATCTGGATGTTACTGTGAATCTAAAAGCTAGTATGGAGTTCTGTGAACACTACCAGACAGCTTGTAGCTTTTTGGTTTTGTTTCCAGAGTGTTTGGTTATTGCAAATAGGGATGTTTTAGGACCTGCTTAATGAAAAAATGCAAACTAAGGAAACCTTTTTTTTTTTTTTTTTTTTTTTTTTTTTTAAATCTTACTAAACCCCACAGCTTCTGACATTTGCATACAGAGATTTTGATGGTGTGGGTATTTGAGACCTTTTCTCTGGTCCTTTGTACCATTTCTATATTCAAATAAGACAAGACCCTGAAAGATGAAATCACTTTTGAAGCAGAGAAAGGAGTATGGTTAATGAGAAAGAGGAGCAAGCACAAGGTAACAGTGAGCAAGCAGAATAAGTGGATTTCTGTCAGAGGTTTTATAAGCACTGAGTGTGAGCAACCAGTGATTCTTATTGCAGTGGAGCTGATATACTGTTACCTGTCATTATTAATAAAAAGAGTTATAAATTACTTGGGTGAAGTACGGATGCTGTGTTACTAAAGTCAATGGGAGCACATGTCAATTCCTTAACATAATGTATAATTCTGGATTCACAATGCAGAAAAGTTAATTTTTCTTCTGTTATTTTTGGAGAAGGACTGTGTGTACCCTTTATCTTATTTAAACATTTTACGTCTAAGGATGTCATAGGCTGGTGTAGAGATAGGGTCAAAGAGGACACTTTCCTTGCTCTTTCTGCTAGTGTTCTTCCAGGCACTGTATAAAATTGCAGAATTTCATAGTTTGTATTAATTATGAGCCAGTTAGGCTGCTCTTATCACTATGACATTAAAATAATATTTAAAATTATAACATCAATATTATTCATAAGGTCAGGCACGTCATGGTTATATTTTTATTAAAATTAAAGACATCACTGCTGTAGGGTAATAAGGTTTTAGATTGCTTGTTGTCATTTAAGGGCATATATGAATGTGGTCTGTGGTACTTAAATGGGAAATGCTGTCTTCACATTTGGATAAGAAGAATGCTTTTTCTGATTGCCAGAAATATTTCCAAATCTATCAATGTATCACCATTGGAGATACTTGGTTATGTAAGATATTTATTGCAACAGCTCTTTCATATGTTGGTTCCAAGAGCTGCACTTTTAGAGCATCTTTTACTCAAAGATCTCAAAGTCCTCCTGACACACAATTATGGTAAATAATTTTTAGACACAGTGTCTAAAGACTGTGACAAAGGTTGTAATCTTGGCTCCCATTCCTTGACTTTCAAGAGCTGCTCATTCTGCTACAGTCTTATTTAGATACCAATTTCAGTCCTGTAGCTCCATGCAATTACACTGTTTCATCCAGTTACGAAGGGTGTCTGATGTAAGAACATATCTTTGCACCACACACAAATCAAATTTGAAGTGCTGTCAGCAGTTTTGGACTCCCTAAATTACCAAGTGAGCTTGTATTAATGAGTTGACATAGGCAAGATATGTATGTTTTTACTAGGAGAAGACTTGGATACAGACCAATACCTAACTTAAATTGAGGGTATCATTTTATTTTAAAATCTATTATGGCTGTAAAATCACATTTGAGTAGACTAATAATTAAAGTATAGGGAACAGATATTTTTAAGTGTGGGCAGTGAGTTTATTTTTTACTTCTCATAGGTAAAGGTATAAGCAGCTCTGTCATGAGGAACAAATAGCCCCTTTTCACCTTTTCCTTAGCAGGTCTGTAAGCCTTATGGTTCCCGGTCTCATTTGCTTATACCAATGATGTATATGCAAAGAATATTAAAATTGTTAATAATACCAGTGTTGTAAACAGATGTATCATCTGTTCCCTCAGTTCTGGGGACCAAATAGACCCAAAGTGCGTTTCTACCAAAACTTTAAATGAGAAGATTACACCTCTGTAAATGTACCAAATTTCCACTTTTTCCTAGAAAACAATCCAGTTCAATTCCATGGTGTCAGTGTAGGATTTCAAAACTAATAGTAAGGAATGCACTTCTGAGTAAATTATAAAGGGTGTAAAAGCAACTGAGAGTAAAATTCTGTGGCTTCTTAGAGGAGAGCTGGTCATTAAAGACTCCTGCTTCCTCCTAGAACAGGATCACTGATAAATGTAGGGTTGGATTTCTTTATTGCATCTCAAGTATGAAGTCATGATGACACCTCGGTCACCCAGAGCACAGAGAAATTTTCCATTATCTTTAATATCCAACTGTGAAGCAGTTGCAGGGTTTGAGGGTAAGGCAGACAGGTCACTAAAGAAACAGGATCTTCAGACAGATATACCCCTGAAAATGGCAGGCTAGGTTTCATTAACAGTGAATTCACTACGTAAGTTGTGTAGTCCATCAAACCCATATTTTTTTGGTTCTTTGCTTCTCCTTTTAAGTTTTGCCACGTATTTTCCAATTTCAGTTCAGTTAGTAGGCTGACATAGAAGAAGTTTAATCTTAACCGCTTGATTTTGTTTCCATCACAGGAGCATGTTGCTTTTCAGTGTGGTTGCTGATTTACAAGCACTAAGCAAGAAATAGTTATGCTGCTAATAGTTCTCAAATGAAAAAAAAAAGGAAAAAAAAAAAAAGGGCTAAAAACATACCAAATTACTTTTCAACAATGGGTTGCATTTCTGCACCTTCTAATTTAATGTTTGAGCAAAATTTCAATCAGAAAATGAAATTACTATCCTGAACTGAGAAAGATAAAATCAATACTTGTAACAGTTATTGCTAACCATGTAGTGCTTATAGATTTAAATATAGAAACAGTTTATTCTGGGGTATTTATCAGTGTCAGAGCCAAGAGACTTCCACAAGCAGGAAAACAGTAGGTGACTGACAATAAAACCACAGATATCTGATGTTCTGTAATTGTTGATGTGGTTGAAGAAGTAATTTAGTTGTAAAATACAGAAATAAAAAGTAAGTACAAATAAAAATAAAAAGCTCCATCTAATGTTTCTGTGCTTGGTTCCCTAATGGAGCTTTAACCTATAAACACATTGAATACATCGGCTGTAGTTCAAGGTATTCAGCTGTTACTCCAAACTTTTTATATAGCTTTATGAAATAGTAACAGGAAACGTATTTCCCAAGTAGAGAAGAGACTCAGTCTGAAACCTCTGTAAATCCAAATGGATTTTGCTAAAAAGGGGCTCGCTTGATTTAAAAAAACATAAGGTTAAAAAGCAGCTATTACATCCTGCATTGTGTGGAAACGCAAATGCCATGTGCTGAATCCAGCAGGTAACATCCCAGCACAGCTTTCACTGACTTCATCAGGTTTGATGTTGAGAATTCTGTTAGGGCCTCTAATCAGATGATTCACATTATCGCTCTCTGTAGCAATAACACAGAGTGCTGGAGATAACCAAATCTGGCATAGATGTAAGCTAGAGTTACTGTTGGTGTGTCTCTGAGTATAGCAGCGTGCTGTAGCGGCTTGATCGTTGGGTCATAATGATCTGAATTAAAAAAGAAAAAAAGAAAAAGAAAACTGCCTGTAAACGGCCTTGTGAACAGGTTTCAGTGCTATTTCAGTGACAGTGCCATACACCTGGGGTTTGTCACAGACAGAAGAAAACTTACTCTAGACAGTTATGAGATTCCCGGGATAAAGGATGATTAAACTCTGCTGCAGTCTCCAGAACTATTTTCCTGCAAATAGAACTATCTCCTCTCAGTATTAAAAATTCTCGGAAAGGTGCCTACAGAGAGATGTGGGCTCTTTGTTAGCCTCCAGCAGCAGCCAGACAGCACTGCCCACCTTAGCTCGCTTTGAGAGCTCCCTGCTGCTGCTGTTCAGAGTGAAGCAGTCAATTAGAAGCAGGGGAAAAGGCAAATTTTCCAGCAGACAGGTATCACAAGACTGCCTAACTAGGAGGTAGGTCTTCAGAGATGAAGAAAATTCCTCCTTGAGTCTGAGAACATTGTCCTTTTATCATGCTCAACTTTATAACCTGGAAAAGTTCTCTTAGGACTGAACGTGTACCATAGTATTTAATACCACTACACCACCAGATGAACCTATAGATTGTTCTTACTCAGAAGAGATTCATTCTTTCAACTATTGTCCAGTTTATTCTGTGAAATATCTGCCCAGAGATTCTTTGTTTTGTATTTTAGAGAAATTATCTGAGAAGGGGAAAAAAAAGAGATGTAGAAAAAGTGAGTAATAATTAGAAAATGAGTGCTTTTGGTAAGAGAAGTCAATAAATGATTGCTTCCTGGAGTTTTTCAGCAAAACAAATTAACAACTACAGAATGCAAATACGTTACAAATTGTACCAACAGTGTAAGTACCAATGGAGTTAAAAAGAAACTTCACAAGCAAAACAAAAGAAGAAAGCTTCATTGAAAATCAAAAATGTCTTATCTACTTACTATCGATAGGCATCAAAGCTGCAAAATAGTGATCATGGTCAAAAACCTTCTGACATCTTACAGGTAGAGTATTCTTTTAGAAGAATAGATAATCATCTCTGTTCTTTTATCTTAGTTCTGCAGTGGTGCCCCAGAGCCATCTTAAAAGTTTACAGCATACTACTGAACTTCCCGATTCTGTGATCAGTTTGAAATCCATCTTTCGTTACCTTTGATATTTCTTTCTGTAGTGTTTGTACAAAGCAATGAAGCACAAGATGCATGTTTTGTTTTTCCAGCGTTTCTTCCGGTATTATTCAGCTAAGCAGCACACAGCGCTTGTGTTATACCCTGGCTTGCAGTTATACCCTTAATGATAACAAACCTACTAAAATCCGTTTCAGGCAGAAAAGATTCTTTAAATTATTTGAATAAATAGATATGATCCATTTTCAGTTAAAGTCACTGAAGTAAATAGACAAATTCAAAGTGAAATTTAAAAACTGTAATAATCTATTTCTGTCGATTGTAGAGTTTTAGTAAGGATTTACCCTAAGTGGACTGCTTTTCTCATTATTGATTTAAAAAAAACCCCAAAACAGCTAAAGAAAATGTTTCATTGATGTTGGGTAGTATTCTATATATAAGACAATAAAGGACAACATTAAATACAACCTAGGGCATTGACCAATGCATAGATATTATATAAGCCTCTTTGTTCCTATGGGAAACAGTGAAGTGATCTTTGATATTTCTTAGATAATGTTTTAGCCATATGAAAAAATAATCCAAAAAATACCAAGAAATAGTAAACCAGCAAAATATACAAGTTAAATGAGAAAATGAATATATTCCTGGATGAGTCTTTGAAATGGGAGTTAAGAATAGTGTAACATTTGACATTAAAATTGCATGATGAATTAGGTTAATTAACTGGAAAAGTTAGTAATCTCCAGAGCCTTATAGCTTTGGGAAAGGGAGACGACAAAGAGTACCAGAAATAAAAAAAAGTACAATTCTTTATTCATTCAGATGTCTCAATGGAGCCAATAGAGAGAATTTCATGTTTTCCAACTCCACCCTATATTATTGTTGTTGTTGTTATTTTTATTATGTAGGAAAAAAATCTCAACTACTTTTTCATTTGGATTTTAATTCACAGCAGTATTAGCATGCAGTTGGATTACACACAGGAACAGTTTTGAAGTCTGTTCTTCCCAAGAATACGTAGGCAATTTTGTGTTGAACCCTACCAATATCTTTGAGTGCTGCTACTTTCAGCAGGTTATTTTGTCGTGAGAAATAAAATCTGTTGTACATCTCTTTTGATGAATAATTTTGTTTTTGAATGCCACAGAATTCTAAAAAGTCCTATAAAATTTTGTGAAATGAACATACAGGTTCCTATTTTCTTTTCGTTTCATAGAACGAAGAATTAGAGTAATAATTTTTTTCAGCCTGGAAGTTTGTTTAAAAAAAGTACTTGTTGAACCCTCAGAGTGTGGTCATTTGAAATTAAGGCATTAGATTTATTCCTTTAAAAAAAAAAAATTCAGTAAAATAACCACATTAAATTCAGTTTTCAGTGCTACCTGAGCAAAGATCATGAAGTAATTTAACTTCAAATAAAGAAAGGATTTTGGCAGTGACAATGATGTGGAGTAATGTACATGAATACGTTGGCAAAATAATCTTAGCAGTATTTGAAGGGAGCAGATTTTCTGTTTCATACTACACTGGATTTACCTTATTTTTCTCGTCCTTTACCTGTGGGAGCTGACAGGCCAAGATACGTTTGCATGTCATCTTGGCAGGAATGAAATAAATTGGACTTGCAACCTGTCACATAGTCTACCATAGTCAGCCTAGCTCTCTACAAAGAGATTTATAGAACAAGTCCAACAAATGCTGGCCATTCTTGACTCACAGTGAGTTCACTGCACAAGTATGTTGTTTCTTGCAGACCAGGCGAGTGAAGGATGCCTGGGAGGCACGTGTACCAGGAAGAGACGCTCCAGCATCCCCATTTGCTTCTCCACAATGGAACAAGCATACTGTGAACTTGTAGATTCTCCTTTGTGGTGAGTTGTCCTTGGCCAGCTGCCCACCCAGCTGCTTGCAGCTCCCCCTCAACAGCATACAGCGAGAAAGTACCATGAAAAAGCTTGTGGGGCAAGATAAAGACGAGATCACTTACCAGGGGCTGTCACAGGCAGAAAAGTCCCCTCCGCGGGTGCAGGGAAACACTTGCTCCTCTGCAGTCTCTCCATGGCTGCAGGGGAATCTCTGCTTTGAGCCTGGAGCACATCCTGTCCTCCTCTTCCTCCTCCTCCTCCTCCTCCCCCCCCCTCCCCGGCCTTGCTTTTCCCAGGGGGTTCCTCACACTCTTCCCTCGCTGCTCCCTGCCAGGCAGCGTTTCATCTTTCCTCCAAGACGTGTTCCCAGAGGCGCCCCCAGCATCACAGCTGCGGCCTGCGAGTGGAGGGGCCCCGGCAGAACCTTCTGGAGCCGCCTGCGCCGGGCAGCCCCAGCCTGTCCTGACAGAGGCTGGCAGGCTTTCTGGAGTGCCTGTCGCTGAGAAACGGGCCTGTATCTTCAAACCTCCGTGGCTTCTCATCTGAGATCGGAGCGTGGCTTCCCACAATCCAAGCCTCCGATGAAAGGGCCAAACCCCTTGATAAGCTGAGAAACTCGGCCCTTGGCTCCCTGCCAGCCATGCTGCCCTCACGCCCGGCAGCCATCAGTCCCGACAGAGTGGCAGGACCAGTATGTGTGACACGGCAGAGCATCTGGGACCAGCACGGCTCCTTGCATGGGTCAGGGGCTCTGCTCTGCCCAGAATGATACAGAAGGGCTGGGAACGGTGTGGGGCAGGTTCACTCAGGGCCTGGGGGAAGCAACCGAAGCCATGGTTCGGGAGGCCAGGTCAACAGAGTTCTCAGTCAGGTGAGCTCCTGGGGCAGGACAGCGAGCCGGCCTCATTAACGGGCACAGCTTCTCTGCCAGGGCAGGGCTGGCTCCCTCCCAGGATCAAACTCAACTACAAATCAACACAGTATGTGCAGTGAGGGATTTGGGCTCACATACAAGTTCAAAACTGAGCTAACATGACAGCACGGATCGTGGGGCTGCAGGATCCCGTTTGGAGGTGGCCAAAGAGCCTTTGGCCTGTTTCATTAAATGTAAATTGACTCCAATGCACTGGGAGCGAAGCAGTCCAATTCTTGGCAGGCCATGGTTTGTCTCAGCTGTTATTGAATCCCTGGCCCTCAGCTAGAATAATTATCATCTCAGGATGATTTTTAACAAAAGGAAGGATATAGGTACTGTTACAGGAAATGTAATATATCAAGGGCTCTGTCCTGCTGAATATGCGGATTAAATTAGGACCAGATACTTTTCCTATGCTAATAAGTACTGTAATTAAATAGGTTTTCTAGTTGGGAATTTCAGAGTGGGAACTTTAAATTTATTTTTGTTTGTTTGTTTTTAAGGTATGCTACATGAA
Source organism: Todiramphus chloris collaris (assembly GCA_025345505.1). NCBI lineage: Eukaryota > Metazoa > Chordata > Aves > Coraciiformes > Alcedinidae > Todiramphus > Todiramphus chloris. The sequence continues at coordinate 3,501,249 of JANVCC010000049.1, read as the reverse complement.
AAACACTGGTATGCATTGCCGTAGTAACATATTTTTACTTGTAAAGAGTTTTATAAGTGATATGTGTAATACCATTCTAAAGTTCTTTGTGAAAAATAAGTTCTTTTGAAAGAACAGAAGGGAGAGTGTAAGCACATATTAATATTGATGTTTTACTCAAATCTATTTTTGGTAGCAAGTCATAAGAAATGAATTGCTGTGAAACGTTGGAAGTTAGGAACACTAGTGAACAAGTAGGTTATTAATTGTATTTCTTGGGGTGGAGAGATATTATGGGCAATAAAGAACAAAGGTTTACATCCATAAAGAATGCATTGAGCTGCCTCCAAAGTGATTTAGTTAATTGATCTAAAAGAAGGTTGATTCATGATGAGCAAAAGGACAAATAAATCTCAATTTAGAGCTCTCGGAATGCATTCGCTCAATAGCCTGCATCAAGATACACAACTAAAACAGCTGTTAAGAAAGTTTGAGATCTTTTCTACTTGATGAAAGCACAGTAATATTGAAATGCTTTTACTTTCCTTTAATTTGAAACTGTTTAGGTTGGACTGTTACGTAAATCTTTAATTCTGTCTATGCAAAGTATTTACTTGTTGTGCTTGTGTAGTGACAATAATCTTTATTTTTCCTTTACCTTAGAGGTGTGAGGTTAGCAGATTGCTCAGTAAGTCCAGAGGTGCGGATTTGCAACTATCTCAGCCCACAAAGGCCACAAAAGGTAGAGTCTGGCTGTGAAGTGGTAGGGGAAGCACTGTCAGATGTCTGATCAGCTCCTTCAGGCCTAGATCAGGATGAAGTGTTTAATGGACCAAAGTCTGACCATAGGATCCCAGATCTGGGGAACGGTCCTTTGCAGATTTTATCATTGGAAAAAAAACCATCATGGAACTGTAACCAGATGTTAACTATCTAACAGTAGATTCTTGCTGGAGTGACTGGGTTTTGTTTCTGTCCCCTTCCCTGCCCTTTCAGCCACTCTGTGTGTCCTTAGTGAACAATGAGAGTAAAGGTTCCCGTTGCCTACCTTTGTTACTCTGCTCTCCTTTTTTTCTTTGGTGACTACTGACAAAAGCAGGAAACCAAAATGTGTAAAATGGAATCTTAGAGAAACAGAATTACTCAGGAACGGAACCAGTGTGGAAATGGCCCCAAAGAATTGTAAACTGTAGCATGCTTTTCACTGGGGCCTCTAGAGAAACAACAACAGCAGGCAAGAGATATACATTGAAAAAGTCGTAGACTGAGACATGTCCTTAAACGCATTTTTCAGTGTCTTTAATGAGGATCTGTGCAGCTAGAGAATAGCACTTCTCCTTTAATTTCCCCTGAGGCTAACACTCCTTTTCTTCTGCTGCTGCTGTTTCTGTTTATCTAATTCTGCATTTGTTGAGTGATGCTCTTGTGACATCAAGAAGAACATGGTTTCTTTTTGGGGACTTTAAAAACACATTTTTAAGTTTCCACCTGAAATTTGCACTGCTTAAGTTAATACCCATCCATAGTCGGTCTCTATTTCAATATGCAGAAGATTGTTTTCTTTCATGTAAACCACATATAAACACTGTAAGAAAGGAACAGAAAAACAAACACAGAGAGAAACTTGGAGTAAGAATATTTATATTTATACACTGAAATGATTATTTATGTTCTGAGGGTGCTGTTGCCAGACAATAGGAACGAAGATGAAATCTCCTAAGGCTTAGCTTGTCCAGTTCCTGATGGTAGAGATATTGCCTTATCTGTTTTAAAAATTACAAAATGTAGTGAATTTATGACTCATACAGATGCTGTAAGCTTTCTGTGTTAGGTTGTAAAATGTGCAGAATTCTTATGAGAAATGGACTTTTACAATATAGGCACGTTTAAGTGTCACCTTTTGTAATCACAGAATCACAGACTGTTAGGGGTTGGAAGGGACCTCAAAAGATCATCTAGTCCAACCCCATACAGAGAAGTGAAATCCTGCTGTGTAACTGTTATTTGCTTTGAAATGTTGATGAAATTTTAACAGCTTTTGAGGCTAATAAATAATAATGCTACTAGTTGATAACTTTTACCTACCTTATCTAATGACCTGCCATATCATCTCCAGATTTAAGTCCCATCTCATAGAACAGTGTGCTTCTAAGTATGATATTTACATGCCAATACTTTTACATTTAGCATTGAAGTGAAGGATTCCTGACAACAGTATTTTAGAAAGTCATTCCAGGACCTCATATGTATTGTCACATACTGCACGTTTGGGTTTTTACATGCAGGAGTTGGGGCTCAATCTTCTAATATACAGTATGTTTACATATAGTATTGTTCTGAAGAGATATTTATTCTGACTCTTAAATGCTGATTGTAACTAAGATTATGGTTTAAATTTCAGACCAAGAGCATGAGGAGTGTCAAAGTTTGGGAGTCTGAGGCTGCTATTCCCTGGAATAAGGAGGCTTGTGATCACCCTCTGTCTCAAGTGGCTGCTGCTGTCCCAGAGCAGTGACAAAGGTGGGTACAATTCATTCATCTCCTTCATATTCTATTGCATTGCAGTGTAATTAGCAGCTCTGTTGTTAGAAATGTGGCTTGCTTACTATCCACTGTTCTTGTGAAGAAGCAGAAGGGCTTTATGAGTAACAATCATTTAAGCTTATCTGTTCCTCGGTAAAAAGGTGATTGTGTCCTGTTTCCATGCTGCGATTTCAAATGTTTAGCGGTTTCAAGATTAAAGCTGCTTACTTGGCCTCCACTTTGTGTCGTCACCAACCAGAAATCTATACGTTCATTTACGATAGGTACTTGCCAGTACCAATACTAAAACATTATCAGAATTCCCTTATTAGATACTTGGTCACATCTACAATATCTGTATTGTGAGAGCTAAAGCATGCTATTAAACTTCTAGTTATCTTGACTATTCAAAAAGCTGGTCTGAGGTCAAGGTGAAAGCACACTGGACTGACGTGCCAAGACAACAGAAATGTGCTAGAATTGTCTGGCATACCCTAAGTCAAGCTGTCTGCATGAACCCTTGTGTGGGATTTAGTAACTATTGATTGGTGAATTCTACACTGTCTTGTAGCATTTAAAACAGTTTTGGGGTTTTTTTTGTCAATTAAGGTTGTTAAATTCATTAATTCATTAAATCTTTATGTAAATCTGTTGAGGATTCTTGATCTTCAAATTCTTAAATTACTTGCACTCCAAACAGAAACAGTATGGCACATACTGAATCATATAGAGAAACTCTATCAGTAGATTTAGACTGTATATTGTACATATGTTCACTTTAATTACATTCCTTAAGAGCTGTGTCCCTTGCATAAATTCAGCAGATTTCACCAGGACATCTTGGACTCTTGATCTCGTTGTGTACAATTGTCTTTTCTCCTGAAGAGAAACAGTGCCACCTACAGGCTCAAGTCTTAATTTTTCAACAGACCAAGCTGATACTTCATTCTGAAAAGTTACAGAAAGGTGCTGGGCTTAAAAATAATCCGGCATTTGCTTTTCTCATAAATTGTATATCAAATAGCCCATGTTATAACTGATGACACTTAGTGATAGCATCTTTTTATTTAAAAATGTGCCATTCTTGAGCATATAAATGCTTAATTCATTAACTCTAATGATAGAGAAAAGGAATCAATATTTAATAGTGGTTAATTTTCATTTTAAATTACATGAAAGTAAAGGATGTACAGTTGTAATTACTTCACAGGAAAACTGCAAAGACCTGTGTCATTTTCTTGACTTTATTTTAAAAGACCTTTATTGAAAGAGCTACCAAAAGGAAAGGAATAGCATATTATGCTCCCTTTAGCCTACACTCCAGTGATAAATTTTCCTGTTCACCAGTGATTCTGATGTTAGCAAGCTCTATGGAAGACTATCACAGAACTTTCCCTTCTGTTAAAACAATAATCTCTAGTCACTGTTGGAAATGGTTGTAGGTTGACAAGTATTCAATCATTATGTATTAAAAAATGTGGAGAGGAAAAAAAAATATATACTTGCTTTGCTAATTAAATATAGCTGGGAACTGTGCTACGTGCTGTTGAGTTTGTGTGCAGTATCTTAGGTATCAAAGTGTCTAAGGCATTCATGCACTCCAGGGGCATGGAGGTAACTCCCAGTCAAGTCATCTGGAAATGAGGACTCAGGCATTTCCATTCCCTTTGCAACTTGCATGTTTTAATCAAACTAATGCCACAACTACTTAAGATACATCTAGACAGCACAGGAGGTAGCCTTGCTGGTGAATTATTTAGTCCTGTGCCTTCCTCTGCATGACCCAGTCCAGTGCACCTTTAAGAGCACTTAATTGGGTTTACATCTGAGATGATGGTGCCTCTCTCAATTCCTGTCCTGACATGGAATCCAGTCTTCTGACTAATGTGCTATGTTCAAGGAAAAAAAGTTTTGATATCTTTAAATTGCATGCCAAGGATTGAAAAAGAATAAGGTTTTTCAGTTATTTTTAATGATTAGAAATGCAGTTTTAAGCAAATGAGCACATACTAAGCAATTAAGACATTACACTTGGAAATGAACATTTAGATGATAATTTCATGTTCAGACTTCTCTACATGGTGGTATAAATAATGCGTAAGAAGTATACTTGCTACAAGTGAGACAGCCCAAGTGTGTAAAAAATGAAGTGTTCAACGTATGTATACCAAAAAGAGAGGAGACTGTGATTTCGTAAGTGAACATTACCAAATGAGTTCTGGAAAAACTCTGAAGATGATTTACTGGGTTAGATGTGAATTTCATCAAATAATTGATTCATTACATAGAAAATGGAAAATAAAATTTAATTTTGTCTTTTGGAAGTGATTTCAAACCAGTAATTAAAACTGAAGAAAGGTTGCTCAGAGTAGAGCGTGAGAGAGATTATTTTAATTACTAGAAGGACCAGAGGAAACATGGCTCAAAAAAAAGGACACAGAAACAGGAGATGTATCATTTTTCATGATAATGCTATAGACTGCTATACCACCATAGCATAAAGATGGAAAATAAAATTATGGTAACTTTATGCATTGAAGTATGTATGTGCTCTGGACAGAGGTATGGACTTTTCCCTTTCAGCTGCCAAACAGGTTCTTTTATGGCCATCAAACTTCTACCTTCTTACCCTGCTTTGTTCTAGTCCTATTGATCTGCACATGGAACTGCCCAGGTGAATTGTAGGTGATACCAGCAGGACACCCTCTTTGGGTCATCAGAATAAGCAAGCAAACACATGTGCCTCTTACAACCACTGAACACAGTGGTCTCTGTAGGGACTCTCTTACTATATGTAGTAGAGTCAGAGGAGAGCACAATCAGAAAACGCATCACTTGGTAACTAAATATTTGAGCTGTTACTCAATGAGTGGTGAAGGAGAAATGTAAAAAAACACTCTGCTCTTGACAAAGCTCTGAATTAGCATGAATAGAGAGCAGCTGATGTTTGTGTAAACCCCCAAAACTGATGACAGAAAAGGACCTTCCCTAGGATTTCCTCTTGCTATTCTGTTTCTATGTTTTCTCTCTAGAGAGCAATTCATGACCTCCTCTCATTCCTATTCATGATAAATATGTACACTCCTAGAGGAACTGCATTGCACAAAGCCCAGTTAGCTTGCTGTGAGGTTCTGATGGTAGACTGGAAGGTCATCCCTTCAGTCCCTTTGTCCAAAATGAAACAGTGAAAAAACCTCCAAAGAACCCGCTCTTATTGCCCAGTTAAAAACTGGTTCTGTGTGGCAATAGCTTGAACTTCCCCACTGATTGTGTCCACATACTAAATCCACATTTCAACTGTTTATACACTATATTCTGGGTTTCTAGTAATGCCTGATCTCCATAGCAGGAAATGCATGACCTACAAGGCAGCAGGTCAAGAGGGAATGATTAAGGGCTTAATTACTTCCCCCAGTTAGCATCAAACTACCAATTAGAAGCAGCTGCTGTGAAAATATAATGCCCAGAGGGCAGAAGCTGCTTTGGAGGGTTTGAGTTTGCCACAGGAGAAACCTTTGAGGAAAGACTGCTGATAGTGAGGTGAGCATTAAAATGTCTGGCTGTCAGTGAATAATTTTGTTAACTTAAGATTGGAATGTTACAAGTATCTGATAATATTAAGAAGTTACTGTGAGGTAGTAATTGCTTGATGATTTATAGTATTTGCACTAAAGTGACTTCCAGTATTTTTTCTCTGTTATCACTTTTTATGGTCCCTATTTCTTAAATTTCCCTCCGTTTATAGTAGGATAGGAATGAGAATGTGGAAAGGTATGCTGAAAAAGTTAGTTCCCTGTAAAAAATCAAACCTTCATTTATGTTGTAGGGAATCCTTTGATTAATCACATAACTAATAAGAAATTTAAAGGGGTCTGAATGAAAACAAAATAGCACAGTATCTCAACTCTGCTCTCTGTTCTTCTGGAAAGGCACTAAATTCCTGTGTGTCTGGTGACTTATGTCTTTCTCTTGAGACAGCAGTAACTAAGGTGAGGCTGTCTGCAACCCCACTAGTGCCATGGCATCAAGTTTTGTGGCATGTTTCTTCTCTAATCTCTGCAGTATATTACTTGTACTTGATTTCATTTGAAATAGCAAATATCTTAAAGTCACCTGAGCATTAAAGCAAGGGAGGTCTGTTTACTGTGAGTGTTCAGCTGGCAACTGTATCAAATTTATTTTTCTCTTCTCAAATGCACATAGAGACCCAAAATGCTGTTCTCTATCAGAAATGGCCGTTAATAAACATTACCTAGTTTGATGATTATGAACAGTGTCACCAAGCAATTAAAATTTAATTGAGCATTAAATAAAGTCCACTTACTGTAAAGTATCACCATCTGAGTTTGAAAAACAACCTTAACAATAATTTTTTTCACAAAGCATTAATTGGCTTGTGGTTTCTGGTTTAAAAGCACAAGCGAAGGTATCTTCTGTGGAAGCTCGGAGAGTTTATGGGCAGCTAAGACCAGTTTATTAAAGAGTGTTTTTAGTTTAGGCACTTTGGGACCCATTTTCTCTTTTCCAACTTAGATGTGGTTTTAGGATTTATCTTCTGTTCTGAACAACTCAATCCTTGATATGGAAGGGAGGTTGGCAGGCCTTGCCATTACACTAAAAATCTTAAATCCTTAACTCTGTTTTAGCTGTCCTTAAAAGACAACCGGATGCTAAAGTTTTCACGGAAGTTATCCAATACACAAATTTGGTGTCTAAACTGGAGCAGAAGCGCATGGATTATGACTGGTGCAGAGTGTGCTGCACCACAGCAAATAGAAGGCATTAATCTCTCTGGGAAGTTAGTTATCAGACCATGTCAGTTGGCTTCAACGGGCATGAAGTAGAGAAGCCGTCAGCTGAGCCATGATGCCACAGTCATCATCTTGTTCTTCCCACCTTCTCTTTTTTATAAAAGACCAGTAAACACTGGGAGGATTATCAGAATGGAGGCTATACAGAGGGTATAAAGAAAGGAGGGGCAAAAGCTTTTTGATCTTGAAAACATGAGGGTTTTAAATGAAAGCTCTAAGGTAAACATAAGCATAAAAACTGTGCTAGGTAGGATATCTGATAACGGAGCTGTTAAGGAGCATTTCTTTTCTAAAGCATCTTTTGGAATATGCAGTAGGATTGGTCTTTTTCTCCCCTGATTACCCCATTTTCATTAGATAACCTTCCTGCACAATAAATGTTTACTGAGTTGACTAGTAGGAAAAAACCTTAAATTACCATAGTATTGATTAAACCATCCTTGTCTTCTCCACTGTTCGAGGAAATAGCATGCTCTTACTGGTACTGACTTTATTCTGCATGCAGATAATACTCCAAAGCAAGGTTTGGATAGCACGTTAATTGACTTTTCTGTTGTAATAGATGGTACAGTGTGTATACAGAGCTTTACAAATAGCAGTCCTTTCCTGTACCACATTTCAGAGCAGAGGCAGTCACGCATCGACTGCATTGGGTCTCAGAATCAGCAAGTCCTTGTGTTATTTGTTGAAGGAATACCATAATAGGTTCTGGAATGTTCTTCTCTGGTTTTGGGAGCAATATGTTAATATTTCAGTTTTTCACTTCAGACTGGTGTTGTTACTGTTTTGATTCTTCTGTCATAGAAAGACCTCAAGTAAATTGGATGAGTTCCATTGATTGCAGCAATATTCTGAGCTGGTGATGCTGGGTGGAGCATCTTGCACCAGTATGGGCTGTTTGAGATATTGGAGGGGATTATTGTGCAGCTGCCAAGCCATTCTGTTCACTTCTTAATTACTTTTCTGAGCAGAAATAACATTTCTTTTCTTTTTCCCAGAGTATGTTTAATATTTGTTTTATGGTAGCTGAATAAACTGGGTATTCTCTCTGCTTATAAAGGTTATTAACATTGTTTGATATGTATTACTATCCTAATTGCATTCTTTCATCTCTTAAATATTTAGTTTTCTGAAACTCATTGGAGAGAAGGTCCCCATTCCATTCAATCAGGTGTTGTTATTTTTACTGTGGGAACATTGCAGTCCAGGGTGGAGTCCTCAGGGCAAGGAAATGTTGATGCATTTGGGCTGCCAGGGGCCTAGGAAATGTGCAGCTGGTGCTACTGAGGGTGAGATGGTGATGAGTGGGTGTGATGGGACCTTTAAGAGAACCTGGGCAGACTCTTTTTTTAAAATGAACTCCCAAAGAGACCAGAAAGATTTTCAAATTAAAGCAAGCAACTAAGAAATAGCATCTTTCATTGTAGAGTATGGACTAGCATAATTAGTTTTTAGGGGCAACTAAAAGTCAATACGTAAGACAAAATAAAAGTAAAAATGTTTTGAGCCCTGATTTCTCCCAGTCCTTGAAACGGCCCTGGGCCTCTGCTCAGGTTCAGGCAGTTCAGTGGTTTTCTGGCTTGTGCCTCACAGGCCCCTCTGGGCCCAAGGAAGAGGCTTTTTTCTCCTGTATCTTTTGAGACTCCCTCCTTCCAACAGTCTTTTGCCTTCAGCTGTAGGCAACCCCACCTTCTTGCTCAGGCTTTCCCCTCCTCTAGAACAGACAAATGCATCAGACACAAGGCATCAAGCGTGCTGTCCATCAGAGTGAGGCTTGCTGCCACAGAACGTGGGGAAGCACAGCACCTCTCCTTTCCCTCTTCTGTCTCCCACTCACTAATTCAACGCAAACCTCGCGCTCTTCCTTAACTTTTCCGTAGCACCACAAACTTCTCTTTTTCTTGGGATAATTAAACTTGCCCAAAGTGTTGACAGGCCCCATAAGGTTTCTGCTCTCTTAGTCTGACCTTTGCAGCTGTCTGCATTGCATTTCTTTTGCAATAGTTCCTGTGTAGACAAACCCACACGTTTTCCTTCCAAAACCTGTAGATATGTTACTTTTCCTTTATTGTTCCCAGGTAGCCAGATTTTACAAATGCACTTGGTCAGAAATTTTAGAAGTTGATTCTATGTTGTGTGTTTCTTCTTTAAAGCTGATTTGTCAGTAAGTGTAACCAGTGAGTTGTACTGTACCGTTTGTTCTCTCAGTTTTCTGCCAATAGCAGTAACTTAGGGTAGCGCTGATTTCTAAGGGTGAAACTCTGGCCCAGATAAAGATAATGGCAGTTGTGGTGATTGCTCAAGTACGGCTGAGATTTCATCTTAATTGTGGAACTGTGGAAGTGCTATTCCATCATGCCATTACTGGTGGGCTGTTAAGGCCTTTTTTTGCAGAGAAGATTTAGGACAGTTTCTAGCCAACATTACCCATTTGAAGAAGAAATCCATTACATACAATTGAAGGTTATGAAGGTAGTTTAAATTAACACCAGCCTATTATCAGAAGCAGATGCCACTTCATGTTGGAGGGCTTCGTCAGAATAGTGACTGGCAGCATGGGTGATGGGGATGCACTGGGGGTTGTGAAGGTTGAATTAATATGTTGTCTGAATTTGTTGTATAATGGTGTAAAGATAAGATCTGTTTTAAATACACACATAAACATACTGATGCTGCTTCCAAGTGGTAAGGTACTGAAGATAATACATTGGAAATACAAAATAAAGCACACTTCATTTCATTCTGCTTCTGCCTTTTTGCTATTCTTGGTTAGAATAGAGGAAATCATTTGAGATCTAGTTTATGAATTCCTATAGGTAACAGGATTTGGGTTGAGTGGTTATGGGCTTCTTAAGCAACACAAAGATAAGTTTTTGGTTAGTTATCAGACTAACACTTGCCTAGATATCTCTGAGGAATGAGCAACGACACCTGTGCAGTGAGAGGCTTCTCTGAGTAGTTGGTTAGTAATCTCTTGTTCAAAAAGCACATGCTTTATTTTTGAATATTCACAGTTGCACTTAATATTGATTTTTTGTTGTTGTTTCCCTGTGAAGCCCATGCAGTCTTAAATCATCTAACCAAGCTTCTGATAAAAGAAATAATAATCAAAATGAATGGTTACTTTGCGTAGTGGATTCCAAGTTTTTAAAATGAACTATGTGTTGTAATGACTTTTATATCATGTATTGATATAAAATTAATCAAGTTTATGTCTCCTGTCAGTACGCAGCCATAATAAATGACAGGCTGTTGTGATGCCAAACCATCCAAGAAATTATTTGCTATAGGCTTTGTCAGAAATCTGCTGACATTCAGTGTGTTCTTGACTGTGGCTCAGATATGAAATTCCAGCTTTGTGTCATATATGCATGAGTTCTTCTTTCGGGCTGTTTTGGCTCTCTGCAGCTGTTAAAAGGTCAGAGGTAATCAGATAAGCCAGTAGGATGCTATCTGTCATTATAATTGACTTGAGCCATCATACATAGGAAATCATGCTGAATATCAATACTGACATTTAAAGTGATGGTATAGTGCTCGCATTATTACAAATGTATCCCATATTAAGCTACAGCAGATCCTGAATTTTTTCTGTGCAGAAACAAGTACTGCAAGGTATTAAATTTTTATGTCTACTTTTCTGCTGAGAATCATCTCAACTATCCAGAAATGTTGTTCCCAGAATGATGTGATGGGGTTCATCTAGTTTTGAAACGTCGCTGTGCACAATTTATTTTATTTTCAGATGCATAATGGAGGTATTAGTAAAATGTGACTTGTGTAGCTGGCATTTGGAATATTTCTGCCAATCCAAAAATGAATACAGCTGTCAAAACTTGTTTTCCGTAACCGTGTTAAATGATTGCCATATGTCTGATGGAGTTGATAGCAGGTATTCACGTCTCTCGCTACCTGGTGAATGCCTCATTGCTTGGAACTTATCTTGAAGCAACAAGTCAGGGTTCTGATAGTGATTCTGTACGTTCTCCTCCAGATTGCGTGTGTCCAAAATTCCATGTACACCTGTATTTAACCTTCTTAAGTGATCTGTAGTGCAGACAAGCTGTGGAAAGGTATTGCCTGAGGTCCTGTGGATAAATCTAGCTTAAGTTGGAGTCATAGAGAACCTTTTAAATTTTTTTTATATATATATATATACACACATATATTCATATGCACACACACAAATTTAGCAGTAAATATTTGCTTTCCATTTTAGAGACTATCCCAAGCACATATTTGATTAGCTCATGAAGTGCTTTTATGACTGGAAAACTGTGAAGTCACATGATGCGAGTGATGTACGCCACTCTTCTGTTCTACTGAGGAAATCATCTTCCAATTACTATTACAGTTTTTTTATGTGATTGTTAATCCAAATTTTAAAAAAACCCTCCCAGTCAGCTCACTTCTTCTGCTGGGGTTTGGGTTTGTTCATTTTTTTAGAAGAAAGCAAGAACTCTTAGATCTAATACATCTAGGAAAATTTATTCTGTAACTCTTATTTCTTCCTAATTCTAAATGATACAGAACAGGATGTTTATTTTTTCTTCCCAAATTCCTCTTTTATAGTGATAAATGAAATTATGTTACCAAGATACCTTTAGTTACAGTAAATATAACTATAAATATATATATAAATATAACACTAAATTAGCAGAAAGGAAAACTATTTTTGCACAAGAAAAGAAAATACTTTGAAAGACTGCATTGTCCCTTAGTAAAATCTAGTATTACTAAGATACCAGAGTCTCATGCCACTCTTGGATCATGCAGAAGACCTTTCTAAGGCTGAACTAGCATATTAATGGGGTTAACATTAAGCAAGCTCTTCCTTTCTGTTATAGGTTTGTGATTTTAATGTTTCATTGTGCCTTAGTGTAATAGCCAATATCTTTAGTGATAGATAAGGGGTTGAACTACACAAGTTAAGAATTCAAGGTACATCTTGAACTAGTCAGTTCTGATAGCTGGGAGTAGACCATATTTCTGTCTCCTGTGAAGAGAGAACGTGGACGGGGAGACATAGTACCCATTTGCTATTAGATACATGGAAAATGTGTAACCAGCTTCTGTGTGGTAAGGAAATATCCCCTTAGAATAACTGAGTTTTTAAGAAAATAAATCTAAAGGCATTCATAGTTACACCAAAAGAATGGTATGTCACGACTTCAGGAAGCAAACCCAAGTTATTTACTGATGTAAGCTAAAATGTCATCACCACTTCCTGGATGAGGCCACTATACCATATTGTTACTTTGTTGCTTAAAAGGGACAAAAATATTTAACTTGTGACATAGTATTTTTACACTTATTCAGTAAAATCCAGCCAATCCTTTTCAATACATCCTGGCGACATTGGTTTTTTTATTTTTTCTAATATCAACTCGGCTTGTTGTGAAACTCAGTTGGAATCAAAGTTAAGACATTTTCTTTTTCAAGGAATTGAATTAAAATGCTTCTGTATATGAAGTTTTATATTTGTCTCAGTACAAGCAAATCTGTTAAACATTTGACTCACTGACTGGATATGTATGTTGTGTTAAATCAGATAAGACACTATCGATACACTAAGAAGTATGTTCTATGTTAATTAAGATATTACATTCATTCTGTTAGTTATACTACCAGAAGCTTCTGACTGTGTGACCTACCAAATTAGTTAAGATAGGAATGGTGTTGGGTGGGAGTAAGGTATGGCTTTAAAGTATTTGCAAGACTCACTTCAGGAAAATCACTGCATTTCCTTTTCATGTTTGAGTTGCTCTCTAGATTTTTCCACTATTGAGCACTGGTGATGAAAGGAACTTCTTCAGGATCAGATTCCGAGATTGTAAACCAAAAAGGTGTCTCTGAGTGTGCTATTTAAGGAGCTTTCTCTAGTCAACCATTTCTATATGAAGTTTATTTCACAGATCTCTTTAAATAATATGCTCAATGGGGATGTGAATTAGTTCTCATAATTTTGACACTTAGTGAAACACTTCTAAAATATGCTGCTTTAACTGAAGGACAAAAAATTGCTGGCAGAAGTATTGCTGATGCCACAATGTCATTGCACTGTTTGCAATTGGATCTTCATAAAATTTCAGGCTGGACTGTTACCCAGTGTTATTAAAGCACTCTTTCCAGGTGAATGTGGGTTATTTGCTGTGCCAGCACTCCTAAGGCTTGGCATTGCCTTCTGTCCTTTAGCCATTCCTCAAGGAAAAGCAAAACCTTTCCATCCCCTTTGCCCGCTTAATGTGGACACAATTCTCCATTAAATAAAAATAATCATACGTATTTTATTATTTCAAATTATACTGGTTTAGTAATTAAAAAACTAGATCAAAACAGCTGCTAATATATGCTAAATTGTATAACTAATTTAGAGTGGCTACAGTGACTATGTGGGTCTGAGCATCATGGCGAAGCAAAATGTAGTGTGTTCAGTTTGATCACAAAATAATATGTAGAACTAGGAGCAGTGCCGTGTTTGAGACCTAAACTTTCAGATAGTTTGAGAATTTCATTTGCTATTGTGATGAATATATGCTGTTCTTATTTCCATACAAAGACGTTGATCTGCCTGGAAGTGCAACGGACACGTGTCCTTTCAGAACGCATCAGCTTCTGTGACTTACTCCTTGTAAGTAAATTAAATATTGGATTTCCATGGTTTGCTATAGTAATCGATTCTTAAGCCTGAATTATATGCAGGACATGCAAGCAATTTTAGCACTCTGGGCATAAACTTCTACTGCCATCGCTTTTAAGCTCTGTTCACTCATAAAATGTCAAATCATAGCATGCGTTCAAAAAAAAATCTTAGTTATTGTTCCATGAAGCTGCTTTTATGTTTCAGCAAAGCAGTTCAGGGTTCTCACATGAAACGTGAATCTGAGCTGAAACAAATTAAGTAAAATTTCAAATTATTATTATCAGGAGGGAAAATATATGCTCTTTTAGGAGTCAAAGTAGCATGTCTGAGAATCTAATCTAAGCTTTATTTATTTATTTATTGGTCTGGAACAATGAGATGGTGTTTTCAGTACTGAAAATGACCTGCCTTTTAAGGATGTGCTTGATGGGCTGTGGTGCATGTGAAGAACAGGAAACTAGTAAAACTTAAATAAGAAGCTGCTCATTTTCTCATGGAAGTGGCTTTCTAGTTCTTCTAATTTATCATTCCAGCTTCCTTTCATCATTATGAAGCTGTATTGACTCTCTCTGTACAATTTTATTTATACATCCTGCAGTGCAAAGTTCATCAGCGTTAAGACTGGCATTTTTTTGACAGTGGCCTTTATCTTCCCTTATCAGTTTCATAGTCTTTTCCTGGAAGGTTATGCATATTACAAGCGATAATAAATTGCAGCGTGTGTCACTGAAAGAAAAAATGGTCCCTCACATTTAAGTTCCTAAACGACATGTCACAATTCTTTTTAAAGTATCTCATTCTCATTTATGCAAGGCCTCTACCCTCTTCCCTCAAACTGGAAAAGACTCTCCAATATGAATTAAATACCTCACTAATTAATCCCTGGGTAAAATAGGGTTCAGCCCCTAGTATTTAGCTGGTACAATAAGAGCAGCTATCAGCTCTATTCTCTGCATGTTTTTTCACTCTCTTCTGTGAAAATGAGAATTGTCTATATTCAAAGAATGTGAACAGTGATTCTGTATAGCAGTTCTTTATGTCTCATTATGCCCAAGAAAATACATTTGGGGCTGGCTGCTGAGCTAATGTGAGTCAGGCAGGTTAAGCATAGTCGGCTGGGAGCACACACTGGTTGTCAAATAGATGTCTCCCCAGACATGTGTCTTAAATCAAAAAGTGAGATACTAACTGTACTAGGCACAGCACTAAACTCATTCCAGTGTTGGTTTTTTGATGTTTTTTTCTGAAAATTTTCTATTTCTATTTGGATAAGAAATTAATTTGAACATTTGTGTGGAACTTTGTAGTTCTGACCAGTCTTTTAACAGCTTCGCTTGAATGGCTGGTCTGACATAATTGTTCCTGTTCACCTGCCATCCGATTCTGGGGTGGGTTAATACATCTGAAGTCTGTTGAAATTGCAGGTTTCCATCCAAGGTTCATGGAGGGGAGGGCCCTGGTGTTAAATGGTTTGACTATCTTGAAGAATTGGTTTGGAAGTCTTTGTTAGTATGAATTGGAGAGAAACGTAACAAAATACCAAGTTATCTGTGATATTTTTATAATTTGACTGTAATTTGACACTGAAAATAGTACAGGGCCACAGATCACCGACTCTGAAAAGTAGTGTAAACGCACAGCGATACCTTTGCTAGTCACTATTAGTCTGTCTGGAGGTAAAGTACTAAGGCAGTTCTCAAAACGGTTCATACCCAGACTTGAGACACAGCCCTATTTGGAAAGGCCCTCAGTAGCGCTCGAATCTTGGTGCGCTGAGCACGGTGCTGAGCACGGTGCAGGACACTGCGGGTCTTAACTTCAGAGACTGTTTAGAAACAAATAAGCACTGTTTCATTATGCATGTCTGGGAAGGAAGATAGGAGGTGCTGCCTCAATGTGCTTTTGCTTGGGTCAGTTGAAGCTGCAGTAGTGTGGAATTAGCAATACTGCAGGGTACTGATTAGGCCAGGCATGGACAGTGATGCACTTCTTTACAGTTACTGAACAGAATTGGATGGAAACCCATATTTGGTAAGGGCTTATTTTATTTCTTTCTTTTCATTTTTTTCTTTAAAGTTATTTTCGTGTTTGATTTTTAATATTTTGTTTGTTCCCTAAATATTAGCCCTGAAAAAAGGTGATAAATAAAATGGTCTATCAGTTGGTGAATCAACATGTTGATAGGCAGCAAGAGCCAGAGCCCGTTTGAGACATACCAATAAAATGCGCTGATCAATTCATAATGAATATCCAGTTAGACACGTAACAGAAATTCCTGGAGACAAATATGTGCTGTGCTTTGTAGCATCATCTTACCATCTGGAAAACACAGCTACTGCTAGAAATACTAAAAAACCCCCCCACACCCTCTGAATTTCTCACATCAACAGTTCTCACTTAAATACTTTTTGTGTTACCTTGGCCCCCATTACTTTCTGATGGGAAAGCTGGGGGAGGTAACAGAAGTGTTGTGATTTGGAGGGGAAGCACAGCTTTGAGAGTGCAGAATTTTCCCTCAACAATGATGAAAGTTGCCCAAGTTGAACCAGACATGAATGGGTAACTAAGCATGAGGAAACTGTGTGTTTGGTCGGATGATGCTGATACGATCCCCTTCTGCACTACTTAGCTACAGACACTGAAATGCCTTAGTCATCCTGTATCAATAGGTTATTTAAAATCTAGCAGATTTGGGATTAGATGACCCAGACTTTTTTTATGTTAAATGTATTTTATAGGAGAGTGGAAAGATTACAGGAGTACTGAGCTTTAAAGTTTCAGAATATATAATTATATTGCCACTTCACAATATCTGTTAATTTAATTTATGAAGCCTCTCTTTGGCTCCTGTGCGATTCATTCCTTCCCAGGGAGCTCAAGGCACACAGTGATTGTCTGGAGCCTTTTTATGATGCTTGCAATGTGCAGGAGCAGCATGGACTGCGGGGACAGGATCAGCCAAAGACTGAGTGAAGGAAAAGTGGGGGCTCTGGGGGGCTGTTTAGAATAGCTGATGGTTTCTCAAATCACCCCTTTGCCACTAGTAAATTAATTGAATACACGGGCTGGAGAAGTCATTCTTAGCACACAAAAAAGTTGCTACTTTAAAATTACTTAAATATTCTTTGTCAAAAGCTTTAAAAGATCAGCAGATACATTATATTCATTACTCTTTTGCAGAAATTTGTATTTCTCTGTCGGAAAGAATGCAAACGTTCACTGGCTGCGCCAAAAAGGTTCTTACCTAAATTGTATTTGTTGTAGGATTTTTTCTGTGTTGTGTGTTTTGGGTTTTGGGGTTTTTTGGGAGGAATGGTGGGGTAGTGTTTGTTTTCTTATTAGTACATATTTCTCAGATGTACTCAGAGTTGCTTAAGTTCTTCCTAAATGGTTAAATGCTAAAAGTTTGAGTATTTTGTTTGTTGCTGTCCTCTCAGGCTCATGTTTTATCTCATGTGTGGAAGTTAGTAATGAAGTAAAATGACATTGAGAAATACAACATTATTTTATACTGCTTTGCTATTAGAAGTAGTTAAATAATCTGTCATGTCTATTAAAGTGTCTTTTACTGGAAATGGTTAATAAAAAATATCTTTAAGTTTCTCACATTTATTTCTGTATGTAGCCTATATTTTCTGAGAATGTGTTATTTTGTATCCTGATTCAAGGACAGATAAATATATGAAAGAAGCAGAAAATAGATCTCCAGACCAGTCACATAAAATTTGTTTGCGGTCTGATTGATTAATCTCATTTTAAATAATTTTTATTACAATTTTGTAATTGTTTCTCTAATGAGGAAAAGAATATGAAGCAATACTTTGTCTGGAAAAGCTCCTTGAAGTCCAGTGCACTCATAAAACTTGTGAACAGATTACAAATAGCAGTTACCACTCTAGTAAAGGAGCTGATGATTGGTAAGGAAACAGTGTTGAACTCGCTAGAATAAATCAAGCTCAGTTCAGAATCGAACAAATATTATCTGAGTATTCTAAAAGTCAGACGTGGCATTTCCTTCCCTGGTCAGCCAGGTTTTCTGGCGTTTGTATCAGGCACAGCTATTAAGCTGTGGCTTCATTTTATGTTCTGAGCTGAATTTTAGGTTAGAGGCAAATTGAAACCAATGTCTAGTTTCAGATTTCATTATGTTGAAATAATGAGGTTTTGACCTTAAATTAAAGAAATGTCATGGGATCAGCTGACTGCAGTGTGATTTCCCCCCACACCCCCTTATCAAGGATTATAGAGAGTTCTCAAGAACTCATCATAAATCCAACCTATAATAAAAAATTTAGTCCTTTGCAGTGATTTTCTGTTGGGTAATTGTTAAATTTAAGTCTGGAGATGGGAGTTTGACTGTTCTTTGAAATGTGAAGTTTTCAGATTGCTCTTTTTGATTTGCCTAGAAGAGTGTGCCTAAAACTGTACCTTGTCGTGTACCGGGTACTGGTGCTGCCACGAGGAAGGACAGTTCTTTGTTAGCTCCTGGAGCAGAGGAAGGAGAATTGCTATTGGACTGTCCAGCAGCCATCTGGTCACTACAGTCTCTCCAGTGAATATTAGCATGCTTCCCTTCCATATTAGCATGCTTCCCTTCCATATT
>JANVCC010000049.1:3310639-3482680 GCA_025345505.1 Todiramphus chloris collaris | reverse complement strand
TCCATATTAGCATGCTTCCCTTCCATATTAGCATGCTTCCCTTCCATCAGCAACAGGCATGTCATTTGTTCTATTACCTTCTATTTATTTACAGTTAACAAGAGGTGTTTGAGAACGCTGCTTAGAGCCTGCTTTGAATGAGTATAACTAACCCCAAATACAACATAAGCAATATAAGTTGTCAGGTACATTCTGGCTTCCTTTAGTCTTGTGAGGCACAAGTCCTGAGTCTGAAATAATGAGGCTGCTGTCGGAGTTTGGTGGTACTCTCTTGCTGTATTCTGCAGCCAGAATGCCCGTTCACCATTTGTATTTGATGTGGAAATGTTTGATATGCAGAAAACATTTTCCGTCTTCACTAAAAGCACTTGTAGGTGTGAAGATGGTGTTACATAGCTATAGTAAATAGCCATGTCTAAGTTTGGTAAAAGGCTTTAAAGGACTTTAAACCCCAAACCATTTTTCCTCCAGCTACTTTACCTTTCAAGTTGATACACAGTTAGCATCAGAGCTTTTGCAAACTCTCCTTACTAGTGATTTGCATACTAAATATGGTTTTAAATGAGGATGCAGTTGTCCTCTGTTATTCTGTTACCAATTTAATAAGCAAAGGGAGAAGTTGAATAGTATCCTGCATCCTGCACTTCAAAAATACTCTGGTATACATCTTATCTAATTTAAATTTTATTCAAATACAATACTAAAAATGATACATTAAGCTTACTCCTTAACCTCACCTTCTTCTAACCTCTCTAGAAGACCAAAGCATATCCTTAGCCTTTAAATTCATGAGACTTTTTCCTTCTCTTCTATCTCCCTACCGTAATAAAAAAAGGAAGCAGTGGGAAAATAATTGTGTTAGAATGAAATAAGCCTCCCTGACCAGAGGGATGAGACAGCACATTAGAACCCCAAACTAGAATACAGCCGTTGAACTATTTCTTGAACAGTACAACTAATTGTTGAGCTTTTTCTCAGTGTTTGTCACAGAGGCACAATCTGGTAGTGGATAATATGCCCAAGGTCACTGTGGCAAACAAGTACTTCCTAAAAAATCTTTTTCAACATTGGTTTTTCAATGAATTATGGGGCTCTGAAGCCATATTAGTTAAAGCATTCCTGTCAGAGATAGGGACAAGTTGATAGCACTGCGCAGTAAGTGCAGAGAGGCCCTGAAACACAGTTTATAACTCGTCTCTCATACTCAATACAGATGAATGCAAACTGGAACATATATCAAATGGAATGGAGCAATCCTAGGCAAACAGTCTACAATTTCTTCACCCTTGTAAGGTACAACTGGTTTTCCTGCTACCATGTAAGCTCAGTACAAATGTTACTGATGGAAAAAGTGCATTGTCCATTTACAAAATCTCACAAGAAGCCAAAAGATGTTTCTAACTGATTAGTGCTAGGGTTCCACAGCCTTTCACTGGAATTAGTGAGAGCAAAAATCCAATTACCTTTGTGTTCCTCTGTGGTCAATTGGATGATGTTATTGCGTAAAGCATCAAGGAATAGGATTAGATATATTCTATTTCCATGATTCCCCCCCCCCCCTCCCTTTCAGGGAGAGGTATCAGTGGTATTTTGCTGTTCCAAAGCATCTTTAGTAGGACAAGGTTTGTAGGCAGAACTAACGTCTTGTAGCATATGAACTGAAGTCATTGAGAGGGGAGGAAGTGTAAAACCCAACAGTCATCTCCAGCATAAGTGGCCCTTTCTTGGATTTTAAATGGAGCGAAACCAGTGTATTCCAGTGCTAAATGTAATGAGACTAATTGTTAGGTGACACCTGAACTAAAAGTAGTAAGAACAGGTGAAGCAAAGGAAATGATGTTGGTTACAGAGAGAAAGGGCTAGAAGTACATGTGATGGGATTTTTGAAAGCTAGGGTGGATGATCTCAGAAGATTTCTTTGAAGGTATACTAACTGTTGAATGATTTTATTTTTATTTTATGTTTTTTCTCTCCTGTGTTGATCTATACAACTCCCAGGCTATGTGGAAATTGAGAATGTCAAAGTGAATTTTCTTTTTTGACTCATATGAAATTGCATTATGGCTTTGAAAAATGTCTTCTGTTCTCCTAAAGGAGTGTAGTTCTTCTATAAACATCTTAAAATTACGGGGATAACAAAGTTTACCTCAAAGCAAGGTCTTGACTATACGTTTGAATTTTGGTGGTGCTTTTTGGATGTCATAATGACAGAGGTGGGATTGTTCATGGATTAGAAAAATTACAAACTGTAGGCTCTCGTATTTGAAATTGGCTATACCTGTTTTCCAAGAGCAAGCAAACCCAGCCCATCAGTAAGGATATTTGGAGGGGTCATAACTACTTCTTTTTTTTCTTTTTTAATTTCCAACCCAGGTGAAGAAATTTGCTTGTATCTTACATGAATGCTCATAATTAAATTAGGCAATAATTCCTCATGCTCTCCCTCATTTCTTCCATACGGAAGTCATTCCCCACCTTAGTCATGCTGATAAATCATTCCCCACTTACAGTCATGCTGATAAATTCCATTTTACTTTCACCAACATCAGCCAGCAATTGACTGACACGTGGGGAGGAAGAGTTTTCTTTATAAAACATTTGGGTTGCTCCCCCAACCCACCTCTCCAAAAAAATCCACCAAAAAGAGAGAAGGAATGTGCAATAAAATAGATTCAATTGTTGGTTCAAAATACATTTAGGAATTAAACACTGGGGAAGAAAAAGGACTATTACACGCTGCTGAAAAAAAAAGTTAGAAGAAAGTTTTAGCTCATAAATCAGAATTTTAAAATTCATTAGAGTATCGTGAAAGCAGTGATGATCTAAGTAAAGACTGAAGTAAAAGGAAAGGTCAATAAAAGACATGATGTGAATTAGAAGGTACGGTTGCCTGTTCTGACGACAGATTGCTTTCAGTGATATGTATCTAGAAGGAGCTACTTACAGTCCTAAAAGATTCACATCTGAAATGATCTCTGTTAGAGCATAATGATCTTCTCATCCAGTCAGGAAATGAATAGCTTATAATAAGTTCTAATACAAGGTTTATTGCCTTGGTTTGCAGCTGTTACATCATCGTTAGTAAGGCAGTGCTGGACTGTAAATTCTTGGATGACTACTGGAATTAACTGTTGGGCTTTATCTTGTGTGCATCTCCCTTGGGCATGTTTATCTTGGGTTGTTGTTTCTAATAAGCTGCTGGTAATTCTGAGGAAGTGCCCCCCTCCCTGTAATGAGTTAGGTATCTTCTACAGTAAATGCTACAGCTGGAACACTCAACAGTCAATCCTATTGGGATCACAGAAGATGACTTTTTAAAAGCCAAAGAGAGAATTGCCAAGTCCTTTTGATAGCCAGCGGCCCAGTAGGTAGAGAACTGTTTTTTCACACTTCTTTGTTTTGCTAGCCTGTAAAAGTTTTCCACTGGAGAAAAGCAGCTTTGTGTAAGGAAAATAAGACTACTGTCGTTAGGACTGATTCTTAATCACCTTTCCTCATTAAAACAGTTTCTCCATGCTCTGCAGGCTGTACGCGCTAGTGCTGGTTCTTACCCGCTCTCAAGAACTCCATCTGAAATACCTTATTTCCTACCAACCACAGATATGCCTGGAGCGTGTGAGTGTTCACTCATCTGAAATCAAACCCTCAATCTTTCCTGTTGAGGTCATACAGCTCATGAATCTCAAAAAAAACAACCTAAAAATAAATCTTTTGCCTAATGACCTGAGCATGCAGGCTTGACTGAGGTTCTGTTGCCTGGTCCGATTAATGTTTAGAACACACCTCAGAAGCAGGTCCTGTCGTTGTAGCTTTCTCATTCCTCTTCTGTAAATACATTTTCCTTCCCTTTAACTGTCAAATCATTCTTCTGCCTCATCTAGTATTTCCTGCTTCACTTACTTCTTGCTGTGAAGGTAAAGAGTGCCAACTAACACATTTTTAAACTGGGCATCAAAAGAATTAATCCCTTGCAATTTATGGTTGGGGGTCAGAAAAAAATCAGGAAGCTGTGTGTGTTGGAAAAGTCACAGAGTAGGGATCCCAGATAATACCCCCACGTAAGGGGGAGTCACGAAGGAACTGTGCTAATGATTTTAAATAATAACATTATTTTCCACTCAGGCTTCATTTTCCTTTTAGTTATCATGTATGTAGAAATAGGAATTGACAATCCCTCTCGATGGGAACTAATAAAGGTAACATTGCTATCATTTTCAGGGGAAAGAAAAAGGCAGATCACTGTCCAGTTGAAGACCTGGGGTATGGTTTATCAAAGAGGAAAAATGAAGCTATATTTAGAGTATCTGTAGAAATATAAGAGTTTTAAGTTAATTTTTCATTACATTATCCCTTAATATTTTGTTTTCCAATGCACTGATATAGTTTACTTCTCTTTCTTTGTGCCTTACTTATTTAAACATAACTTACATGCTGGAATGTGATGCAATATTGCCATCTAGTGAAAGGATGAAAAATACCTAGCCAAACACTTTGATCCCTTGAGGCATAAAAACATAAACATGTTAGTTGGAAATGATCATTTATAAACATTGGGAGTGTGCAATATTGACAAACTCATGCTGAGAAGAACTGGTAACTTGTAGTTTGGTTTTGTTGTTTGTTTGAGTGTTTTGGTTTGTTGCTTTTTTTCCCCTGCAAGTTATTTACTGTGTATATTGCCACAGATCTTGTGTGGAAGTGGGGTCTGGGGGATAGCAGAAGTTTCTCAAGGTCAAACTATTCTATCTACATAGCCTTTTATACTGCTGAGATGTCCAATAATTTTGTGTCATGACTGCATTCCTGGTACTGGCTGGTACAGGAGGAATGAAAAACTCAAACAGTGCCACCTAATAGCCAGGTATGCTGGACAAACAAGTGCTGAGGATTTAAAATATATTCTCTGCAAATGTGTATTATCTTCCCATTGGTTATTTACAGACATTTAATGTAGCTTTAGTACTGTCACATACTGTGCTCTAATAGACTTAAAGCAGCTGTTGAGTTTTAAGCTTTCATTGGAAATTAAGAGTGTCTGGTTTAGTATCAACCCAACACTTCCAGTTTATATTTTTAAGCTAGGTATTCATGTATTTCATTAGCTCTGAAAAATAATTTTATAATACAATTATAGCAACAAATTGTTTCATCAACCTTACCTATCTTTAACATACCAATGTGACAGGGGGATAATTCTTTAAACAGGTAGCAGGTGCTCAGTTCTGCTCTCATGGAACCACAGAAAATCTTGAACTTCCCCCAAATCCTGTTCAGTAGGATTTTCTGCTTTTCTCCACTATTTTTTCCCTCCTGTGTTTCCTGCCTAAGTGTTTGTGTTACCTCCTAAATTTTCCTTTTGCTTCCACTGTAATTCCACGAGAACACATTCATACGGATTTCCACACTCATATTTTAGAAGGACTCAATCATAAGAAAAAAGGGGTTTTTTTGCTTCATAAGTAATGTGCTTCTTTGATAAACCTTAGATGTGCCCACGACAACCATGTGCAACTTGCTCACCATGAGATTTGTCCCTCTAACAGATGCAGCTCATGTACAGGCTTTTGGTTCTTCATGTGCATTCCCATTGGATTCTTCTGTTGTGGCAAAGTTGCTTAATCTTTGTATGTTACCCAAAGTGTTCAGTGAGAATCATGTTTGTTTCCATATGTTAGGAAGAGCCTGCAAATGTCAGCTGATGTTTATACAACATTTATAAAATTGAAAGATCATTTAACTGAGTATAGAGAGACTGCACAGGAGAGTATTGCCAAATTGGGTGACTGATTCTGTATTTGTGTGCTGTTATCCACTGAGAGTGGTCATCAGGATATAGTCCTGACCTTGCATTGTTTTCTTATCTTTTTGTAGTCCATTAATAAAATATTAAAGGCAATATACAGTTACCCCAGTAATTTCCTACAAAAGGGGTTACAACAGAGAGTAGCACAAGAGAAAGTGCATTCTTGGGGATTCTCTGTGCATATCACTGAAGCTTTGTCATCTTTATCAGCACCTACAGCTGTAACCACTGCTGCCCTCAGTTGAGAAAGGCTTCTTGCCACACTCCATAAACGTTTGTTCTCTTGCAAAAGCCCTAATGTAAAGTTTCTCTTAAACGTAGTAAGCGAAAGTACAAGCCAAGTCCAACTGAAATTATTACAAAGCATCTAATAATTGTGTAAACAACAGAAGGTGAATAATTGACGAGTTTGCAGTACAGTAGAATAATACTGCCCTTCCTCCTTTCTCTGGGATTTCAGTCCTAGGTAATTAGCTTACTTAGCTCATTGTAAGTATTGTATTCTTAATTTAAGTTGCAGTTGGAACAGACTGGGCTTGCAGGCATGGGAATTATTTATTTACAGATCTGTCTTCCACTTGGAAGTTTGAGTTGGTCTAAGTAGACAAGAAGAATGTAAGATCCAGTATTCAGTACACATTAAGAAGTGCATTAGTGTAGTAGAGGGAGATTTCTTTCATGATACACATCAGGTATGAAGAGTTGTGTGTTTGTGTAAAATAAAAAAATAAAAATAAAGTGGCTTCTTTACAAAGGAGATTCTACTTTGAAACACTTTATTAGTTCGCTAATGCAAAGACCGCAGCGTATAATTTGTATTTTGAAGCATTCCTCCCTTAAGATGACTCTTTTTTGTTTGTTTGGTTTGGGGTTTTTTTGAGGTACTCATACTTTGAATCTGGATTTTATAAAAGTTTTCAAAATATTGTATAATAAAGATGATAAGTGGCATGTACTTATAATGAGAAAAGACAGATCAACTGTAATAACCATCACTTTGCCAAAGCGATGCTTTTTTCTAGAATTATGCCTTTGCATTAAGAAGTGAAGATGTCATTTCTTGAATTACATTGCATATGTTGGCAATGGTTTTTAATGTGAATTTAAAAATACTACAATTTGTTTAGATAAAATGTTTTTGCAAAAGCTCAAACAATTTTTGTCAGATGCTGACCTCAATTGCAAAAGACATTTTCAATTAAGACAAACGTTTATATAGTTAGCAAGCTGTCATTCAGGAAAACTCATTTTTTTAATTAAACAGATGGTGATAACAAAGAAATTAATGAACACATACTTGCTTGCCTGCTATCCTAATTTGCATTTCTAAATTATTCAGGTTATGCAGCAATTAAACTTTAATTGCTTTTAGACAAATGAATATCTCAGAATGAATGACAAATTATGATGAACTTGTCGAAGAAGCATGGTGGATTCTAATGCTCATGCTATTTTATTTTGTGACAATTTCAGAGGGCCCAGTGTGGGAGTAGAACATTACTATGCAGATTTACTGTGCTGTTTCTTTGTTCCACGTGCAGCGCGTCGTCGTGCCGCTGGTCTGCGCCGATAACACAAATGCAGGATGCAACAATCTTCGCTTGCCTTGCCCAGCTGCATTACTGCAGTGGCGTGCTCTAGGGGATGGGTTAAACACATGCTGTCCTCAAGAAGGCAAAAATGACAAGATGCCATGTGATCATCAGAACTCTTCCGATTTAGGTTTCTGCTACTTGATTTATAAGGAATACTTGAGAAAAAGTATTTTGCTTAAAAAAATGCAGCAAACTGTTTTAGAGAGTGAGTGCACTAAAAGCCTGATTCATCTGATTTAAGACAGGGAACTCCTACACTGTCACGGTTTCTCTGGGTCCAAAGACCTTTTATATCCTTGTCTGCTTCTTTCTCTCACGATTACCTGCTTTCTTTTTCTGATCTGCTTCGTTTTCCAATTGGTTTCCTTTCTTGACTGCTTCTTTGGCCCATTAGTCCTTGCACCCCACAGAACCTGCGTGCTGAACCCCCTGCATTCTCCGTGGAGCAGCTGCACTGCCTGTGAGCAACCTGCATGGTACCACTGTGGGTGATTGCTCCGATATATTTCTGTTGGTGAAACCAGCCAAGCATCCAGCTCAGCATCAGGCGGGATGAGCTTGCTACATTAGGGGGTAGCAGACTATTTTATAGCTTTTTGTGCTTTAAATATAGCAGAATTATGGGGGTTTACACACAGTATGCAGGTTAATAGTTTAAGTGGCAGAAGACAGATGTGTGAGTGGGCTTAGGCTCAGAAAAACATTCATGAAAACTGTTAGGTTATGATTGTTACATAGCCTGCTCCTTACTAAAAGGGGGAGACTTGGCAGCATCTGACATAGTATAAGCTTTCCAATTACTTTATTTTGTATTTTAATCAGACTTCTAAACAGTCCACCTAACAGTCTTGAAAGCAAACTGGAGAAGTGTCTTGATATATTTGATATAGACTGTATTTAAAACCATACTTAAAGCCTTCCTCTTATCCATGTCTAAACATTTAAATTGGGCACAAATCTAGGGAAGCTATTACCTCAGGTTTTTCTTGTACTCAATGAAGAGAGGCATGAGCTGAGCTAGTCAATCCAGATTAAAATAAAACGGGGACTACCTGATAGCTGTTTCCTGCTGATTACAGAACCATAAAGTTGAATGACTCAACACTGGGTTTCTGTTGCAAGGAGTGAATCTCATTTGCAACCCTATAAACAGGACAGTTGTCTAAAGATACGGAAATAATAAAGTGCTGGTTTAAGCCAGTGATTCTGATGGAGAATGATAGCTGCCAGAGGGAAAAGAG
Organism: Todiramphus chloris collaris; assembly: GCA_025345505.1. Taxonomy (NCBI): domain Eukaryota; kingdom Metazoa; phylum Chordata; class Aves; order Coraciiformes; family Alcedinidae; genus Todiramphus; species Todiramphus chloris. The sequence goes on along the minus strand of JANVCC010000049.1, from coordinate 3,474,041 downwards.
CTTAGAAAATGCGATAACCTGTATCAATTGGGCTGCCTTAGCCTGGACAGCAAAGCAGTGGTAAAGGACTTGCAAGTTGCCACTTAGAAAGAATTGTATTGACAAGGGCAATTGAGAACTTATTCTCTGTGCACCAAATGTAGAATAAGAATCGACCTCTTTAATCAGGGCAGATAATGAAAAAGAGAGGAAAAAACCAAAGTAGTTAAAACAGACATGGAAGTAAGTATCTTCCTCTTGACAGAAGCTTAGTAGTGTCTAAAGCAAAAATCAGGCTTTTGTCATAACATGAATGTTAATAACATTGGCTGTAAAGTTCTGTTGTTCAAATTCACAGTGTTAGACCTATCAGGAGAACTTTGGTATTTTTGAGGGTTCACGGTGATGCTTCATTTGGCAAATTCCCATTCAGGTCAGAGCAAACTGAAGGGGAAAAAATACATTTCAATTGCTGCCTTCCTTAGCTTTCTTCCTTAGGAAGATTTATTAAACATGAAAAAAAACAGGCCTTGCTGTCAGCAAAAACAAATCATGAATAATATCATACCAAGACAGACATACTCTCTGATTTTTAGCTTTGAATACATAGCTTATTGGAGGAAATCTTACTGCATACATCTCTTATTTCCTTTTTCTTTCCTCAAAGATCTTCAAGTAGAACACAGGAAGTAATTTCATTAAGGTAAAAATCTCTACCAATTGATTTCAATTAGGTAATACTGCTACTTTCTCACCACCCCTTGTCAATGCACGTACACAAATATGTATATACATGTCCCTGTGTAGGACTTCAGTCTTAGCTGATTTTGTTCTTGGAGGTATCCTCATTCAGAATGCTGTACAGTAATATTAGCAGATCAGAAAAGGAGGAAAAGATACCCTTTTAAATAATGACTTATGTCTTTTAATGCTTTCATGTGACACATGACAGAAGGTGCGTGAGGCTGGTGGATAAACAAAAGTATTTCTCTAGAATTACTTCTGTTTGCATAGTTGCCCACAAGGTGCTGATGATATTTATTGCTCAGAACTTGAAAGTTTTGCAGGTGCATGTTAGGAGCAGTCTAGGAAAACAGGAAATAACCCTTTTACAGTATTTTGACACTGTTACTAGCAGAAGCGTACGAGGTTATTACAGTGTACATATTAAACCTCTTGCACTTGAAAACTGCTATTCTTCCAAGATGAGGGTTATTTTATTATTATTATTAATATAAGAAAAATATATTGGATAGATTTTGATTCTGGGCATTGATAACTGCTAGGTCAGTACAAGCTTATCCAAGCTGTATAGATCAGATCTACTCTGTAAAGTTAGTGTCTCTTTTTTTTTTCTTTTCTTCTTTTGAAACACTTTACTGGAATATTGTATTTTAACTACTAGATGTTTTGATTTTAAAATACTGTAGCAGCCCTTACAATATGGGGTTGGAAAGAAGATTTCCTTCTCTTTCCAGGTGAGATACTTAATAATTGACTTAGATTTTTATTCAATTCTTGACTGCGTAGTGATAAATACCCTGCCCTGATGGATGATCCTACCCGGACCATAGCCAGTAGTAAAGAAGAATAGGGTCTGAGGCCACTGATTTTTGGATTTATCAACGTTTTGCACAAAGGCTATTGCTTCCCATCTCTGCTGCTTCTTACCAGGACAAGTCTTAGGACTGTGATCGCAATTGCTGCAAACCCCTTTTGCAGTGTGCCATCACAAAGTGAAGTTTGGCATTTGGCAGTGCACCTAAACCTTGCCCTTGTGAATCTAGCCTAAGGCTCAGATCCTCAGGACCATTTGGATGTATCGATGATGGTATGTGCAGAAATTAGTCCTGGGATCTGGTTGAAGCCTCAGAAGATCGCCTAGCCTCATTTTTGTGTCAGATACTGAGTTAGATGTGTCTGTCCTAGCTTATTATTAGTTTCCTACATAAAACTCTGTGAAGGCAAGGCCCTTGTTACTTATTTTCTATAGCAGGCTATGTTTGACAAAAGCATTAAGGAGCCTTAAAAATCAATTGTTTAATTGCCTTCCTATAGGAAGCCTTACATCCTCTTTATGTATAAAACTTTAATGCAAGTATTAGATTCATAGTAACCACTGTTCTATCTTTTGTATACCTTTCCATTGCTTCCTACTGACAGGTATTTTTTAAATTACCAGTCCCTGAACTGGACTGGTAGGACATCTCAGAACAGTGAATATATGCTGCTGCTTTTCAGAATGTGAACTCAGACTTGCATAGGTTAAACGATGGCATTTTTCAGCATCTCTTTTTATCACAGGAAATTATTGCATCTTGATATTGACAGCTAAAGTAGCTCCGTATCTCTTACAGATCCTTACCAAAATATTTATAAAGGAGTTAAGAAACTCCAGTAAGCTATTTCCCACATATTTTAGATTCTTTGAATGCAATAAAGCTAGAATATATGCTTTATGTGCAATACATATGAAATATTTCTGTTAAGGAGTTATTTTCAGCTGGGTTCATGTCCTATATTAAAATTATAGAGGCTTAGTGATCAGTAATATGTCTGAATTAACAACACAAGAAAATGCAAACCAGATTATTAGATTTTGGTTTTCACTGATTTGAGTAAAACCACCTCATAAATCTTATAGGAAAGATAAATGATTCACCTAGATAAATAAAGGAAAAAAAAGTTGTCTGAGCCATAATGAATATTTTAATATCAGCAATTCATTATGGCTCAAACACATGTTGCCTTTAATACAAGTGCATGATCTTGAATATTATTAAGGTTTGAACAAATCTAAATGTGACAAGCACAAGATTAAATGTGGCACATAAATGAGTTTAAACAGCTAATTAGGTTTTGTTGGTCCATCCTATGTTTGACAGATATGTAATAGCAGCAATACTAATTAGAGAAACCACAGCACCAAACAGATATTAGTTTTATTATGGAACTGCAGTTTTGCACCACGCATTTCCACAGGAGGCAGGGAACCCTGTTTCAGATATTTTGCAAACTAAATAAACCTCTGTGTGTTAGTTTCACAGTGAACAATATTTTATATCAAATGTGTCTCACCTCCTTAAAGATGTAAGATCAGTTCCTAGGTTTTAGAAAAGAATCCATCAGACACATAATTTATCTAACTCTGGAAATCTAATTTTTGGTTTAGGTGAGGTTTCTTTTCCCACTCTGGATTTTTGGTTCTGATTTCACAATGTTGAATATGATCATTAAAATTATTATTTACAATACTGACTTAAAAAATGATTGGCTCAGAGTCTGTACTTTTAAAAAGAGATCAGGTCCACAACCTTATCTATTAATATATATATAAAGGTTATCTGATATGGTGGTGCAAATTGTTGACAGTAGTATAAATTGACATTAATAGTGGGTTTCTTGTTCAATCAAATAACTGTCACACAGTATTTATAGTTGAAACCAGAAATTACTTCACTAGGTGATAATGGCAAAGAATGGGAAACATGTGAAAAGAAAAATGATGTTATGGTTAGGGTAGCCCAAGTGAAAGCAGGTAAAAATCTATCCCATTTTAAATAAAACATTTCCACATTTTTTATTGTCCCTCTTACTATGGTTGTCTGAGTTCAGGTAGTGCAATATTTAATAAAATGGATCTAAGTCCAGAAGAGTCAGCAGGCAGTGTCCTGGATCCAAGGCCCATTTCAGCCCAGGAATTATGAGAGTTTGTTCAGCTGTGGTATGTGTAATTTCTATAATGGTTATTCAATCACATCAGCTACCTTAACACAACTTCTAAGAACACTTTCTCATGCTACCTACTGAAGTGAAGAACAGCTCTGGTTAAATACTTGCTAAGGTTTTCTTCAGAGTTTTAAGATAAGCAAGTCAGGTTAGCATCCTCTGTGTCACGTAACAATCAAAGTCCAATCATTAGGTACCAAATACAGGCAATTAAATCCATTAAGTAATCCATAGCTAATGGGAAAAGAGTTTTCAGAGGTATGGAGTGAGACTGTAAGTGCCGTTCCACTGGGTCTGGGGGCAGTTAGCTTTGAATAGTCCTTTCAGCCTTCACCAAAGGGAAGGGTGCAAGAACATAGCTTTTTGTATTGACAGAGGTGCTTTGCTTACCTCTTTTTCCCAGCCTGCTGATTAAGACTGGGTGTTCAGAACCTACCATTCTATAAATATGCAGGTGGAGATGAATATTTTTTTTTCACTAATTTTGAGCGATTAGTAAAAGCTTACTTCTGATCGTGATCCAAGCACTGTGTTACTGTTATGGAATTGAGATACTTTTCTTCTGTAGCCCAGAGCAACATCTATCAACAGTGGTATGTTCCAGCTTGGCAAGGGGTAAAGTCACAGTTCAGGGAACAAAAAAAAAAAAAAAGAAAAGAAAAAACTGAATGTATTTTAAGCATTCTTTATCAGAAGAGAGGGGGGAATGAATTCAAAACTTCTGTCTTATTATCCAATCAAGACTCAGTCTTAAAAGATGGAATAAGTAAAGCTTGAACTATCATCACTAGAACAAAAGGATGGTAGCTGAAACAATCACATTAACATCTATCAAATCCTTGGACAAAAATTGACTATCTGACACAAAGCTACAGAGGTTAGTGAATGAGCAGATGCCATGGAAGGAGAGATTGATGCTTCAGCGATAGCCTGAAGTCTGACTAATAATCCAGAACCAATTTGTCACAGATGCCAACTCTTAAGTATTGGTTAAGCCCTGAGAAAATAGTCTGCATTTCAGAACCTTACAGTGGCTTTATTTTAGCTGTGTTGCTGTAAGCAGCTGCTCCCAGTATTCCTTGAAAGCTTCTGTTCCTAGTGCTTCCTTTCACCCTGTAAGTGAATTTACCGAACTGGGAGTAAGCCCTGTTTCTTCCAAAACAGAGATATAGGTGCAAATTATGTACACACATTTTAAAGTCTTAAATATGGGAAACTTTGGAGAACAGTGCTGTGCTTCACAATTTTCAGCTATTCAGAAGATCAGGATTCCTATCTTAACTGTCTTTCATATTCCATGGTATCAAAATCTCATCCCAAGAGATTTTCATCTTTTAGTTCCAGACTATGAAATAGAAAATAGTAAGGATGAGAGAAGATCCATCATTTTGTTCTATCTCCAACTCATCAGAGGGACTAGATGGAAGTCAGGTGGGGGGAAACTTCTCTGCTTCCATATGTGCAGTGATTTATTTGTAGCTTGTGCTAAACCATACAGATCTGCCATATTTTTCAGTTCTGCTCTCTTGTTCTGTGTTGTTTCTTTTCTAAAATGAATTTAGCAACTCAGAAATTGTAATAATCTTGCCTCTTCTCTAAACCACGAATAAGATCTCAGCGAAGCAGTCATTAAAGAGTGTAGCGCTTGAGTGCTCTGTACCACTTGTGATAAGAAATCAGGGTGGTTAATTCTGGTGCATTACTGTAGCCTTAATATATTGAGCTAATAAAAAAAATAATCTTCGACACATGCACAGGAATATTCACTGAGATGATCTTCTCACACAATTTGCTCCTAGGAGACTTATTTAATAAAGCTAGAAAATCCATGTCTTCTAATGGTATTCAATTAATCTTCATTGACAAGTCATTTTTTTCTATTAATAATATTATTTCAAAATATAGTTTTAAGTTGATAAATGGTGATATTTTCAACTGTTCTTGAGATCAGTTTAAAAATATCTGGAGCCCCCAGCACAATATTCCAGACTTCTTAACTCTATCCGATCAGTAGATAATGATATTTAATAGCACTTGATATTTAATACCAAGAGGGTAAAAAAAAATGGAAGGGAAATAAAAATAATTTTTAAAATTATTTGATTTAAAGCAATGGTTCAAAAACTCTTCTACATCTCTATAACAAAAAGGTCTTTGAAAAAAGAAAGAGATTGTCTCTTACAGGAGGTTCTTCTCCCCCTCTCCTCTGCCCGAGTGAGACCATAGCTGGAGTGTTGTGTCCAGTTCTGGGCTCCCCAGCTCACGAGGGACAGGGAAATAATAGAGGGAGTCCAACGGGGGCTACGAGGATGATGAAGGGACTGGAGCGTCTCTCTTAGGAAGACAGGCTGAGAGGCCTGGGGCTATTCGTCTGGAGAAGACTGAGAGGGGATCTTATGAATGTTTACAAATATCTGCAGGGTGGGTGTCAAGCAGAAGGGTCCAGTCTCTTTTCAGTGGTGCCCTGGGATAGGACAAGAGGTAATGGTCACAAACTGGAACACAGGAAATTCTACCTCAACGTGGGGATACACTTCTTCACTGTGTCTGTCACAGAGCCTGGCCCAGGCTGCGCAGAGAGGTGGTGGAGTCTCCTTCTCTGGAGACTTTCAAGACCCACTTGGATCTGTTCCTGTGTTGGCAGGGGGCTTGGACTTGATGATCTCCAGAGGTCCTTTCCAGCCCCTGACATTCTGTGATTCTACTGAAAATAGCCTAAGTTCACTTGTCTGAAGCCATCACGCTTTGCACTGCTTGTCAAAGAACTAAAACATGCTTCCCTTTTTTTTTTTTTTCCCCTTGGAGAAGTGAGCTCCGGAAGCTGGTCTGTAGCTTGTGGACTGTTTGCACGTTGTACGTTTGAGTGCTGAGTGTTTGTGCAGCATTATCCATGCCTGCTGGTAAGTGGGATTATTAGATTTGACTCGGGTTTGATTGGAAATGTAGAATATTAGGCCCTGAAGGTATCAAAATCGGGTTTATTGACAAAGTTGCTATTGCTGATTTAACCCTGGCTTATATGGCTTATCCCGGACCGTATCTTACTTCCCATATGATTCCCCCAACATATTAAATATGAGCTCTTTCCTGGGGAATCTGAAACACTGGTGCTGTTAATCCACTGTTACTTTTCTGAAGGAACGGAACGTGACTGCGTTCTTTGAAGCTTTTGCTTGTATTGGGTGCGACGTTTGCCATGAATAATTCATTTGACAGATTTTAGCCCTTTAACTGTTCAATTATTGATCACAGAATGAAAATCCTCCAACGTACTAATTATTTTAAATGATTTGTGAATTATTATGGATATATTTTGCCTACAGATTGTGGGGATTGTTATGAATATGCAAAACTTTAAGCATGAGTTGCATTAATCATGTGGGATTGATTCTTTTCCTTAAGAAGACTTACACCGTAACGAGGAGCGTGGCCTGAATTACACATTGCCAGTTCCCATCATTATGTAGCTACACTGCATGAATTGCAGTGACTAAACTTAGCTATTTGGCATGAATTGCACTTTTTGCAAGTATCGCCACTCATAACTCTTAATTCCTCTGGTGTGCTTAGGAAGTGAGGTAATATGGGGGCTGGGGGGAGCAACACACAGGAAAGCCAACAGACATGCTTTGGACTTCTCTGCAGGGAAATGACTGTAATAAAGTTCACGTGAGGTCTTGTGAAAGGAGAAGGTGATCTTAGACAAAACCTTTAGGTAAGTTGATTTTCTCCACTCCCTTCTTGCTTGTCCAAACCCACAAGTGCCAGGGTGGTGGATGCACACAAGTAGTCTAGCAACGTTAACTTGCTCGCAACAGAGTGGACAAGAGAGAGCATGTGGCAAGTGCTGCCTGTGCCTTTTTGGTTCCTCTTCACTGATAGTTCACGTCCCACCAGAGTTGTCACTTGTGGTGGGTGCTCCTTTGCCTCTGAAGCTTCCTGCTTACGCTTTCCATGAATCTTGGGGCAGGATATTACACCCTGTCTGGTTGTCCCCTGTTTGAATAGGTGTTTGCAAGATTCATCTGTCAGCTGTTTTCCTGTTGAGGAGCCTTTTTGACGGCCTTCCGTTGCAGTGGTGCTGTCAGAAGGGAGGATGTGACATAGAAACATCTTCAGTGTTATTTCTCGGAATGGTGTCATGGAAGTGATGTCCTAAGAGAGCGTCCTTCATTATTATTACTGGCTGTTGCTAGAACTCCTTATTCTGCTGTTTTCTTCTGGTGCATAAACATGAATTTCCGCTCATACATATTCACATCAGCTCTGTTATTTCTCTTACAAATCTCTACATGTAGTTCACCGTTTGCAGAAATACCTGTAGTATTTGCTTCTGTCAGCTTGTTGGTAAGATGTCATTGACCTATTCAAAACATGTTAATATGAACATACTTTTTCTGCCAGGTGTCTCGGGATGCGTGAGACAGCTTACGAGTTAACAGCTGCATTTCTGTCAGGGCTGTTTTCCTGGGGGGGCAAAAAACCCAAACCTTAATAAGTGCCCAATATTTGGAAACTGCATAATTGCCAGATTGAGAGGTATGCATGCCAGAAAAACAGAACAGAAAATCATTTTATTGAAGGATGAAGAGTTAATGAATCTGTCTTGTCAAATGATTTTTCTTTCAGATAGATCTGACGTTTTCCTCAGTTCATCTCCATTTACAGTTTCAATATCGGAAATGCTTCTCCCCCAGTACAAACACTTTTTGGTCTGAGCTAGGGGTTCATATCAAGAATGTCTTACAATGCGTATGAGAGAGACAATTAAATGTCATAGTTGAGTGTGGAGATTGGGATGGAAGCAAGCCATACCTCTTCCAGAGGGTGAATTGCAGGTGGTGCCCTGAACGTAGGTGCCCAGCAGAGGAGCTCATCTCTGTACTGACAGGGCTGCAAGGTTAGGACAGTGGGTTCTTCCTGAAGTACCTAAAGTTAATAGTTTAAGATAGCCATGGGGATATCTGTTGCTAAAGGTAAAGCTCCTATACCTCATTCGCATAGGGTTTTTGTTTTTTTTTCTTGTAGACCTGCAGAATTTCATTGAATAGTTCAGCATAAGAGGAAATACGCCTCTGTGTCAACGATGTCCTATGTTTGAACTGTTCATTGTTTTGTTCTAGCAAGTACATAGATAAAAGTACCATCAGATAGAACAGAGAAACAAGAATTTCAAATGGATGAAGAATGCTGCTTCACAGCAGATTCTCTGCTACAGATACTGAAGTCATATGAAACAGCTTCATGCATGATATTTTATTTACCTTATAGCAGTGACATTACCATTTTCAAACCTCTCAAGCTTCTCTTGTTGTGTCAAATGCAATTCACTTTTGAAATTACTTAATTCTTTTTCCCCCCTGAATGTGCAACATAGAGATTGGCCAGTAGGATATGTAGGTGTTGGGAAAGGTTTATAAATCAACTCGGTGTCCTTTGAATGTTCAGAATCTATTAAGTAATACAGATCATGTAGCACAGGCTGAATAGGAAGAGACCTTATCTAACAGCTCAATTATGGACCATATACAGTTTGAACACAAAGTTTATATTTTTGCGTTTCACTGTAAAATGTCAGTTGAAGGAATGTCTATCCTTGTGTCTGAAAGGAGCTGGAGGCACTTTTTCTCTATCTTATGGAAAATAAATCGCAGGAAGCTGACTGGATAATACCAAATTTGCCCATAGATATTGGGGCATTAGGGGGTGGGGGTACCGTGGGTTTTCTCGACTTGATTGTGTTTCTGTTTTCTGGAAGTAGACCATTATGACTGAATCCAAGCAGATGATTTCACCTGCAAAGTAGAAAGTATTTTCTTTCAGAGAAATGGGGAAGTTGAGTCTGTGTTCAGCTTAATGTCCAGTTTTTAAACTGTACACAAACAACAGAGCGAAAAGCAAGATGTGTCAGATCATGATCCTGACCCCCTATTAGTCCCATTTATTGAGATGGAATAAGCAGTGACATAGCTGTGTAATAGAGCATGAGGTTAGTCCAGATATGAACATGGAAACAATAAAAAGCATCCCCCCAAAAAAAGCATTTTGTTGAAAACCTGCATGTGATTCTACTCACCTGAGATCATAAAATGTGTTCTTTTCTGCACCAGTCCTGTCCTAACTTCGAAGCCTTCTTTACTATCTTTGCTTTTAAACATAATTAGGAAGAGAGTAACATGATTTAGGTAAAATAAAGACCTCAGGTAAGACCCTCAATAAACTTCACTGACACATCCCAAAGCTCACCTGGCTCAACAGCTATGAAACATGAAATCAAAGCACTTGCAATCGGGGAAAAACTTGTCATAGTCAATTAAGGACTATTGACAGCAAAACGTAGCTCAATCAAGGTGCAGCACTTCCATTTCCTATTACATGCACATTCAGTTTCCCTGTAGGCTCCAGAGGCTCTGCTGTGTTTGTTACATGGCCTGATGCAGAGAAACGACACTCAGAGTTGCATTTAAAAATACAGCTTGGGGAAAAAAAAACTATAGATGTCCTTGAAAAACTTTGGTAATTATCTAACTTGAATGTTGTCATTGTAGTGTACCAATTTGCATTGCTGTCAGACCTCAGTGCCATGTTTCCTCACCTTCTGACGTATGCCAAATGTTACAGCTTAGTGTAAGCCTTTACATGTCCTTTTCACTTTTTGCTTTGCTCCTCATCAAATATTTACAGCTTAAGGAAAGCAAATGGGCTATAAACAAACACAAAAATAAAGCTGGTTAAAAAGAAAAATACTTTCAGCAAATAATCCTGTAAAGCGTGGTCCAGAAACTGACAATCGATCCGGGGCACCAGTTTCAGAGACAGCAGATTTAAAATGTCAAAGTGCAAACACCATTTGAAAACTAATTGTAGCTCCCCAGACAAGAGAATTTTGCACCCACTTGGCTGCTTTGGTTTCTTGACCCGTTCAATCTCAACAGATAGGTGTAATTCATGCAACTTTTTGAAGCCTTCTTTAGGATTCTGAAGAGCTGTACGTGTTTGAGAGCCCCCAAGAAAGGTGTAGTCCTCAATATCACTGCTGTGGACATGGGAAAGGATGGGGTAAAAGAATTATGCTTCTGCTCTCTTTACACTGTCACATACCTCATCAACTGTGCTGACAAGTTGTTCCGTTCCTTTTTATCCAGAATTTGATACTTAATGCGAAGCAAAATTAACAGAAAACTTGCCATATGTTTGCATGGTGTTTCTGTTTTCTCAGTTTTCTCTTGTTGGTGAGTGTGTGATTGCAAGCAGCGTAGACTGGTCTGATTACTCACAGCCCTAGCTAGTGCATTCTTAGTACTGAGTTTGTTCCAGTAAAGAATCCTTCTCTGTCCCCAGTCTTCTGGGAGGTGGGGCAAAGCACATCAAAATGCTGTCAGATACTGACTGCATTTAGTAGGACAAGCTTCAGAGTACTGCTGGCTTTGTGGAAGTGGGTTTTGTTGTTGTTGTGGTACTTTCTGAGGCAAACCAAAAGCACTCTGTCCTTCTAAAGGAGCTTTGCCCTGTCACTTCAATGTGAAACCCCGTTTCTCCAGTATCATCAGGATAGTCTCAGTATATCCCTAAAGAAACCTCTCCCCTGGGTATGCACACCCACACTGCTGAGGAAATTATTTCACCTCTTCTAAAGGCAAATGTGTTTTCTGGCTAGGAACTAGAGTTAAATGGGTGTGTATTTAGTACTTCATTTAGCACTTACCTTTTCTGTGCCTACACGTGCTTATTGGGATGAACCAAAAAAACCTTGGTTTTAAGAAATTGCTAAGATGTGGCAAATCAGACTTGCTCACAAATAGCGAGGGCTTGCCCCATTGACACCTGCAGAACTTTTTGTCTTGCCCTACTTGGGCTTTGATTCAGGAGAATGTACTGGATAGCTAATGTCATAGTACTCCCAATGCATTCATAGAGAATGTTTATTGAAATCTAGTTCTTAAATAAAAACAGCTCTCCAGCTTCCAGCTCAGTGTGTGACATAGTTGCAAACAACTTTCCTTCTATTTTTAAAGAGAAATTCCTCTTTTTAACTTATTACCTGTTCCTTGGCGTATCTCTAAAATCGATTTAATTAGGCTTGTTATTAACAGCAGCAGCAGCAACTCTAAACAGATCTTTTCCAAGGTATTTAATGTACAGCATCTGTAGAGGCACTGGTTGTTTACTTCTCAAACACACAAACAAAACACCCCAACCAAACCTCGATGTATCGCTGGCGATAAGGAGCATGCAAACTATTAATTGCTTTTGACACAAAGTGACACAAGCACCTTTGATATATAACTGGGGAGCGATGCAGTTTAACAAGTTTTAATTTCTGGTGCAGCAGGAAGACAATAAAGGGAAAGCATGAGAACAAATTAAACGGTATATAGGTCAATCATTCTATTAGCAGTCTTCAGGGAACACATATCCAATTTACATAATTGTATTTCTGCTGCAACCAGACGTACTGCTGTGCTAATACGTGTTCTTGGTGAGTCTATAAAGACACTGAAGATGGCCTTTCCTACATTAAAGTATGGCAAAACTAGGATTACAGGAGCAAATACATTATTAATTTTATCTAATCAGTATTTCAAGGTTAGCTTGACCCAATCTACAAAGGGCTCAGCAGCTCCACAGGTAGTGGTTTTGTGAATATTTTCCCCTGTTGCAAAGATTAAGTTCTTGCGTCTCTCAGACTTACAGGCAAATAAATCAACTTGCTAACTTTTTGGTTAGAGTTCATGAAAGATGCTAGTTCTCAGTGTGCCTCCTCTACTAATTCAAGCATCCTGCATTTGGGAAATTTGGTTGGAGTTTACCTGTTTAGTTACCCTTTCCAGTTTTCACAACGAGAGCTCAAAGACCGAGATCTTTGCATGCAAAAATAGTGTGTTTGTGTTACTTCCTGTGTTCCCAAGCAAAGGCAGGAGATTTGCGCTATACCTTATCTTTCCATAGAAACCAGTAATGACAGCTACAGAGCTAGCTCAAGACAGAAAGGTAATAATGAAAAGCAAATAAATGAACAGAAGAGGAAGACTCAGTGACACTCTTGCTTTCCTGCCTTTCCCATTAAACAACTTTACGTTAATTTACCTAAAGTACTTTATTAACATATCTTGGTTTTCAGCTCTTTTTCTTGTCTCTGACCCCATCCTCTTCGACCCATGGTTCAACCCCAGTATGCTGGGTCCAGTCTCTATGTCCAAGACAAGTACTCCATGCTGAAACACATAACACTGGCTGTGATCTCCAAGAAAAATGCAATATATCCTCAAAATCAAATTAAAAATGGACTAAGATCATAATATAATGAAGCATACAGATGAAGCAAAAGCACGGGCCAGTCATCTTTTCTAATCTTAGCAAGAAAAAATAGCATAATGGTACAATATAAAACACTCCAGTAATTCTCAAAATAAAGATAGGAAATTGAGCTTTTAATTCAGACAGAGCAATTATCAAAAGGACTTAACATAAATCGTATTCTCTATTAAATCTCAGCAGTTAATGCTTTTCTGGAGACTTCTTTGAAAGCATTGCCAAGATACAGAGTCAATGCATTTCCATGCATAAATAAGAAAAATACATGTTGCGAAGGTATTAAATGGTGTACTGCTGAGTGAAAATTTACTGAATTTCATAAAATTACCATAGAAATGAATCAGTGCAAGAATTATGTTCGCTATAGTCCCCTCCAATTGGAATTGTGTTCTGGAATTTCAAATAACTTGGGGCTTGGTTCAGTGATCTATGTTTTATGGCCAAAAAAAAAAAAAGGTAAAATTTTGGTTTACCCAAAATTGCTGCTTTGACAAGAGAATAATACCACTGTCTACCCAAATAGTGCAACTGCTGACTTTTGTCACTGCTTTTCCTCAGTAGAATTTTCCATGTGAAACAAAACTAGTGTATTATGTTAGGGTATCAAACAAATTGAAGTCCTACTGACCAGCAAAATTGGCTGGAGCAGAAATATTGACTATAGGTATGTCGTTAGTGTCTGTGTATATGATCCAAATTGCTTTCACTTTAAAATGAGCAAAATAGAGCTTCTGGGTTTATTTTTTAATGCATCATTCTGGAAAAAAAAAAAAAACAAAACCCTGTGTAGCTACAGTCCTTTTTATTTTGGGGAAAAAACAAACCCAAAGAAAATGACAACACACCAAAAAATACAAGAGGAAGACTGAAGTTTCAAAATTACATGAAATACCAAGGTTATTTCCGTAATATATCTCCAGTATGAGAGAGATCCTTAAATCTTTTGATGGGATTGAGGGTGATATTACCTAAAGAAGTTTTAGTATTTTATAAAATCCATGAGGTTTTATTATTGTTTAAGACCCTAACAAAGGTTGTCATCATTATTACAGCTCTTTCTTTTATGCAGATATATTAAATTTTAATAAACTGAAACTACAGCTCAATTGCTGCTGCCAGGTGCTACAAGTAGAGATGATATGAGGCCACATCTACATCTCATACTTCAGTTTGGAGTAGGATTGCCCTTTTGAAGCAATCTTTCGGAGTGTTCCCACGTGCCGATACCTCCACACCCATTATGGAGTAGTCTCAGAAAGCAAAACCCAAAACAACCTAAATTTCTCTTGCCTGAAACTGGAAAGAAAATGTCCAAGGATCTGGTAGTTTGCTCCAACTTCTAACTGGAGCCAGATTAGAGCCTAGTAAATCCAAGTCCACAAAGTAAGATCCCTGGGTCCTTTTCTCCATTTCCTTACACACAGCCACATTTATTGCTCCCCGCTGCTTATTAACAGATTTATAGTTTCTATATATGCACTTTGGTCGGGGTTAGAAATGCGTTTGGGTTTCTGGTTTCCGAATTCTGGTTTGCTGATATCCTTCAGAGCATGCAGAGTATTAGTCTCGAGCTGGTAAAGCTGGAAGAAAATGCTGACAGAGTAGGGCAACAGGAATAATCAGAGGTCTGGTTTTGTCTTTGGGGTGTTTTCTTGAATGATCTATTTAGCTAAATGCAAATCTGAGATTCATCTGGGTTCTCTTGCTTAAAACACTTCCTCCTTGTGCAGTCAGCTGTGGAGACACATACCCGAAAGAGTAATAGATTAGAATCTCTGTCCCAATATTTTATTTAATCATTGCTTCTTTTAAACCAGAAGCTTTTAATGTAAAGGAAGAAATTCCTGTATAAATGGCACTTTAAACCCCCCACCCAAACCCCTGCGCTCCGGTGTTTACTTAATTAGTATGATTAGTGAGCTGCTTGGTGGCTCTCCCCTTTATAACTCCAACTTCTGGTAACTGTAATAAATGATTGCCAATTAAGGACTAGCAGAACTCATGACAAGAGAAATCTTTGTCAATTTATTAAAAGGAAATCTCTCTGCACTGGAATAAACAATGTAGAACATTAAAATATTGTGTCAGGAGTGTATGCTTAATTAAACTTACAGTAACTAGGTAATTCGTTATAATTTAATAGGTATGATTTTTCTTTTTTAAATGGATTCCAATTCTCTATTTAGAGAGGGGACAAATTTCCAGCAAATTCCAGTGTTCCAAATCTAGTTCATTTTAACAGCTGAATGAGTTGGAGTTTTTATTATTTTATCTGTTATTATTAGTGTATAAAGAGGAAATTGGTCTAAAGCAGATCATGATGGTTTGTTATAATATGTAACAGGCAACAGCATTGCTGCATTGAACTGGGAATGATTGGGATTTAACATGTACTGTGGCCTTTGTGGTTTATGAGTAATGCGAAACATCTGGATTCCAAAATCCAGTCCGTTGGTTTTATTTGCTAGAAAACAATAACAAATCTTGTGCAGATGATAAGCAGCATCTGGAGTACTTTGCAGAATAAAGCATTTTTACAAGAATCTGTCCTCTGAGTTCAGTCTAAACTAGAAAGAAACAGAAAAACTGCGGTGTCGAGTCATGATGTTTTAAAAGACAGCATTTTCATTAGATTAAAATATCTGAACTGAAATTCAGATTTCTGGCTTACTGCTCGTGTTGCGAAGGTTATTTTTAATAAAAATAGCCTAGAGTGATAACAAGCAGTGATTATCATGTCTCTTCACCTAATCAAATTCCAGGAGTTGTCTAGTGTAATCTCTGTGGTATAATCTAGAAACCTTACTCTTGGGCAGACTTTCTTGATAAAGTGGTGTTAAATACTGTACCTGCTGTTACCAATTCTTGCATGTACAGCTTTCCTTCAAAAGACTATTCCATTTAAAAAAAAAAAAAAAAAAAAAAGCTGATAGTATATAATTTGCTTTAAGTATACATACCTATTTTAAAGAAGTTAATTTTTTTCAGCCCAGGGAGGTAGTACAGAGCAGCCAGAATGGATGAAGAGAGTATTTCACATACAGATAGAGTCAAGATACAGTTAAAATACATAAGCATATTCATATATATACTTAGTAGTACTACTTTTAGGGAATATGGGTACCTCAGGTTCCTGGTATTACTTTTTTTTTAATTACTAAAATACAGAAAATATGTTAAATTAAAAGTGAGTTTAATTAATTCACATCAGTAGTGTCTAAAGGTCTCCATTACTGTTTTTCCTGCTCATATGTTTAAAAATGAAGCAACTTCTTCAGTTCTAGAACTGTAAAAAGTGTTTATTGTACTAATAAGTATTAGTGAACAGTGATGGTGGAAAATTAAATGAAGCACTGTTTATACTGCTTGAGCTTTTCTTTAGACATCTATTGAATGTTCAGTGGCAAGACAAAAAGGCTGGTCGCTCATACGCGGCAAAGAAACAAAGTATTTAATGGGAATGACATACAGACAAATATGAAAGTTCTTACACCTAAAACAGCTTTAACACTGCATCTTGGTGATCTGCACTAAACTAGTTGTGAGGAAACATAGGTGCTGAAACCTCGATGTAAATTTGTGAGAATTAAGAAGTGTCACATACAGAGCTCTTACGACAGGGATGCAGATATGGTAATCACTGCAGTAATAGCAAAGAGACCCTGGGGTTTGGCAAGCACCGAAATGCCCCTATGAACAGGGACCCTGCTCCTTCCTTAGTGCCATCTGCAATCTTTCTGTCATTTTTGGAAGTGGATTTCCTTTCAGCCTCCAGTTCTCTTCCACTGTGATAGTTCTTGATCTTTACATTATTCTTCCAAAGTATTAAAAGTGGTCGTGACAACGGCAGTGAAGGTCAGAGTTGTCATTTTGTGGTGGTGGTCATCACTGGTAGCAGTCCTACAGTCAGTGGGATGGACACTGGCTGCATTAGGAAAATCAGACATTGAAGATAAATATTTTTCCCAGTATGCTCATTTTGATATTTCTCTAGAAACAGCCTGAAGCTTACATTTCCAGTTTCAGGAGCCAGTTTCTCTTGAATCTCTAGTCTTAAACTCTAGCTGGCTGTAAGGAAGTTCCAATGCATGGTTGCTGACAAAGCATTACCCCTCGGAATTAATGCAGGTACCTACGGCCAACTTTGCAGTGTAGCACATGTGCTTTTCTGCTTTTAAGATTGTGGATACGTGTTTGAGAAGCAATGACTGGATTAATAGCTAGTGAAATGCTCTGTGGAGAATAATTCTGACCGTAGGGAAAAAAGCAGTGAATGGCAAGGGAAGGAGAGATGAAACAGAATGGACGGGAAGGGCACTAAGTGAAATGAAGAAAAAATACCCAGTCATCAACCTATCACATTGGCTTGAAATTGCTAGACAAAAACATGGGTAATCATAGAAATGGGAGCAACGGGACTTTTCTGACTCCAGATTCAAGTGGAAATAGTCTGCTTCTAGCATTTAGTGCAATATTAGTACACCTTCATCCTCAAACTTCTGATTTTGCTTCGTTGTGGCTTTCCATGCAAACTCCCCACGAGAAAGTAATGTGATTTCCAAACTGCAGCTGCTTTCTTATATATTTTAAAGCCTGCAGGTCTGAACTCAATGTTACAGCAAGATACAAATGAAATAGCAAGGAACTGTACCTCTGTGCTCAGACAGCAGTTTCACCAGCTCTGTGCTTTTCTGGGAAGTAAATTATCACTCCTGTGTCTTTTGTCACTGATCCTAACTGAAGCAACAGGCTTCTGCATTTTGCTTTGGTTTGTTTTTAATCTGGGCCATGTATTTCTCATTGCACATGGGGTATATTTATTCTCCCATCACTATGAAAGGCTGTTTCTTATTTATTGTTAACAAGGCACATGCACTTATCTAGAGAAAAGGGTGCCCTGGTCATGGAGGATACAGGGAAGGTGGAGTTACTGAATGCTTTTTTTGCCTCAATCTTTACTGCTAAGATGCAGCCCTTAGGAATCCCAGTCCTGGAGATAAGGTGGAGAGTCTGGAGGAAGGAAAGCTCTCTCTTGGTCAATGAGGATTGGGTTAGAGATCATTTAGACAAACTGGACACCCACAGATCCATGGGCTCTGATGGGATCCACCCATGAGTGCTGAGGGAGCTGCTGATGTTTCTGTGCCACTCTCTTATCATTTTTGAAAGATCACGGAGGATAGGAAAGTTGCCTGAGGACTGGAGAAAAGCTGGCGTCACTCCAGTCTTCAGAAGGGGCAAGGAGGAGGGCCCAGGAAATTACAGACCAGTCAGCCTCACCTCCACAGTTTGAAAGGTGATGCAACAGCTCATTCTGGAGGTCATCTTTAAGCATGTGGGGAGAAAGGAGGTTAATGGGAGTAGCCAGCATGAATTCACCAAGGGAAAATAATGCTTAAGTGACTAGCTGGGGAGATGAAGGGACAGCAGTGGATGTTGCCTACCTCGATTCCAGCATGGCTTTTGACATTGTCTCCCTTAACATCCTCATCGGTAAGCTCAGGAAGCGTGCATTAGATGAGTGGATGGCAAGATGGGTTGAGAGCTGTCTGTACCGACAGAGCTGAGAGGGTTGTGATCAGTCATGGAGAGTTGGAAGCCTGTAGCTTGTGGTGTTCCCCAGGAGTCGGGACTGGGTCCAGCCTTCTTCAACATATGCATCGATGACCTGGATGAAAGGACAGGGTAGACCTTTAGCAAGTTTGCTGGTGATACCAAACTGGAATACATAAGGAGGAACCTCTTTCCTGTGAGGGTGCCAGTGCCCAGAGAGGTTGTGGAGTCTCCTCTTCTGGAGACTTTCAGAACTTACCTGGACCTTATCCTGGGCAACCTGCTGTGGGTGACCCTGCTGCAGCAGGGGGTTGGACTAGATGATCTCCAGAGGCCCTTTCCAACTCCTACCGTGCTGTGATTCTGTGAACAGGTCTCTAAATAATTTCATGATCCTTCCTTTCACCTACCACATAGTACCTCTTCCTAGAAATATGTGAGGATGTTTTGATTTTTGCAAACTATCTAGCAGTTGCTAAATTAATCAGTAATGACTAAATTCTTATTACTAAAGAAGTAATTAATTTATACATACTGAGGAGGTTTTTTTGGGTACTTGTATTAAGATGTGTCTATGCATAAAAGATGATAACACTTCTCTCAACAGCAAGAGAATTCCCAATCAGAAAATTTCTTCCTTGCTGTCATGTTTGAGTATTCCAAACTCCAGGTTCCTCCTTCCCTTTCCCCAACGTGTTAAGAAATACTGTCAGAATTTCACTGCTCCTGGGATTCACCTCCAGTACAGTTTTTTACAGTTCAGACGGGAGCGAGAACAAATGACTTCTCTTTCTGAAATTTTCATAAAGTACACTGTTTCATTAAGCATTTCATGCACATTTGTTGCTTTCCTATTTTGAGTGGTTTAAATCCATTATAATGTTTTGCCTTTCCCCTGAGTGAGTTTTTCCATGAGTGGATACAGAAAGAGCCCCTTAGGAGACCCTTTACTGTTCTCATCTCCTTGTTCAGCAGGAACTGGCTTCTTATGAAAGTGCAAATAGGATTAAAGCAGAACGCTCCAAGAAAAATGTCAGCCTCTTCACTGAATTTCAATTATTTTGTCCTAATT
This sequence comes from Todiramphus chloris collaris, assembly GCA_025345505.1. Taxonomy (NCBI): domain Eukaryota; kingdom Metazoa; phylum Chordata; class Aves; order Coraciiformes; family Alcedinidae; genus Todiramphus; species Todiramphus chloris. Next base: position 3,454,393 of record JANVCC010000049.1, on the reverse strand, counting down.
CCAAGATGAATGTGTACAGCTGTAGAAACAAGCGCTCTGCCATGTCTAGAAATGCATTTGGTGAAAAATCATGGCTCCTAAAACACAACACAAACTGCTAAACATACAGAACAAAAAGGAAAAAATGGAGAAAAAAATTAAAAAGAAAAAGAAAAAACTCTTCTGGCAAAAATCCATTCCCTCCTAATTTCTGTCATAATACAATGAAGACAATTAGTGGAAATGGAGGAAAGTCATTTATGAAGTGTAAATGTTGGGTTAAGAACAATTGGCTGTAAGCTGGCCATTAGCAAATGCAGTTTGGCTGATTGCAGTGTTCTCTTTTAGTATATATAGAGTGGGGGGAAAAAACAAGCTGCCTTACATTATAGTTCAGCTGAATGAAAGGGATTCTCCAGCATCTTCAGCTAAGATAAAGGCACATTGATTTTTTTATGTCAGGAGCAGATGTAGAGAAAACCAGGTAGTGTGACTCTCCTTATATATATTTCAGGGGACTTCACTTCTTCCTGTCTGTCCGGCCTGAACTCTGTAGTTAGTACTAGAAATGCATCTCCCAGTTTAGTCTCCTTTGAGAGCAGTCTACAGCATGGGAAACATGGAATCACACCCAGTCATTTGTCCTGGCAAGTTCTTTTAAGGATGAACATGGTAAATAGGTAATTTTCTTACCTGTAGATTTCTGTAGAGACATTTCTAGTATTACAGATATAGGAAGAATAGTTAACATAGGAAGGGGAGAAGTATTTTAATTGTATAGTCTATTAGATACTTTTTGTTAGCGAGACAATACAGAAGAAATGAAGAATTACGAAGGTTCCAAATCCAATCGCATAATGACCCTCTTATATTGATGTTTCTGCCTGTGATTAATTGTTGAGCAAGATACTGTCTTGTTTTAATTAGGAGATAAGTTGGTAATATGTCAGTGTAAGGATTGATTAAATACCAGAACTACTATCTTAAACTCAGTCTTTCAAAATATTTTACTTAATGTATTTCTAATGTGAGGATTACTGTTGTATTGTGATAGCTTAAAAATAACCCGGGAAAACTTGAGTTCTTCAAGCTAATATAGTACAGTTTTTCTCCCCCTTTCATTTGTATATGACTAAATAAAGATCACAGGAACTTTAGAAGGTTATATGCCATATTGTCAGCTTTTATCATTTTGAAATGTTAAGGGGTTTCTGCGGTGCCTTCATTAAGCAGCTATTTCATCTGCAGTGTCTTCTATTGATTTTGGTTTTAATTATATCTATGGATTTAAATATATAGTCGAAATAGATAAGATTCAGAGGATGATCATGAAAATGGAAAGACAATTCTTTGGGGAGAAATCAAGGAAGTACTGTAAAGAGACAGGAAAAATAAAATGAAAAATCTAGGGTTTTATTGTACTTTCTAAATACAAGGAAAAGGACCATTAAAACAACCTCAAAATCAATTTTTTAAACTGCATGTGGGTGAATAAAAATATTGGGAAGGTAGCTTTAAAACTCTTGAAAGGAGGCTAAATAAGGATAGCTAAACTGTATAATCCTTCTGCTGGTAATCACTTGTTACCACAGGGAATCTCCCTGGAGTGAAATACTGCTTCTCTGTGTGTATCTACTAATATGTTCAGAGATTCCTCTTCTGAAGTTGTGTTTGTTTATCGGCAGTAATTGTGCTATCCCAATTCAGAAAGCAGCTTCCTTCTCCAAACACGTGACTCGATGCAGTAGCTCATTTAAGATGGAGTTGGGAGCAGAATCGAGGGCTTTGCTGTGGGGATCCAAATCTTGGGTTTAAAGCTGCAATCACTGCCTCTTGGAAAGGAGCGTGGAAGCTAAATAAACAGAATTTCAGAGTCTGTGTTCTCTGTACTGGGATTCTGGTGTTCAGCCGAAATTTCAACGGAATTTTTTTGCCAGCCAGAAAACTATCAACAGAAGTGCCTGCACTCATGGTCATAGCATATTCCTCATCCTCTTTCAAACCATACTAGCATCCAAGGGAGAACTGATGTCTTGGAATACATGGCACCTAGATATTTCATATTTCCCTTAACTTCCTTTATTTTATCCCCTTCTCTTTGAGAGAGCTCTTGATTACAAGGTAGCCTGGGTCTAAGGACTGTGCTATGCCTGCACATTTCACGCAGTGCTTTCGAAATGTGACATATAAAACACTGATGTAATTCCACATTGTAAAACTATCCAGTGCTGGTCCTGCTTTAGGTGTATTTTTTCAAGCTAATTAGGAATTTATGCTGGCATAAACACCCAACTACTTTTGTGTGATTGGACAGACTGAAGATAGATATTATATTGAAATTAGTTTTCCTGAAGGTATTTTCAACGTTAGCTCTGAATAGATATTGCTAATGCTTATTGACCAGCTCAGCACAGTGGGGATGGTCCTTTTAGCAGTTGTCTCTTTCCCAGGAAGCATTTCAACACATAGTTTCAAGTTGGTGGGAGGTAGTTTGTTTCACTGGAAATCTATTGTTCACCCTGTGTAATTGTCATCTGTCAAAGCAGTTCTGGTCCCTCACAGGGCATGTTATTTTTGGAAGAGAGGGGAAATGCCCAAAAAATCTAGATTTTCTTTTGAGAGTCTGGGCCCAGGTTAAATCAGAAAGTTAAGTTCTTCTAATGGAAAGCATGGATCTGAATTATGTAATCCACAGAAGTATCAGAACTATAAAGGTAAATTTTCCATCCTGATCAGGAGAGAGATTCATCCAGTACGTGTTTATCTGAGGAAGAAAGTGTACAGATTAATCATGAGAGGCTGATATACTAACGATTTTTAACTATAATTTTGATATTGGTTATATTAATTTATTTCGCTTTCAGGTCATATTTTCATATTCCTTTTCACGTGTGGTATCATATAATATATTTTATAGCAACATTGTTAACACCGCTGCAGTCTGTTCAGTTGGTGAATTGTTGGGTGAGAACACGTGTGTGATGAGCCTCCGTTTCCCAGTTCATTTTTCTTCTTACAGGGTAATTCGCCCTATTCAGAGTTAACAGAAAAAATGAGAGAATGACTCCTTACTATCTGTCAATTTACACATAATCTCTTCTTGATGTTTATTCTGTCTACAGAGTAAACATCTGTCATGTTACAAGCTAAGGAAAATATTTTCAGATTTTTGTTCATCTTTTATTGATATTTTCTCTCTGTAATTTCACACATTATGCACTGCAACATCCTGTAAATGTATTGAGCATCTGTGGTCAACTGTAACATAATAACGTAAAGCAGGGGTAGATTTACAAGGGTGTATACTAAAGCACACTTGTAATTAATGCCCACATTGAACAGTCATTCCTACTACGTATTTCTGATAGAGTTGTTCTTTTCAAAAGCCTTCTTTTTCAAGGAACTAGCATCTCGTAATTCTATAATGGTCTCTCTCACAGAAACAGTCTTATTTAGCTATTCTTGGGTTTGGATTTTAATTTTTTTTTATCTTCCCAGGCAATACCAAAGCTCTAAGAACTTACTTAAAGACTGCACAGTTCTGGGAATTCGAAAGTTATGGCACATGTACTTAATAGCAGCAGAGCATCTGCAAAGTTACATTCCTTCAATATCTAATGAGGTTTATCTCTAAGTGGATTTGAAGTAGAGAACTTTATTTGAAGATGCTTCATTACTTTTAAGGAGTCTTCCATGCCTGAAAATATTCCAGCGTTGAACACAGGACTTTTAGAGTTCAAGAGCTGTAGAAAGTTATCTGCTAATTCTGGTGGCATATGCTGACTCACAAGATTTCCAACTTACATATTTGTTCTAAGGTGGCTTGGTTTTCTCCCATGCATCTGGCTATTGTAATTTTCACAGAGGAGAAAACTTTTATTTCAGTGGAAAAGAATAAACTTTGTGTCTAGGCATGTTTCCTGAACTGCTAGAAGGTGTAAAGAAAATAAATCAGTGTACAGAGCTCGGGGTGAGTCGTCAGAAGGAATCGTCTCGCTACTCCTCCCGTGAGTTTTTTAACGTGGATATCTTTAGGTATTAAGAAGTGATAGTAAACTGTTATGAATGGTACTGCCACCTATAAAATTACGTGAAGGCCATATTCTGAACATGATTGTTACGTGTCACTCGAACTATTAAAGGAGAACACTGCATTGGACAGTAGTATTTAGTGTGACTGTAAAGAGAGAATGCTACCAAGTTGTCTCTGTGGGGTCATCCAAGCGGTAGGACTGATGAGTTAATACAGGCACTGCAGCAAGTGACAATATTGCAATTACTTGTACTTAGCAGAAAAATTTAAGATCTGACCCTTGCTATGATGTCATCTGAACCAGCAAACATTGAGTGTGGTTTGGACAGGCAGCAAGCAGAAACACATTGCAAATTTTAATATGTTAAGGATCATTAAGTTGATTGTGTCAATTTGTTAAAGTGCCAAGTAATGATTTTACAGGTAATTAGACTTTAACAGGCAGAAACAAATTTATGTCCTTCTTGTTTTTATGATGCATGTAATGATAGATGTACTATCATACAAGCTGTTGTTTTTAGGTACACAACATTTCTTAATGTCCTAAAGCAAATGAAATATTACATGTCAGGAACTGATCAGTGACTGTATAAAACACATTAGTAGCTTTTCTTCTTTTAGCTACTTTTAATCGAAGCTCATTCATCATGTCATAGAAAGATGGAATGTCTCAGGTTATTCTTGCTGCATGGAGAAATGGCAGTGAACCTTTAAGGTCAAGAGGAGAAGACAGTAGTTACAGGTTATTACAATTGTTTTCCTATAGCTGATCCTCACGCTGCTGTAGGAGATTTTGGTTGGTTTACTTCTCAGTGTGCAAATACTGAGTGAATAGAGAAAAACACACCTCAGAACTCAGTTTGAAAAGAAGATTGTGGTTTAATTTAACTTGTGTTTCCATAGCACTTTGTGTCTCTGCTGTTTTCTAGTCTTTGTGTACCAGTCACAACAAACCACAGGTACTGTTTTAAAGAATAGCATTCGTGGTGGTGGTAACAATTAGTGCCTCTTTCTGCTACCATGCTCACAGTTGCATGTCCTAGGTGACAATTACAGCTAGTTTCTTAACTCCAGAAATCAAATTAATAGTAATTATTATCCAGTATTAACCAAGCAAGAAATTCTATATGTGGAGATTCCTTTGCCATTTCTTCTGGACCCAGGAATATTAGCTCCCAAAAAGAGTAGTATAGAAATTGGCCAGTGCTTACTCTCCTCTCTGCAATAGTTCAGGCTTGGAGGTTAATTAAAGATGGTGCAATAAGCCTGCTTCAGCTTTCAGCTGTGTTACTATATTTTCCTGCAGGAAGACAACACGAGGAGATAGTGTAGCTGGGCCATACATTTTTTCATTGCTTAGACAAAATCTGGGTTTTGTTATGTTTGGCTTTTAATAGCGTAGAGCTTCCTGTCAATCAGCTCCATTGTTAGTTGAATTGATTACTACTAAAATGTGGAGTTGCAGTCTGCATGGTGCTGCCTGTTGTCTGACACTTCAGAAATTAGCTGTTTACTTCAGTGAATTCTTATATGTAATTACAGTGTTGCTATTCATGACGATATAGTTAAAAATGTGTCACACCATTGAAAGAGCTATTTTAAGTGGTGAATAACTGAATGATAATTTCTCTCTGGCCAGAATTAAGTAAAAGGATTATCTTGGTGCCCTCCCTGTGACAGCCACGAGATAACAACCACTCCTTCTTTTCCTTTGTGAAATTCAGAAGACACAATCTATTTATCTGACCCTGGAAAAATGACAGTCCAACAGTTCTTATCTACAAAAGGGGGAAAAAAAAAAAACCCAACAGCATAGTTTTTGTGTTTCAGCCCTGAATGGATCTTTGCTAGAATACTTTAGGTCTCATCTCTTTAAAGGGGCCTTATTTAGTTGTGCTCTACCACTAAACTGGGATAAAGTGGTAGGTGGTCCTTGCACAGTTTCAGTATAGTCAATTCTAGTAAAAGTTCTATTAATGTCCAATATAAACATCGTGCCACTCATTCTAGAGTAAAATTGGTTTTAACACATTTTAATTCAACCACTGACAAATAAATAGGTTTTGGGTCAATTCCAGCTTGTGTCTGTCCAGTTACAGACCTGTGTGAGCTGAGCTGTGGTTGGAGAGGGGGTTGGTTGGTTCTTTCTGAGGAACACTCTAGGAATGGAACTATTCTGGTTTAGATACTAAGAAAAGATACACGAAATATGGGTTTCATTACCTGCTTTGCAAGATTGAGGATTTCAGCAACTTCTGGTTTTAGATTAACAAATTTCTCTTTGAAGCTCCTCTGTCATAGTTTTCAGCAAATAGGAACTGAATTCAGATCTTTAGTTCACTTTAACAGGTGGCACGTTGAAAATTATAGAAATAACTGAGGTTTTGGTTAAACTTTTGTTACAACAGATGACAGAAGCACTGTTCTTATTCAAAATTCTGAAACAGAAGCAAATGTATGGTAAGTTGTTTGAGAATAGTAGTTGAGGAACTGTTTGTCTTCATTACCCTAAATCTGGACAAATGCTTTTGGTCCACATAAAAGGACTTACATTCCACAGGAGGAAAAAAGGATGTGCAATTTTTGCCATGTGTGCTTAACTGTACCAATTCCTTTGTACTTGAGGATTTAAAATGCACAGAGAGAACAGAACTAGACAGAATTTTGATCAGGGTTCCATTATGACTCATTATCTTCGAGACTGTAGCCTACAGGTAAATTCTGCAACCAAATATTACTCAAGTCTTTTTTAAATACGTTACTTTTTCCTGTTGTGAGGCTGCGCACATGACTCCCAGTTAAACTGTTACTTTGCTTTTGATCATGCCTCATCTGGATGTCACCTGCTTTAAGTTATGAAGCCAAAATGCATGACATTATTCGCACTGATCACAGCAGAAGATTACAAGTTTGTGTGTACTTTGGTGAAGACTTTGTAAATATGATAGTTTGATCCCTGCACGGGTTGGCAAATAACCAGTGGGACTGCCTTGTAGCCACGCTCTTCGTTTAGGTGTCAAGGAATGTTACTTGAAGTTCACAAATATCAGTTGTTTGGCACCAGATAAAATACTTTCACTATGTGAATTGCATCCTGTGTAGCAGTGCTTGGAAATTCATAAAGTAAAATGCAGTATCTGGAGCAATTAAAGAAATAGCCATCATTGAAAGTATGGTTGGAATCTACATCCCTGCAGATACTCAAAACTTGACAAGACATGACCCTGAAGAACATAGTTAAGTTTTGGATCTAACTGATACTGTACCTGTTTTGAGGACAGGACCCCTACAACCGAAAGCATTCTTCCCTTGCAAGTAAAGAAAACCAGAAGAATTACCATGAATTTGGTGGACAGGGGATAATGTCCACCAAAAAATGTTGTTCACTTAAATGCAAAATTACTTTTAACTACTGTTTCCACTGCCCAGCAACTAAATATCACAAATGGCCTAAATGACTTCTGGAGTTATTTAGGCCTCTAGATTTAAAAAATGGTTGAGGCATTCACTGTGCCTTAGAAATATAATTTATTTAGTGTAGTTAAAAAAAAAAAAAAAAAAAAGAAAACGAAAAAAAAAGTATTAAAATTACTCCTTATAAATCCAGGTCAAAAAAGTTACCTTGACCTCACATCAGTTACAACCTTAATAGGATCCCTAAAAACATGCTGCCACCAAATGAATCTGAAATACACGGTTATTTTTACTTTTACATTGATCTGTACTCTTAGACTGTAGCAACTTGATGATTTCAAAAGGGCAGTTCTGAAAGGCTGCCACTTTTAATTACTCATGATTGGAGTGAGAATGCTGCACCAGTGGTTTGGTTTAGTTTAAAACAAAACAAAAACAAAACCCAAACCTGCTGAAGCCACTTCCTGCTTATTGCTGTACCTATAATTTTTCCTTCCTGGATTATCATTCAGAAATGACATTTTCTTACGATTAATAATTTGTTTAATAAGTAGTCTTAATATACTAATCTATTTTCTATTAATAATTCATTATTAATGTCTGGACTGCTCTGTAGCCAAGATCTTAGCTACCTCACTTAAGTCATGATTTAGTTTTCTTCATAAACATCGGGTAGAGGTCTTCGTTAGCTTGTCATCTGCTTTCTTTTTCTATCTTTTATCCAGTCACAATAAAATAATTCATAATTATATAACTACAGATTATTCAGCTTTGTGAAATGCACATCTGTGTATGAATACAATAGAAAAACTGCATTGAATTAATTTATCCTTTTCTAGTTACAGATGGTTGTATTGTTTAAAAGAGTAGATGCTTGGCCGATTACTTTTAGAATCTCCTATGTCCAGAGCTGCCAGATACGGCTGCAGTTTGTTGCATGTATCAATTCATTTATAAACTTTACAATGTCCATAAAGTAAGATACATAGCTGTGTTTGAGACAGGACCAAGAGCTCTCTTCTGCTTGCCAGCACCAACCAGGTGAAAATTCAGTTTGACCCTTCCACTCACTGAGAGGGAAATGGGGTCTACGGCAGAATGATAACAGACGATGTTCCAATCAAGTCACCGAGTCAAGTGCCAGCATCTTGCCCACCTATTTTTTGTAATGGTATGATTATGAGAGCCTCAGTAGAAACTAGTATTGACTATTAGATTCTTATCAAGGTGATTGCCTCTGCAAATTGCAGTTTGAGGATAAAACCCTTAACCTTTCATAATTCAGAAATAATTTTAAAATCCTGAGAGAAAATGATCAAGTAATTTTCTGTTCTTGGTGACGGGGATCAGGAAGAATCTTCAATTGACAATCATCTCATACAAAAGCGAGGTGATGTGGTGAGAATTGGTATTTGGATACCAGGTATCTCTGAGAGGTACAGGCTGGATTTCGTATGCAGTTTGGATGGGGAAAAAAAAAGAAAAGAAAAAAAGCAAGCAAAAGCCTGCCGCCTTCGGTCACAGTGCAGTCAGGCAAGGAAGTGTAAGGAGGCTGTGATATCTTGTTTTAATTTACGGCTTTGAAGTTCAGTGGTTTTTGTGAACGTGTATTTAGCATTTTGCTGGAATATGAAGTGTTCCAGTATCGTTTCTTGCATATTTGACCTTTGGGCTAACAATGAACCCTTGCTGAATCATGAACTCACTGAATTTATCTGACAGGTCTGACGTATTTTCTCCTTCAATATTCTTTCCTTCTAGTTGTTACAAATTGTTGCATGTCCTGGGAATGTCTGGCTTCCTGGCGTGTAGATTTTAATCAGTCCCTTCTCCCTTTTTCTGACAGCACCATTAAGAGAAGACATTCTTCTACCTCTGTGTTAATGCTGCCCTTTATAAGTGTTCTTTGTTTACTGAACGGGGAAAAAAAGATCTGTATTTTTATTTGAGCTGACACCTCAGTTTGTGTTCCCGCCTGTACAGATCTGCCTTGTCACCGATGGGCTGGTGCTCTTTGCCATGAAGTGTACTTTGCAAATTGGTCCACTGAAGGACTTGCAATTTCTTCCTGTTTTGGGAAGATCATAAAATATATAGCTATGATTTATGTTAGAGTTTTTACTGCTTCATTTCTTGAAGTGTTTTAAGAGGTTTTGTTCGCTGACAGTTTAAGCTTATTCTTTATCATAGCCGTGGAACAAGGCCCTTCTTTGAGCACAATGCAATCCAAACGTTCTGTGCTGAAGAGTTTATGATATGATTCATATGGAACCTTATTATTTACTAAGGATAGCAGCTATTTATTTTAACTTCTAAATGTAAGATACCTACAGTTCATAGAAATCCAAATTTGTAAAAAGTCATTTAAAAAAACCCTCACCTCAGATTTACCCATATTTTCATATTATTCTACTCAAGCTCAGCCTTTGCTTGCTATTTTGCATCATAAAACTATTTAGTTAGATAGTATACAAGTGTATTTCCTGCAATTAGTTTCTGATTCTACAATCATTTGGACAGTTGAGGAAGGAGAAGAAAAAGAATTTCATTACAAAAGCTTCTTCTTCAGAGCATGTTTCTTGGTAGGCAGTGCTGTAATGTGCTGGGGGCTATACAGTTGCAATAACTACTGTGATTGGAGTTGCTTTTATACACACATGGTGTAGTCATGTTCTATTTGATGTGATCTAAAACTCCAAAGTTAACTGGAGACCGTGGAGTGTGGGAAAGGCTCGCGTGGATTCTACCATAATCAGCAAGCCTTGTAGTACCCAGAGCACAGCATTATGTGTTTTGCTGCCTGAAAAGACTCCCAGTAGCTGTGGTTATTTGCAGAGTGCTTCGGCTGCATCAACTTTCACTCCACAATTAGGGTTTTCTTTTTCTAATTCCGTCACATAATTGACGAGCAAAGGTACTAGGAAACAGTGATGTATTCTAGGAAATGAAAGAAGCACAAGCCACTATTTCTATAGTACTTTTAGAAGGCCTGAAGAACCCTTAACAGTGGATTCTACTCGTAGGCAGAAACCCTTGCATGTAAATTCAAATGTTATCAAATGTGGAGGAAAAGCATGTTTTACTCAGGAAGTAAATTGATTGAGAATTGGAAGATTACTTAAGTAAACATCAGGGAAAATATATGGGGGGGGGGAATTTGTGCCTATTCTTAGTCATTTTTCAAGGGCATCACACAAGAGAGAGCTTATGGGTACAAGAAGGTTCCATGTCCAGCAGAAATGGATGTTACTACCTCTACCAAAACTGTGAAGAGATTCCTGTTTTTCCTTTTTCTCTTCTTTTAGGGCTTCCACAACTTTAGCTGAAACAGTTGAGGATCAGTTTTTTGTTTCCTCCAACCCCAGTGTAACAAGCTGCAACCATCTCTTCTTGCTAAATCTCCCAGAAAGGGCTGTTAAAAGGGATTATGGTGCATAGTCCCTGTGCTGTGCTTCAAGGACTTATCACTCGTTCCAAATAAAGAGAAAAGAAGGATAGGCGAGGGAATCATCTGAAAAGGGATTGCTGTTTTTTGTTTTAGTGCTGGAAGAGTGGGAAGAAAAGGTAGTGCTAGAACCAAAGAATAATGTCCAGAATTCCCAGAGATTACTTTTTATGTTTTGATTGTGAATTCTTTTTGGTTTTCTAGCTGTTATGCAATTACCAGAGGCACATTAAAAGTTCAACAATTTTAAATGGTCTACAGTTTTCACTGTCTTAACAGAGTCGCTGTGTAATCAGAGAGAAACCATTATAGCTCAGAAAGCAGCATAATGATGTCATAGAAATTCCTAAAGGTAACTAGCTGCAGACTTAAGCAAAGGAGAAATTATCTTCTGAATGTGGAATGGGCTGATCTTAAGCATTTCTTGTCACTATAAACACCGAGATTACAGCTCTTATTAACTGTTTACCTGTTTGGTTAAATTACTTATTTGTTACTTTTGACTAAAATTAACTTCAAACTCTGACACATTCAGTCTAAGAGGAAAGCTGACTCCCAGGAAGGTGCTCACGTGCCAACTGCGTCTCGTCTGCAAGTTCTGCGTACAAAGTTTCAGGTTTGATCCATTGTTCGGTGCAGCTCCAGCAATTTATGGCAACCATGGAGCTGCTCTGAATTGATCAGAAGTAAATGTGAATGCCCAGGTTCTCTACTCACTAAGTACATGATCATTTCAATTCATTGAACTGTCATTCTAGTTCAGTGGCCTTGATCCCAAAGAGCTTCTGCTGCTTGTGACAGTGCCAGTAGCACTGAGCAAAATGAATCTTAAGGTACATTAAAGGATTTTTATCTGAGTTTTTTGCCTTGGAATGCTAAATGAGAAAGCAGGGAAATCCTGTCCTCTATACAGTATTGCAAGGTAATTGGATATGATAAAGGAAGGAATACAGGGAAATAGTAATTTACAAGGGGGTTGTTATTCGGAGGAAGCAACTGCTGAGGTGTAGAGGCATGAGGAACAGAAGAGGAATGTGGGTAGGCATTTGAGACTGTGACTATTCAAGATTATTGAACATTATATTATCAATTTCCTGCTAGGGTTGTTGCCACACAGCATTCTAGCAGAAATTGTCTGGAATAAGCCATTCTCCGTTTAGCACTTGCTACTAAGAGACATTGGAATCATTAGAGAACACTGTCTCAAGGACAGATCTAAATGGGCACCAGACATTGGTTGAATCTGTTGAGTGAGAGAGGAGAGATTATACATTCAGAGGCTATTTAAAATATTTCATTTTGTAGCTATTTCTATTGCTAGAATTTCAGAAAATTTAGAAGTCTTTTATCAGAAAAAGATGAAATGAAGAGTTTGTATAGCTGGTAAATGTGTGCATCAGAGAACTTGCTACATTGAAGTAAAGTTTGATTCCAGTATTTAGTTGTCCCTTGAAACCATGTGCAAATCTGCACACGGGAGTAAGATATGTACTGACCAGGAAATAAAAAGGGTCCTCTTTTAAATACGGTAGTTATCTCCAAGTGAGAGTGGGTTATGGTATAACCAGGGGATTTCAGCTAAAGGCATGAAGTCAACTGCATAAGCTAAAGCACATTAAAGTTCTTCACGGAGCAAGGGCAAGTAGTAATCCCCATAAGAGCACTTCCAGAGAGCTGCAACATCCATTACTTTATAGCAGTCTCACTTCCAGAAAAAAACAGATTTACGAAGTGAAATGTCATTTCCTTATGTAATTCTTTTTTAAATGTATTTTAACCCTGTCATCTCCTAACGAGTCACACTTTCAGCGTAATTAAGAAGTAACATTATTTCTCATCTGACTATTGTGGAGCTGTTATATTAAATCCAGTTTCTGATATGTGCTCTTCTCAGAAGTATGGGTGGTATAAGCATAGAAATGTAGCGCTGAGAGAAATCTCAGGAATCGTTCATGCCTAAACTCGTAGAGTTTCATGTAAACTTCAGTATTTGCCCAACCTCTTCTCCAAACCTCTTGCAGATTACGCTGCAGCTGCCCTGCAAGGAAATCCTTTAGAAACGAGAGAGCTGGATCCACCAAGCACCTCAAAATGACTGGGTAGATACATTTCTGGAGGGAGCTTGTGTTAAAATGTTTAAAAACAATTGCCCTTTTTCATCTGAGTCATATATTAACCAAAGCATGGTAAAACTATTAAGCCGGGCATTTACTAAAAAGCCCTCAGAATTAGTTTAAAAATTGAGTAATTAGACCCATGCTGCGATGACATTACTTTTCTGATATTACTTCCCACTGAAGCCCAGTCTCACTGCAGTACTTTCATTAGCTGCTCTATGTAAATTAACTGGGAAGGAACGCTGTATGTTTTCAATTATATTTTAATGGAAAAGAACAAGTTATTTTCTTTTAGACTGTAAGAGTTAGTGGTAGAATATGTAGTATGCATAAAATTTGCTTCGCAGTCATTTTTTGTTTGCAGGAGATTGGTTTGCAATAATTTATCTTTGTGAAGGGTTTATAATCAGCTAGAACTTAGATTTACATAAGATTAGAGTTATTTTTAAAAATACCTGTAATGCAAAGTAGAGCATAGCACCTTTTGATGAGCACTATTAGCCAGACTCTGTGACTTGAATGGGAGCTGGGAGAAGTTTCTAACGGCAAAGGTACTAGAAAAACAAATCAATTGATGCCAATGACTGACAGCAGCTAAAAGAGCTTCTGTCTTAAATTTGTCTACTGCGGTACCATGTGAAGTACTGAAAGCTGTACCAGTTAAATTGTGTTAATGTTCAAATGAAAAAAATATCTTAACTCCTAAAGTATGCTAATGAAAAATTACTAAGTGCCAGAAATACTTCTGAGTGTTTAGCTGTAGAAGGAGGTTTAAATAACAGAAGGTAATTATAATGCAAATCAGAAACAGTGATTAGTACCTCTGAATTCTGTTTTCTTTATTTATAAGCATTAAGCACCTCTTTTTGTTGATTTTCTTGATTAGATTATGGACTTTTCCATTTTTAATGTGATTTACTCTGTGTGAATATATAAAACTTCAGACAATTCATTCTGGAGCTTTTCATGAAAAGTACAGAAATTTATAGATATTCTCAGTGAAAACCACAACTTTATGGCAAGCTCATGTAGACCTCCATGACACATCCTGTATTTCTCAGATGCAAGAAATTATCCATAAAACATGTTACTATGAAATAAACTATCCTCACTTAGCTGAGATGCCAGCTACCTTCCTGTTCAAACTTACAGCGAGATCAATAAACATCATCATTTAAATTCCTTCTCTCTTTATACAGTAACTGGGTCACATGAGAGAAACTAATGTAACAACAAGGCTGAACTTAGAATGATATACTTCAATTATGAAAATGTGAAGATGCCAGAAATCTGAACAATCCTGGCCCCTTGCAGTCTTTGTCTGGGCTAAGGTACGGTGGCTGCTGGCTCAGCGCGCTGTAATTATCGCTCCCTTCCTTCTCTGTATCGATAGCGTGTCTGCAGGACAGGAGCTCTAGAAGATTTCCAGTTAGACAGTTATTGAAAAACAATTCATACCCAGCCTTGGTCTACATTAATTTTGAGAGGACTCTAACATTTCAGAATGATTTTGTGAAATTTACTGCCAGCAAGATTCCTACAAGTAGGAGGCCAGCTGGTGAGTGTAAAATCAGACATCACTGCATGCAGATGCTTGTTTCCATCCTCCAGCTGCTGGTTGCATTAGCAGAGATGTGTTCTTCCTTGGTGACACTAAATCCAAGGGTCAGAGGAGCAGACTGAGTTGTACCCCATCGGGATGACTCTCCGGCTGCTTGCAGAAGCTCCCTGCTGCTCAAGAAAAGGATGCTTTGTTCTGATTTGGTTTCTTGCTGATGTTTTATCACAGAGTCCAGTGTGACCATGTGCATCATGACAGTGACTCTGGACCTGCGTTTTTATTCTGGTTACTAGCCCTGATTAACACCTTAGAAGTGCACAAGTGTGTAACAGCTCCAAGTTGCAGTACTCTGGACAACAGCTCCAAAATTCAAGGCCAGCACCCAAACTGATGCTGGTTCTGTGTAAGCTTGGTAAAAGCATGCTACTTGGGGGTAAAACGGGCCTCAGAAACAAAATATCTTCTTTAAAAAAAGCAAAGGAACAAACATAAACTAGTCAGTGAGCAGGTTTTAATTATTTTGTAGCTTTTACATCATCCTAACTGCATTTTCATTCTGATCAATGCTATTGTTAGAGAAGTAGAAACAGATGGAGTTTTGGTGATGATCCAGATGGCAGATGTAGTCGAAGGCCATCTCTGACTTTCATCATGGGGGCATTTAGCCTCACCAGACTGTGTGGCAAATGATTTTACCCCAAATGCGGTGGCTTCTTTCTCAGATGGTAACGAGCCCCCTTCTGTCCCAAGAATTGGCTGCCTAGTCCTAAGGATTCCTCATCTCTGCAGCCTCCTCATCTGTTCTGATGAGTCAAAAATCCACAAAGGTTTATGCTGCTGCTTCCTCTTCCTTTCTGATAGCATACACCAGTTACCTCCTGGGGCTTAAGGTAATTCTTACTCCTTTTGCAGGCTTTTGTGTCAAGGAGACAGTAAAACGGCTAATTATACCCTAAATAAACATTTAATCATCATAAAGGATATTCAAGACTAAAATGGACACTGAGGTAAAAATTTGAATAGTATATTAATCTTATTCTGGTAAAGAAAAGGGATGATGGACTATCTATTCCATTTCCAGTAGCCAGTTCTTCTAGTTGCCTTTTGTCCTATTTGGAGTTCTGTCTGGCTTTAGTGGCTTCAAATTTACATGTTGCTTTTAACACAACACTCCATATATTCACTATATGGTTTTCTGTATTTTACATGTAGTATAAAATTCAGCTGGATATTAAAATGAGTTCACTGGATAACCGATGGGCCCTAGCTTCATGCTACCACGTTTCCAACAGTTATCACCTCTTGTTTCTCTGTTCCTCTACATTAGCAATTTCTGTAATCCTTTCCAGTGGGTAGCTTCCAAAGATTAGAAATGGGTTTTTTTTTTACTCTGAAGTAGTCAAATGGAAATATTGCTATTCAAAATGAATTGTGCACTCTCTGTCCAGAAACTGTCGTAGCACTGCAATTAATGGTGAAAAGTGCTTGCTGTGATTATCCTGTGACTAACATAAGGAAAAAAAAAAAAAAAAGACAAAGAAAATTGCAGCAGTTGCTCTCTCCGGAGGAGAGGATCATTGGGATATACAAGGAGGTGTAGCCACCTTTTGCTTCACTGTAGTCCGTGTGTCAAAACATTAAGGGATAATAAACTATCAACTTCTAAGTAAAATTGACAGATTTTGCACCTTCTTTGGCACTCAGAAAGATGTTGTAGGGCACACAGATTGACCTGGGAAAAGAGCATCATCCAGTGTGCCTGTGTGGAAAGAGCATCCCCTGCAAAGTTATGTGGGAATGGCAGAGTTTAATAGCTGCAGCATCAGACAAGACAAAGGGGATGTTTTTTCAACTTGGAGAAATATTAGATGTCAAAGCAGAAGTATGAGATTGGTCATTTCCTGGAGATAGGAATCTAGTTGTTTTAAGAGTAAAATAGCAAGGCTTTCTTGCGCAAAATATAACCAGGCAAAAGCTTCTGATGTCAGGACAAGAAGAAATAAATCTGGGTACTACGGAACTTTAAAGCTGAAGAAGAGCCTGACAAATAGTATCGCATTCTTGAAATCTTTTTGATAACTTCAGTGGTTTGGGACCTATGCAGGAAGTTCTTATGGCTAACAAATATTCACACCATTTCACTCTGGGAGATGTGTTTCTGTAATGCAGAACTATCCTAGATGAAGAGGAAAAGAGAAGGGGAGGAAAAAGAAATAAGTATCTATTTTTTCCAGTGAGAAAGTGGGGAAAATGAACTATAGGCATTCATTTGTGTGTGTGCATGTGTTAACACACGGACACACATTCCTGTTATGGAGCAGATGTTGCTACTGGAGAACTTAGTCCACTGCTCTTTCTTACAAGGACTTGTACTTGAGAAAAAAAAAGTACATGTGATTAGTGGTAATGTGCAGGTTTTAAATTAAGCCCTCTAGCAGAGCTATATTGGGGGGGGGGGGAAACCAAGGCAGATTTGGGCTTCTTCTGGCTATCCCACTAGCTACTGCCTCTGTATTTTTGGGCTTCTGTGTGTCCACCACCACCCTGCAACATGGGCTGTATTCCTGCAGCTTGATGTGCTGAGTGTCAAATGCTCCTCTTGGCACCTTGTTCCCTCCCCACTTTCCCTCCTGCCTCCCTGCCCTCCCAGGTGCTGTCCTTGCGGGCAGTGGTTCAGGGGGATGGTGCCTGCTCACATCTGCCATGGAAGATGTGTGAAGCCAGTGTGGCACAGGTAGAGGCAGGGTTCTTTTTCAGGCTTAGCAAGACAGCTTCTGTCCTATGGCAGATGCAGTATTTCTTCGTATGAAGCAACAAAATGATGCTGCTGTTGAAACTGTCTAGGAGAAACGTCTAAGTGCTCAAGTGCATTAACAGTCTAAGAATCCAAATAAGAGCTGAGGGAAGGGAGTTGAAGGTAAATCTTCCTTTGCAAACTTATTACAGGAGCAAAACTTACAGTGTTGAACTCTTGGGAGAATGGCCTGAACTAACCCATTCCATCTGTATTTTTTAAATCATTTAAAAATAAACAGAGATTAGATCATTTAATTATGGCATTATTCAGTAACTTCCTTGAAGGAAATCTCGTTCCCTAAAGCTACACAAAGTGAATGTCTGTGATTATTATTAGAGTCTAAAAAGTATGTAGTCAAATTTGAGGGATAGAAAAAAAAATGAGTAGTGATAATAACCTTTTCTAGTTTCCTGTCAGCTCTCAAGTATTTCATCAGAAATTTGCTAGAGTTTTGTTAGCTCTGACTTCAAATAACTCAATGGATCTTTTTTCCTCATGGACTTCTGAGGAAGAATTCCACACTGTAGAAAGTCTAACATACCCTTCTTGCCTAATACCATTGAATGCACGAACTATGGGCTATCAACATTTCCCAGCTTGAAGAAGACTTTAAACCACTTCCACTGTTGTTATTCCATTCTTTATTCATTGTTAACTGAGCATTTTAAATTAATTCAGTGTTCTTTTTTTTTCTGGTCATATTTCCTGTTCCCTTGCTACATTTTTTGTGGTTCTTCCTAGTGGATGGTTGGGGTTTTTCACTTTGTTTGGTTTGGTTTTTTTTTAATTTCTATACTTAGTTGGTTAATACCTCATAGACATTTATCTTAAAACTACTGAAAACAAACTGCCATCCTCTTCTCTATAAGCGTCGACATTATAATTATTTCCTAAAGGCTGTTAATTGGAATAGTTGCATACATTTACATGTATATACTGGTAATTGGGGCTGTTTGGAAGGTATTTTTAATAATAGTTATCACTGATTTGATCCGTCCTAATAGGACATACCTTTCCTTTCACATTTTTATTACCTATTTAGACAGTAACAATGCTTAGAGCTCAGCCCTGAAAGTGGAGGCAATTTGGGGAAAATGTTTCCATTGTCAGTTTTCCAAATAAAAATGAAGTCTTGTTTCTGTTTACTTGTCAGCGGTGCATCAGATTACCTCAGCAGTAACTTGGTTTGGAACTGGTGGGAATGTTGTTCTGCATGGTACCATTGAGACCTATCTGATTTCATTTAGTGGATTTTGATTCCTCACCTAGCTCATTTCTTGAGAATTTGCCTATACTGTCTTTACCTGCTTTATTCCTTGGAGAAGAGCAGCAGTTGTGTTTGTTTAGGTGAATTGTTACCCCTACGAGATCTCAGTTTCTTGTCCTCGTTTCAGCAGGGATAGTTAATGTTCGTAGCTGGTCCGGTGCTGTGGTTTGGATTCAGTGTGACAATCATGGTGATAACACCACGGATGTTTTAGTTGTTGCTAAGTAGCACTTACCCTGAGCTAAGGATGTCTCAGTTTCCCATGCTCTGCCAGTGAGCAGGTGCCCAAGAAACTGGGAGGGAGCACGGCCAGGACAGCTGACGTCACCTAGCCAAAGGCATGTTCCATACCATACGCTGCCACACCAGTATGTAACTGGGAACAGTTGGCTGTAGGGGGCAGATTATTGCTCTGTTAGCAGGGGCTCGCCAATCGCATTGTGCATCATTTCTTTTTCATGGCTTGTATTTCTCCCTCTTTTACTTGTATTCCTTTTCATTATTATTTTTTTTTATATTATTATTAGACAATTTTATTTTAGTTATTAAACTGTTCTTACCTCAACCCATGAGTTATACTTTTCTTCCCAGTTCTCCTCCCCATCCCTCTGGGAGGGGGAACAGGAGCAAGCTGCTGCATGGTGTTTAGCTACTGACTGGCATTAAACCCATGACATTCCCTGTAACACTTTGTCCTGTCCTAGACACGTTGTAGGTGTGTGTCTGCTGCCTGTTAGATCCAGATGACAGACTGTGAAACTTAATTTCTTAATGAAGGCCGCAACATTCCAAGTCAGATTCTCTCATTGTGTAAGTATCTGTTTAGAGGCAATGAAAATAGGACTGCCTTGCAAAGGCGAATGAAACATAAGCATGTGGATCAGCTTCATGACATCAACCATCTGAGAACAATCCCAGTGATGGTTCATGTTCAGATTTCATATCCTGAATCATTATAAATACTGTGGAACTGTAAAGCAGCCTTGCCCTTAAGGATACTTATTTATGTTTGTTGTATATCATGATTTCTGTGTGTAGACATAATTGAGTAAAGACTTTTTACTCAGAATTTAAATAATTCTGCAGTGTACATATATGTATATATATATAAAAAATAATCCTGGAAGTGAATTCTCTACTGTAAGGCAGACTCTGGGAAACTTCTTTCTTTCATGGTCGTGACTAAATTTTGTAGGTTGTTCTGTGGGGAAAAAAAGCTGCAGCTACTTGAAACTTTGGAGATACTGAGTATTAAGAAATCCTGAACTAAATACTGTTAGAGTAAGCACTTGTGTCGTTGCACAGTGCCTTGCCTTGCTGAAAGGGCCATTTTTTTCCGTGCTTGTTCATGTTACCTTTTTTGCTGCTGTGCTTTATATAGTTAAGCTTCAGTACAATCTTCACTCCTAGTGAGAGGGAAAATGGATGGGTTTTGTTACCGTTCCGATTTGGTCACCGAGTAATAGGAGAGAGCACAAAGGTGCCCTCCAGTTATTAGATCATTCTGTTGCTTTCTGATAGATACTCTGAGTAACGGTGGTAAGTTCTGAAAACTCATTTTATCTCTACTTTCATCTCTCCTGGATCCGCCTAGGCAGCAATTATTTAATTCAGGAGCCAATTTTGGCTTAACATTGGGAAAAACATAAAGGTTTATACTGCATGGTCTTTACCTAATAGAGAGGTGCTGGGCTGGGTGTTGAGAGAGCACTGCTGTTGCTCCAGTCTCACCAAATCTATCAGTTGCTTCCTAATTGCTAATAGTCAGAAATGAAGAACAGTAAATTGCTTTTGTTTCTCTCGCCATTTCTTGCTGTTGGAACAGGAATGATTTATGAACCCCAGCGTGTAACACTATGGAGTAAATACCTGCTGGAAAGTCCTTTTGTTGCTGTTTCTTTGGCCTGTGTTAAGACAAAGGTGAAGCTGCTGTAGTCTGAGAGCCTGTTGTGCCCCGTCCTGCTACTGAATAACTCTGAGGGAATCAAGCCAACGGTGGTATTGCTCTTGTGTAATTATTATTTCCACATTAAGTGTTTTAAATAAGGAACAAACAGAAGGATCAGGAGTGGTGAGAGTGAAAGCCTTTTGATTCCATGGAACTGCAACATAAAATAGGATATCAAAGAATATGAAGATTAAGTTTTGAATGAAGAATAAAATACACCTTTCTCTATGTTAAAAAAAAAAAAAAATTGAACAAAGATGGCAATTGAAATAAGGAGAACAAAGGATCCCAGTGCCAGATAAAAAACCCGAAGTCTTATAAACAAAAGCTGACATTTTATCTCTGTTGCTATCTTTGTACCGAGTCTTTTAGTATCTTAGCTTATGCCACCATCTGCTGGACCATGCGTGGAACTGTTCTTCTCAGTCCCACAGATCCACTCCTAAAACTTAAAAATCTTCTAAGAAATGCTACGTTGCCCGTGAGGATTCACATAGCTGTCTGCTCCTGACCCCTGCTTTAGGAATAGATTTTTAAAACGTCACACAAATGTGAAATTGGGTATTCTGGTGAAAATTGCTCCTCGATCAGACAGATGCTTTTGAAAACTTGAGCTGCTCATTTCCTTATTCACTTGAGAAGCTGGCAGTTATCACCTGTGGCTAGAAACTTTGGAAATGTTAAAAGTTTTAATTGATGTCCTGAGTGTGTACTGCAGGTTCACTGTGGCACTTGCTTAGTTGATAATTTGTAGAATCATTATTCCTTGCTATGGATTCACATAATGCCTGTGCCACATCTAAAGAACAGTGTTGTGGTGTTTATTTTACCCTTACCTTCTGTTTTTTCAATAAACTGAAACAGAGAAGTGCCAAACTGTGTAAGTTAAAGTGCCAAGCCTTCAGACAAATTCCTGCAGAATTTACAATCAGTTACTCTGAATTTGTGGTTTTGGCAAGCGTTTTGCACTCGTTGCCTCTGAGAAATTGGATGATACAGTCCTGAGTTCTGCATGACTGGGGCAGGAATTAGGTAATTCTGCTGATGTATGGATGTAATTCTTGTGAGCTCTGAATCTTACATACACACACGGTCCTCCCCACAAAGCAAATACAAGTGCCTGTGATGTGATGGGGGGTTGGAACGAGATGATCTTTAAGGTCCCTTCCAACCCTGACAATTCTATGATTCTGTGATGTCACTTCATCTTTTTGACTGGTAACCTAGAGATACTTGCCCAGCTCTCGTCATCACTGCCTTTCCTGTTCCTCCCCTTGCAGACCTTCCTTTCCAAAGGAGAAGCAGAATGAAACAAATAATCAACCTTCTGGAAAACCTCTTCTGGCAAAGCTGTTTGTCACTTTAAAATGTTAGCCGGAATAAGGGAGAAATTGTGAATTTCTCTCTAAAAATTGTCCTCCTGCCCAACCTTTTTGTGGGTTCAGCGTTACTGGAGGATGTTCCTTCCCTGGGCACCAGTCCTACCTACAGTTTCTCTCTGTGCACAGCCTGAGACATTTGTCCTGTAAGCTCTGATATTCCCAAAGGCTCGGGGCACTAGGCCCGAGATTGAAGCAAACCCTTCCTTTCTCACGGGAGGATGCACAACACTTTACAGCACTCATTTGAGTTCAAGAGCCGGTTAAATTGTTGCCATAGACAGAACCACTCTGGCTGCAGGAGACTCCCTTGAACTTAAGTCAGTCATTCATTAAAGGAAATGGAAGCTTTTATTGCGGACTTTAATTTCCATGTTGCTAAACCTGCAAATGAGGTGTGAGAGTCCGTTGGCTACTAGGTGTGAGCAGCTCTTCGCCTCTCTCAGCTCCAGCCCTTGGCCTGTGCCCTGGCAATTTAGAAAGCGACGGCAGCGCGCAAGCCCGTTATCGCTGTGGCAGACTCCCCATAATAGTTTCTATAGTGATAACTTCAGGGCTCCATGGTAATGGACACAGCCAATTAATTTCCTGTCTATCCTTTCTCCTTGCATAGCTTTACTAATGCCAAAACTAAATGTCAAGTAGGAAAATCTTCTGTTTTGTCCCTCTAGCCTAGGAACAGTAGATAAGCGTAAAATCTAAGCCAAACATTGCATCTCTGGAGATTTCACATATGACTAATTACAATTTGGAAGCATATATGCATTTAATTAAGCTCTTATTTTTTAACAGACAGAAAATACTAAAGACTGCAGTGGTGAGTACCCTTAGGATGTCAGGCTGTGAATTCGACTCCAGAAGTCAATCTGATAAAAGAGGGGGGAGCGTTTCCTCCGTGGGGTTTTTTTGTTGTCTTTCCTTGAGGGGCAAAGTAATCTGATGTCAGGTCTTTAAAGGACTGGCGAGTATTCCCGCAGTCACACACCTCCCTAGCGATTTGTCCTGTGGTGAATCATGAAGCTTTGGCATGATAATGCCCTATCCGGGAGCAATGTTGAGATTTTTGCAGTGGGAAATCAAACGGGTCTGATGCCGAGCCAGATTTGTAGCTAAATTGTTATTCCTTGTGATAACTGCGATTGCTTCCGATTTGTCACCGCGCTGGGCTTGTACATGCATCACTCTGACAGGTGCTCTTTACGGCAGCGTTTCTGGAACTAGGTCAAGGAGGTTGATGGGTAATTTGTGCATGGAAGACCAGAAAGCATGATAATGGGAAGGGAGGTGATTTTGAGTGGTTCTGTCCAACAGTTCATTGATCTGCTGGGGTGGATTCTGCTACGGCATTTTCCCAGGCACAAAGCTGCCGGCCCCACGTGTGACAGTTTTTGTATAACAAAAAAGGACTGTTCGCTGATTCTGGACTTGAAATCAGTGTCGTGGGCTTTGGGGCTTTTTTGAAACTTTCTTTCTAAAAAAATGAAGTATAGAATATGGAACACTGTTGAGTTTTTTAAGCACTAGCTTAAGTCCAAAGATATTTTCTGAAAAAAGTCATGAAGATATACTGAAGGAAAAAACCAAAACAACTTGCTTCGTTACTATGGATTGAAGCATTCATTATGGCCACAATGAAAGTAGAGATATCACAGAATACAGGGAAATAGCATTAACGACCCTTAACAGGAAACTGCACCCTAAAGTTGATCAGGATGTGTGGGTGATTTGCATGTAAGTGACAGTCAATAATAAGATAATCATTCACTAGTAATTTTGGAATTGAATTAGTAGCATTCAGACAATTAAATTTTTCAGTATGCAGTTGATTAAGTAGGATCAGGCTGCAAAGCACTTCAGATTTGTTCCTCTCAAACAGAAGAATGAAGTCTTTCATCGAATGATTAGTTGGATCATTTGGAATGGCAGCACAGTTGACTGAAAATTGCAGTTAGAAGCAATGAAAGGTACGAGAGGTTTAAAAGCTGACAGCTACTCTTCAAACACTGCTTTGCCTACAGGACTGCCCAGTGCCCAGTCCTACTGGCTTTGTTTACATAATACCTTTGTTCGCTGTCATCTTGGCCTTAATCCCAATGAAGCCTTGGCTAAATATACGTGGCTGTCCTAAAACTTCAGTAATTGATCTTCAGCCTTCCAGGAAGTCAGTCAGGGCATCCTGCAGTTAAATGACATGGACCTAAAAGAAGCTCTTCTTTGCATCCTCTACAGAAGCAACAGCTGATCGTGCTGCTTCATGGGAAAGTCAACAAAGCATAAGCTCCCTGCCCTGCCAGTTCTCGCAGGCAGAGAGTTTAGCTGCTGCAGAAAACTCCCTTTCCATTTCCTTTTCCCTTCACGGATCACAGTATAGGCTGTGAATTAAAAATATTACAGGTCAGAAAGATGGTCTTATGTGTGGACCACCTCTCAGTGGTGAAATTGATGAAAATTAGGAATGATTCTTGAAGATAATAGTAGTAAATACTTTTTTTTTTTTTGCATCTGCAGCTGGCTTTTCTATTTTGTTTTCTTCCATTGGCTGTTACTGACATCAGGTGATTTGCCAAGCAAGTTAGGCAAACAACCTTGGAAGTGCTGCTACTGGATTTCTAAATGCATTAAAAAATGTAATCAAAACTGTGCTATAAATATAAACAAACATTCCATGAAGATTTTGTTTTGTCTCTTATACTGCACATTTGCTCCTGGAGTACCTCTAGACAGAAGAAAAGCACAAAAACCCTCAGAGAAGCTCACAGCACGTAGGGATAGATTGCTGAGGGGAACAGAACCAGTATTGGTTTGGTTGTTGTCATGTGTGACCCCTCTGCTCGAGGCTTGTTCCCCAGTTCCATTGCAACACGCCAAAAGCTGACAGGGTGTTTGCTGAAGAAGCTTATTCCTCTTTGGAGCCCTTTGATACATGGTGCCCAAATGGCCTTTGCAAATCATGTGGAAGCATGGTTTGGTTTGTATGAGATGAAAAAAAAAAAAAACCCATTAGGCAGTCCTACAGCCAGGTTTTAAGGATGCTCCCCTCTAAGAATTGAGTGCCTTGCTGCATGCTGGAATAATTCATACTCATCTCTGTCCCCTGAGAAGCTTCAAGATTGGTATAGACTTATTTCAAACAGATGGTGGCAATAATGAAACAACATTAGAGAGGATAAAATGCATTAAGCTGGACCTAAAGACTGCTTTCACATCTCAGTTTATTTGGACTCACCTTACTGCAGGTTAAACTTAAATCTGCTCTCAGATTTCTAGTGTTCAAAGTAACTGCTGCTTCCTGCTTCATCAGAAGAAAAGCAAAGAGAGGTGTATGGAGCAAAAGTAATGACTTTTTTTTTAAGCTGCCCTGACCTGGAATGCACCAGTCTCTCACAACCCAAATATAAAAGCTTCCTCCCTCTTTCCTCCAGATCTCCCATCTCAGGAAGGAGTCATGTCCTTCCTGTCTCTTCTAGGTCTTTGATTACCACATCCAATGCATGGTTTTCTTAACATACCCAGGCTCTAGGAAGGTGGTTTGGAGGATTTTTCCTTCCAGAACTTCATAGTAACAGCATCGTCCTGAATTCCTTTCAGTATCGTACAAAGATGAGATAGTAAATGTTGATATTTTTATTATGAAAGATGTTCTGTCTCTCCTTGACATGCTTTTAAACATGTTGGGTACCTCAGATGATCCTCACATGCCATCCTGGGGAGGCTGTCTTAGAAAATGGAAGTGCACACGTCTGTGGTGTCCTGGAAATGGTCACATAAAAGAAAACTCATTTTAGTTCCATTAAAAAACTTACTTCCTTTTAAGATATGTTAAGGGTAGCTTGCTAATTATCTCCTACTGGGGTTTTGGAAAGGAGAAACAAAATCATAAGTGGCTGGGTTGTTTTTTTCTATTTGCTTGGTGAAGCATTAAACATTTTTATGAAAGAGAAATGGAAAACTAAATGCTAAGAATATCCTTGTCTACCAATTTAAACTGCTTAAAGACTTGGAATTAAACTTCTTCTTTCAAGTCCTACCATAAGCTGTCTATGACTTTAAATGTAAAGGAAAACCAAAACAAATTACCCAGCATATGTATGTATTTTACATGATGAGACCTTGCTTTTATTCAGTGTGTCTGAAAGCATAGGGAGTATTCAGCATATGTAAATGAAACACAAGTACTGAGTACGCGTTATACGCTAAACTGCCTTGAGAAGATAACACACAATAGTTCAAGTTCTTATCCATAGGTAATGCACTACTTTAATCATCTATTAATTTACAGAAGAACTCTTACTTTGGGCAAAATGGGTCTGAAAGAAACCCTATTTCACCTTAACTGTATATTTTGGTGTCAAAAGAACTAGGCATCCAGCTCCTTCCCCAGCTCCCCAAAGGGAAGTTTCGAAGCTCTATTACTTTTAAGATGTTTTCTTAAAACGCAAATGAAAAAAATGTATTCAACTTATTTAAATTTACATCATTTCAGTGGTAGCATGGCCTTGTATGTGTTTTATACTTTATTTGCCATAGAAACTGCATCAGTAAATAGAGTGTTAAATAAAGCTTTATACAATAAATATGGTCTAGCAGAAGATAATACAGAGGAGTTGCAAACCTGATTGATGTTATTACTTAGTCTGCTGCTCTCTGTCAAAACAGGAGGAGATACAATAATAGCATCTGGCTTGTGCCCACCTCTGTTTGATATTTCTCATTAACGACGTGCACAGTAGAGTAAAACAATATCAAGTGTTGTATTTTTCCTGTTTTGCCAACATTGGAGAGGGCACAGCAGCTTAAACACGCTGATGCGGACTGAGGTTGGACCCACGTGCTGGGTTTGGTTTGGTTCTTTGCCACCAACAGCCGTTGACCCGAGCGGCCACAGATGGAATAAAGAAGTGAAGGCAGCCAGGGGGATATTGGGTACCAAGCTGAGTCCTGCCCCTGTACAAGCGAAGGGCTGCCCTGGCATGGAGTGGGTCTCTTTTCAGCTTCTTCCACTGTATGGCTGGAGCTTGCGACCAGAGCAGGGAAGGTGACATCTCAGGTACAGACAGAGCCTTCCCGGATTCCATCACTGTTTCTAATCATTAGTGCTATCATTAGTATTGTTTTCTCCTCTCTTTGTGCTGCTGTATTAAACTGTGGTTATCTCAACCCCTGGCTCTCACCTTTTCTCTTCCTCCCAGTTCTCCTTCCAACCCCACAGTGGGTGGGAAGCACTGGGTGAGCAGCTGCGTGGTGTTTACCTGCTAGCAGAGGTCAAACCATTGCAACCCAGTTCAGCTGTTCCTATAGTCTAAATATATTAAGTGCACAACACTGCACTTCAGCAAAAGGCAGACAGTTGGGGAGCAATTGGCCAAATGGTTTTGTTGTTGTTTGGGTTTTTTTGTTGTTGTTTGGGTTTTTGTGTGTGTTTTTGTTGGGCTTTTGTTTGGATTTTTTAGTGGCTTTGTTGTGTTTTGGGATTTTTTTTTTTGTTTGTGGTTTTTTGGGATTTTTCTTCTCCAGCAAATGATCTAGACATTATTTTGTTTCACAAACTGACCATGAGTTCTGTAATTTCTTTGCATTGGGAAAAGTCATGTTTTGTAATCGGACTTGTAACAGAAATGCAAGATGTAGCATTTCTGAGCCAGATTATAAAGTCTTGTCTCTCTTCCATTTTCAAGAAAGGTGTTTTACATCTGGAGACAGTCCAGGGGAGAGCAGGAGTCATTACATGCCTAGGAAATACGATCTGCATTACAAAATTCAAGTAATTTGCCAATTAAAATGGAGAAGCCTGAAAGGGAGACACAATATGTTTCAGACACCTAAATAACAGCTGATGTAAAAACAAGCTGATGATCTGTTCATTGTGCCCAGTTAAGCTAAATTTTACCTCGAGTTCTCACACTAGGCATTCAGACATTACAGAAATCTATTGTGGCACTATTCAAAATGTACTGTACAGTCCAAAAATCACTGTTGTTTCACCAGCATTATTTACATCACTAGTTTTTTGAAACTTACCTTCAGAAAAATTCAGTACTCTGTAGCCATGACCTGCCTCTTAATTTCCTGTGGATTAGTGTCCTCATCTATTATAGCTGGTGCCAATCAGCTCACCTTGATCTCTGGGACTGGTTGTTGGCTTCATCCATAGTAGATGTCTTTTTCTCTGGAACAGACATGTTTGTCCATCCAAAAAAAAGTGTCTATGAAGTGACAGTGCAGCAAAGCCATGATTTGTTTGTATGTATTTTCATTTGAAATATGATAATCTAGTATAAGCTTCATGGACTGTTGTAATTAGAAGTAATCGAATGTTTAATTTTCAATATTAATATAAACTTTTCCATTTAATCACCAGCTGTTCAAGATTCCTGGCTATCCTGGCAGCAGAATCACTGCTCCCTGAAAGAAAAGCTTCAGAAATGATTACGCAGGAAATGAAGGGCATATTCTGAATAAGGTAAGTGGAATGAATGAATGAATCTCTCTCAAACTTTGGTGACCAGAAACGTTTTTATTCTATCTGAGACTTACAGTATAATGCATGTCAGAACAGAGCATAAATTCCTTTGACATAAAATTATACCGTTGAATGAAAACAAGCTACAGATGGATGGAAACTTCTGCTGAATGCTCTGTCAATCCCTTGCTGTTCTGAGAATGTTTGGCAACGATAAATATGGAGAAAAAGTGAAGATCTCTCTACTTAATTTTACACATCATTTACTGTACCTTTATTGATTTCCTTGAAAAAATGGACATTTTCCAATGTCACTTGTAGTGTTTTGGAGGAAAAGTTAGTCTGTAACTTGTTGAAGCTGTTCAAAGTGATCACCTTGGTCAATACTGGGCTCACTAAATCGATCGGCTGCCTTCTCCACTAGGGTTACAGACTTTTTTTCATGAGAACTGATACAATTGAGTTTCACCCATACTGTTTATTACAGATCACATATGGAAACCTTCTGTTTCCTGAAGCAACTCAGTAAATAGACTTAATTTTAATTGTTACATCGAAAAAGATTTAGCAGTGAGAGTGAGCTTGTGCCCAGCATGGCTTACCTTGCTCTGTAACAGTGGCCTAGCAAGGCAAAATAAGCCTGCTCTACTGAAATGCCTGGTAGTTTTTGAGCCTGTAAAATACATTTTTGTGTGTCTGTTAGATCTTGATTCAATATGCGAAATCTTAAGAAGCTTTCACTCCCTGTTACAGCTGCTAGTATGTAGCCACCTACTTGTTCTGAGTGAGCTGGAGGGGTATTCTTAAATGGAATTCTCTATTTATAGAATAGCTGATTGAATGCTATTATGTGGGAGGGAAGGAAACAAGTCTGATTTTTATATGTCTGCATTTGTTCAGAGCCGTAAAATTGCATATAGGATGAGTATATTCTATTTTTCACACAGACAGGACTCAAAGATAATATTTTACCAAGCTGCTTAGTGCAGTTCATTACTTCTAAAAGCAGACCTTTTAATGTTGGAATCATCTCCTTTTTTAACTTCCTATTTCTTAAGGCCAAAATGTCATTTAAAAAAGAGTGTGTGTTTTGGGGAAGTCTGTTTCTATCTGGAAACACACTGATAACTTCTATCTTGTGTTAGTTTTCATAGGACTGTTTGAAGCTTTTAAGAAATGCTGATGTTTGTGATTCAACTCGATACAATTTTCCTCTTTTAAAAGTTCCAGTAATGCCTGTCAGTATATACTTTATGAAATTGTTGAGTAGTCTTGTGATTCTGAACTTGCGATAAATCCTCTGCCGTGTAGAGATTTGTGGGTCAGTAATTAATGAAAACAAAACAAGGCTGCTACTGACAGGTGGGCTTTGAAATGCAGTTTTTGCGATAAATATAAACTTCAGTAGATACCTCACTGTTGATTCATAGAGACTTTGGTAGCAGCAAAAAACATTTGCTTGAAGCCCTAGAGAATTTCTTAAACCTTGGCTTTGTCAAGTTGGAAAAAATATTTACAAATAACATTTATTTGAAGCTTTAGGAAACTGAGAGAGATAAAACAATCTGTTGGATTTAGTTTACTTTGCTGATTAGGTTTTCATTTCTGTAGTACATCGTTGGGGAGCAGCATGAGAAAAGTTAAGGTGTTTTTTTGTTGGTCTTTTTTTATGGTTATTCACTTCTTCACAACGTCATCCTTTTCTAAATGGATAGCACAGCTGTGATTTAGGCTTCCTAAAAATACTTCAGAAAAAAAAAATGGTTACTGAATTACCTAACCATTTATTTAATGACCAGAGTGTGTTAATATATCACAGTCTAGAATTTAAATCACTACAAAAGACTTTGAACATTTTGAAAGCAGGAGGACTTAACGGTCCTCCCTCCAACCAGATCTTCCCTTTAGTAACCAACACGCCTGCTACAGACACAGATCTCCTATGGAAGTTTCTTACCTTTTATCCACTGTAACATGCAGCTGTTTTACCACTCAGTATTGTCTTAGATCTTATCCAGCCCCTGGTTTTGTTCTTTACTTTCTTCTGTGTGATTTTGCAAGTGACTAACTTTGAAAGCTGAAGACCATATTCATTTTCTTACCTCAACAGGTTAGATTTAAGGTTCTTGGGATGTATTTTTTCATTTAAAAATAAAAATATATGAAAATTTCTTCATATGAATATTTGCAAAATACTGAATGAATTAATGGCAGATTTTAATTCATGGGTTACATTTACACAGCATATTTACAACAGAAGTCTCTTGGGTGGAAAATACTTCATGATATCCATCTAGTTTTGTTCATCGATCTGTGTTCGTGCCGCCAGTCAATATCAAGATTTTTGATTGATTTATATTCCTAAGAAAGGAACACTGTGACTGAGTCAGAGCTTTGCCTTTCATAGCCATTTCTACTCTGAAATTTAATGCCATTTATTCAGTTTCATTACAGCAGAATTCTCAATTTGCAGTTCAACAGGGACTGAAATTTCAACTATTGTTGTCTGTGTGGCTATGCAAAAACCTACCATGAGCTAGGAAAGCACTAACTGAGCACTCAGAGTTTGACTGCATTGTAATTTATGCCAGTGGAAGGTCTGCATTAGCATCAGTGAGCTACTGCAAAGGGCTAAGGTCAGTTGTGCATTTCATACTTCATCTGCAGAGGAAGAATTTTATTGCGTTTCATAGTCATGGTGCAGTGAAAAAGGTGCTTTATGATGCCACAGACAATTAATTGTGGTACATTACCTAGAAACTAAAAAGGTCACACATGGAACATAATTGACACCTCATAACCCCTATTAATGATTACAGAAATGCAAATTAGTACTTTTCAGTTTCCAATGAGTAGCATAACTCCTCTCCAGCTTTGAATTATGTTTCCATTTGCTTACAATCTTTACTCTTTAAAATGTTTAATTTACTTTTTTCCAAAAGTAACCTCAGTCTACATTAAAAATTTTACATTATATAAATTATGCTATTCATAAAAAGTCCATTAAGCTGCAATTATATTTCTGTGTAATAGGCACAGAGTAAGAGAAAGAACCGATACAAATATACGGATAACACACTTAATGCTTCAGTAACCTCCCTTTAAGGCTATGTCTGCTGACACCTTTCCTGTTTCATGGGATTTCAGAAAACTGTTTGCTTTTCCTTCTGAAGACACACTTGAAAACCCAACAAAATTTCATGTATTGAAGTCTAAATTACAGATTTATTTAAAAGCTGTTGTTGTTGTTGTGTATAAAAGGAACAATCCGACACACAAGGATGGGGCAATGTTAAGAGTTAGCTACTAAACTTGTGTAATCTTTCTGTCCAGATAAGTACAGCTGTTTAGAAGGTTAGTGCATCAGAGTTCCTATCCTGCTGGCTTTACTGCAACTAATTCCAAAGTTTCTGGTACTTTCTGGTGCTTTTATTAAAACCTGTAGCATCACAGCATGACATCATCATATTATATCACTCAGCAGTAAGAGTTCCTTCCCTGGTAGGCTGGAACTTTTTTTAATGCTGACCAAGACCAAAGAAACATTCAATGGAGTGGCAAAAGTCTTTGAAATAGGATTTTGTAAATTTTTTTTAATGCCTTGATGTAATTCCATCTGAAACTTAGATCCTCTGCTGCTTTTCTGAAGTAGAGACTCTGACACAGTAAGATTAGAGCACTTTGCTTTTATGTTTGGGCCAGCCCTATGATATTTGCAACTAAGCACGTTGGTCTTTAAAGTCAAAACTTCTTCCCTTCCTGACAAATATGCACAGAGGCAGCGAGTTTTGTACCAAACAAACAACAAACCCCCAAACTTTGAAATTAGATTGGGGTGCTCAGGGACACGGCCACACAGCACAGATGTTCTTTGGTATGTATTTTGGAGTGAATGGTCAAGCACTGGAACAGGTTGCCCAGAGTGGCTGTGTCATCTCCATACCTGCAGATCCTCCAAACCTGACTCTAGCACAGCAGCCTGCTCGAGTTGCCCCGCTTTGAGCAGGGCAGCACATTCCAAAGGTCTCTTTCAACCTCGGCGCTTCTGTGATTTCCCTACCCCTCTATTCCTGGACGACCTGCATAAGACCCAAATATCCCCTTTCTAAATGTTCATTTCCTTGATTATACAAACCTGCATCTGCCAGTAATAGGTGCTAGGGAACAAGGTGAGGTTCTGTTGTGCCTTGGGCCAGCTTTGGCTGACGTGTGTTTGTGTCTTTCACAGAGAGCACAGGTTTGGCTCCTTTTCTCCTGCATTCCCCCTGATGCCATTAGATTGCAGCAGACCTAAAGGTAGTCCCCAGACACTTCCTTATGGGCCTGTTGGCACTGCAGACATAGTAAAACAAATGGAAAGACCAATCTAGCCTTTCTTGAACTTTCTCAATTTCTCCCAAGAGCCTCTAAGAGCTGATCATCCACATCCAGCTCTGCATCCTGATCTGCGCTCTCTGTAATTTACGGCTCTGGATTACAGACTCCCCAAATTATTCACAGAGTTTAAAAAGACATGTAGGTTTTAAGTACTGCTTATGTCTGTATTTCAAAGCACACATAACTCTGCCGGAACAGTGGTTTGCTGCTCTCACACGTGGTATGTAGGCTTTGTTCTGCAAGGAGGCTCATTGCACCAAGTCTTGCTCTACAGCCTGCATAACCAGCAGTGCTGAGAAACTCCCTAATTGTGACTGTAAAGATAATCTTTAGCAGTGGCTGACCTCTTCAAATTTTTACCTTGCAGAAACATTTTAGAATGCCACTGTTGATTTATTTGCTTTTCCCAGATGACTGGTATGTTGATTTATAAAGTCATTTGGTGGAAGATGTTTTTTTTCTAAGGCTGTGTAAAACACAAGGTTATGCTGGAAACAATTTATTGTTTTGAGCTTTAAAAATTGCATGTATATTTAACAGATTAAAGTAGGTAGCCATTTTATAATAGAGGTTGTAGTTTTCCTGGGTAGCTATCTATCTCACGATGCAGTCTGAATGTTGAAGATGAATAGTGCAGAACCCTCACCTCGATTGTTGGTAAATAGTGCAGAACACCACCATGCCTCATTTCCCATTTGATTCATTGCATCGGGTTTTGCCCCCGTACTTAGAAGTCATGAAAACTACTCTTTTTGTCTCTTCCTTCTCTTTAAGACCATAAATAGTTTATGCTTGTATTGTGCAGCTTAATGGTATGGTTGTGCTGAAGACAACTAAAGGATTTCCATAAAAGACTTGGAGATTTTTGAGGTCCTGAAGTTCCTGTTGTCTGGTGGCACTAAACTGTATTCTTTTCTCTTTTCAAAACAAAAGGCTACTGAAGTCCAGTGGCCATTCCAGCTCTTAATACGTACAAAAATATATACATTGCATGGTAGAATCGTAGCCCCATGTCATAGTAACACTCTTCCTGTTAACAGGTAACTGAATAGCAATTCCGTTTAGAAAATTGTCAGATTTCATGACAATTTGAATTTAGTCAGTTATGACATCATGATCCAATTGCTGGCAGTCAGTTCAAAGAAATAAATATGCAGTAGAAAAAGCCACTTTTTCTTTAAAATGTTACACATTTCAGTATCCTAATTAGCATATCAACTTTTAATATGAGTTGTCTTCCCAAAGGCCTTTCCTCGTTAGCATTTTGAGTAAACGATCACCCCTTCCCTCCACCAAAGAAATAGGAGGCTGCTGTCAAGTTCCTATCCACAGACAGTCCTTCCCTTTTGTAAGAGCTGTATGCATCTATTTATTCCAGTAATACAATTTCCTGATGTTAAATCTGTTACTATTAAGACACATAACAAGCTTTTAAACTTTTAGAACCAGAAAAGTAATGGATATGCAGCCAGGGATATGGTGTATCACTGCTGCTGTATTTAAAATGCTGCTTCGGACCTATTTTGAATTTTCTATATCATCCAAACCTCAGTTTCTCTCGTGCTCAAATGCAGTTTGTTCCTCTCTTCCTTTTTGCTTTCAGCCAAACAGTCTGCTGCTTGTGGTATTTTTTCCAAGTCAAAATGAAATTACTGATACTGTAATTCAATGTCGTATTTAAAAATTGATTTGCTTTGTAAAAATAGCTTGGAGTGCCATTACAGATGCACTGGCTAGACTCGGTGACTTTCTGAGATATCACCTGCAGGAGACTAAAACCAAAATTCGTACTGAATTACAAGACTGTTGTGCATGCCACTAGACAGGGATGAAATGACAGGAGTTTCAAGTTGCAGGGAGTTCTAGTGACGTAATTTTCAACGCGATGCAAACTTTTCCTAAGACTCAAATGCAAGCGAAGCCCAAGGTCATTCCCTCCAAAGAGGTACAGCGTATATTGAGTGTTTTCTTGCTTCTATTGAATGCTTTCAGTCATAGTGTTCATTTTGTCAGATAGAATGATTGATTATTCTAGCACTGGTTAATAAAAGTTTAGAAGTCAAAAGGCAGATCATATTTTTGTGTTTGCTGATCCTTCTCAAATAATTTGTTTGCTTGTTTGTTCTTGTTTAATCCTTGTTAGTTCTGCACAGTCAGACTGAGTGTCACTTCTCTGTTCCCTTGGCAGTCGCGGTTTCGGAGGACTATAAACTAGCAGTTGACACCTAAATTAAGTTGTGGAGATACACCACCCTGGTTGCCTTTATAATTTAAACTCTTGAAAACAGGTTTTATTCTTGCTACTGGTTTTTTGTTTCTTGACATTGGTAAAAAAGCTGGTGAGTGATTGTGAGAAGTAATACACTTCTTTCAAGATCTAGTGATGCTTGCTTCTTATGAAAACTGCAGAAGGGGAGAAATTCCCCAAATCAAAGAAAATATCTTAATCAGGATATAAAGAAACTGATTTGAAGAAAATGTGGAAACTGAACTATAGCATCTATCAGTTTTACAAGATTCAAAAATATCTTATTTCTCTTCCATATCAAAGCTATGTCACTGTATATTTAGCTCAAAAGAGTGTTTAAAATTCAATACAGGGGGAGGAAATTATAGTAGAGAAATGTTGAGTGTATAAAATGCTGGAGTAGTAAATAGAACCAAGACCAAACATTCATGGTAGAGTGTAAAATGTGCCAGGTAGTCACTTATCTATAGTATAATGTGTATAGGTATGTATATACACATTATACATGTAATTTATCACCTGGAGCACATTTCTTTCAGTTCATCAGTTTAGCTTTATTGGTTCCTTCCTTTTTCTTTCATTCTGCCTCATCTCCCATAAAACATCATTATTTTCAACAGTAGCTTTCTTGGTGTGGTCTCAGTAGAAATGTCTTTTAATGCTGCCATTGGAGGAGCGGTTGTGTTGACTTCATTTCTTTTGTTTGGGAAGACAGGCTGGTTAGGGGTCAAACAGCTCATGGTCTTAACACATGCTCAATGTCCATCAGGTAACCTCTAGGAAATGCCACCAACTACAGCCAGTTTGTGTATGTTCTTAGTGCATAACCCAAAGATTTAAGACAAGCATTTGCTTTAAAATGGTCAAGGTCAGTTAGAAACTTCCGTGTTAGTTGAGCTCTGCTTGCTTCAGTTTATGGTCCAGAAGCACCAATATGAATCTAGGATCTCAGGTTTTCCTAAGTTAATATGAAATTTTAGTAAGATACTAAATTTGTATATTTTCATTATGTAAGAGCAGAAATTACAGCTCTTGGACTAAAGAATTAGCCTGCACCCCACGGAAGGACAACACAAGAACTCAGTCATCATCTTGCAGTTCACAGCCACAAAAAACCAACCCAACCCTCTCCTACTCCTATCAGCTCATCTATACAGAAATGGGTAGATAACTTTTTTTACAGAAATAGAGATGACACAGTTTAGGATTCGTTATAATTACCAGCTACAATCCACCCTTATCTCAAACCTGGAAACATGAGATGCACATCTAATTAGATATGGGGCAGAGTTTTGGTCTGTAATCAATTCCACTCATAGTAATAACAAGTTTAACTTCTTTGTGGGTTAGATTTTGAAAAATGGAGGAATAAACTTAGTAAATAAGCAAATCCCTTCTTTTACTACTGGATTTTGCAGAGATAGGGGTGGCAGTAGGCTGGGGGGGGGGGAAAAAAAAAGTCATCACCTTAGAACACGTCTGCCAGGAAATTTATTTTACAATTCAGTTATTGTTTTATGAAGTGCATCCTTACTTTTCATAGGTCGTGAAACACAAAATTAAGTGTTTACCAAAAGAGTAAGGCATAGTATGATGTGTACTATATTTATTTCTCCATGAACCATGGAGGTTGCATTTATTTTCCTTAGCAGCAGCTTCTAATAGAAGAGCAAACGAACTTTTAACAGTGGAAGAGAGAAACTTTTAATACACCTCACAGAAGGCATATTTTAAATTGCAAATCACTTTGAGATTCTTGCGTTGCCCCTTTAAATCCTGATTCTAGCAATATGTGAGGTATAAAAGTGCTTTTAACTGTTGCTTTTAAGAAGCTGTTTTCTATTTCCCTTTGGAGGCATTACAGCTATCGCGTTGCTCCGTTGCTCATTCATTGTGCTCAAGTGCAGTATTTGATGTAGCTGATGTTGCATGTCCAAAATGTGCACCTGGGAAATAATAGGGAAAGATTTTGAATGCAGTGTTTTATTACAGACTGGTTGGGGGGAGGTATCTTTTTTGGTTTGGGGTTTGTTTTTTCTATTTTTTTTTTTTATTATTATTATTCTGATGCACCCAACAGTTTCCTCTGGAAGCCTGTAACTCTACTGTCTGAAAAACAAGAAATGAGTTGCACGCTCAGATACACAGCTTGTTGCTTGCAACTATCAGTCACTGTCCCAGCACAGTGCTACAAATTCCTGTGTTCAGCCTCTTAACGAGTGTCTGCTCTCCCCTGCAAATCTGAGAATAAACCATGTAACTCTGCAGTACATTTAGAAACACACAGACAATGGTTTGACTCCAAGCTAACTTTTTATCTTGCTTTAAAACATGCTCTGTTGGTCAAGGCTGGCTGTGAGGCTCATAACAAATTCTTCTCTTGTGTGGCTATTTACTGGAATGCTGTTTTGCCAACCATTTGGAGATGATAGGAACATGTACTACGTGGGGAAAAAAAGTGGGTAGCTCTGTAGTGACTATGAGGGAAAATAAATGATCAGACTACATAAAGACATTTCAAGGTTGTTTTCCTGGGAAGACTTTGTTTTAAAGAATAATAATAATAATAAAAAGTTATATAAAGAAATGATGGGACTCTAAACCTTTCAAAAGAGTGACAATTATTGAATCAGTTTCCAAGCAATATTCCCGAAGTAACTGTAGCAAAAGTTTACTTTCATCTGACAAGATGCCTATGTATCTAGTTGGACTTCCATTATAGCTGTCTCTTGAAGGCTGGAAGAAAATGACAGTCCTGAGAGAATTTTAAGGGCTTTATGACTACAACCTAGTGAAGGAAAAAAAAAAAAAAAAAGCTTGACTAGAAAAAAAGAGAACAAATACAAGGAAATAACAGACAACTACAGCACATGCAAAGTGGAATTCACAAAAGCTGAGGCTGATGTTCAAGTTTCAAGAAAATATCACGGTTTGGATTTCATTGTTTTTTAAGATCCAGTTAAGGCCCTTAAATCCACTGTTGTTAAATGAAATAAAAACCTCAGCCTTGAAACACTACGAATTTTAACTCCTTTGCTATGTCTGCAAGCCAGACAATTGAAATATGAATATAGACAATTTTCATCTCTTAGATACCAGGTATAGAGCGAAAAAGATTCCAACCACTGCACCGCTTTCTGATCTGACAAAAATAGTGAGTTGGCAGGAAGAAGAGGGGGAAAAAAGTCACTAACAAATGCTCTTTAATACTCTGTAGCTTCGTTGCTTCTGCCTTGCTTCATGGTCCTTTTACTTAACTGTAGCAAATCATCAAATGAGATTTCTATATTGTGTTTTATTGTATTTAAAAGCTTTATTGGGGGTTGAGAGGTTCCTCAGAATTTTAGTTTTCATTTAGAAGGTTTTTTTTCCTCCTCTTCAGTGTCTGTTTTGGCTCCTGACCTGTTCTCCCCAATCTTTCTCATTTTTATAGAATGTTGTTAATGAAGTGTGTACAATGTTGCTTGGAAAAAAAAGCATGGCACAGTGATTTTTCTTTATTTTTAAAGTGTGTTTGATTCCATCTAGCAGCTGCGGGCCCCTTTTTTTCACAAAAGAGTCTGATTACTGAGTGTGATTAAAATGAATTTTTCTTTACATGTGGAACTGTTTTTCCCAACTGTGAATCCAACAAGCACGTGTTTTTCTGAGTATCAGTGTAATAGTTAAAGTTGTAAAGGCACAATCATCACCAGACTTTTTATTTACTATTGTTCAATACAAACAGCGTAGAGTGAAAGAAACTAATGAGATCTTTGATCATCAATTCTTATCAGAAATATCTTGGGCAGAATGTGGCTTTTCAATTACCATCCGTTGTTCAGTAGCCGTACACATAGGCGCTGCTTTTTTTCCTCTAGAAGTGCTGATATTATCTTTATTTTAAGGAAGATTCACTTACATTTGAATGCTTGAAATTAAAACTGTTCCTGCTTGGACTGCTTTCTTGACAACTGGCGTTAGTTTAACTTCCATGATTTTGCATGTAAACACTGTCGTGTAACTACTCAGCTAAACCTTTAGCGGGGAGAAACTCAAAATGTAGGGAAGCCAGGCAATTGGAGAGTGGGAAATCTGTTTAAAGGAGCCTGTGAGAATAGAAGAGCAGGTAATGGGTAAAATATCTCAGCCACTCTCTAGGGAAATGATGCTTCCAAATTTTGGAGGAAATTGGAAGCTCCTGCTTGGTGTTGAGAGGGAGGAGGGGAGGGAAAGACGGCCACTGAAACTGCTCATGGAAACAGTTGCATCCAAATATTAGCTCTAGCTTTTAAAAGAGACCAGTTGGAGATTGAGCTGTTTGGGAAGCTGAGGCATTGAATCCATGTGGATTTCTGGATCTCCTTCCATCTCTGCTGCTCGTGCTCCAGAAATAAAACCTTTTGGGGTTTCTGTTGCCCCACGATTGTAATTATCGAGACAACGTCTTTGGAGTGTGTGTACTAAAAAAAACACCAAAAAAACCCCAAACCCAAAAGCAAAGTTTTCTACATAATTCAGGCAGTTCATACCAGATTATTATTAATACACTTGGGGTGGTTGAGCTTGCTTAGACAGGGCTGAGTCAAAAGTCTCTGAGCTCAGACTTATCCTGAGTGAACAGATCAAGTCGGTCAGTAACGAACAGGTATCCCTTTGAATAAAGTTTGTCAGAGGAAAGGGTAATTTTCAGGTGGTGTATATAGTACTTCCTTTCCCCACTATATGGGTTTTTTAATCATTTACAACTGTCTTAACTGTATAAAGCTGATAGTAAACTGGTCTCTGTTTTCTGAAAGAAGTAATTCAGAAGCTGTTTTTTTTGTTGATTTTTTTTTTTTAAATGTCATACTTCAGAACCTCTTTCTGAATGCCAGCAGTAGTATCATGGAATTGTATATTAATTCCATGTGACGGGGGAATAACTTGTATATATAAAAGCAAGCTGCAGCTCAGAAAATGTACAGAGAGGTGAGATGTGATGAGGCTGTTGGAAAAAAAACCCAGAAAAGTTCGATCCTATACCTGGGAGCAGTCCCCTCTTCACTGCTGCAGAAGAGGGATGGTGCCCTGCTTAATACCCTATAGAAAGAAACTTTCAGGTCACATGAAGTTTCCCATCTTTAATGTAAAGCACATTTTATTTATCTCTATCCCCTCTTCACGGCTCTCCTAGTATGGAAAATGGGAAACAGGAAAAACATTTTTATTTATGGTCTTAACATCTATGGACTTGTCTTGCCTAGAAACTGTGTCCCCTTTAGGAAGGGCAGTGATATGGAGTTATCCCCTATCTCAGGGACTGCATCTTAAATGTGCCTGGGTTATGTCAGGGAAAGGTTAGGTGGGCTAGCTGATGTGGGCTAATGGGCCAACTGGAAAATACAGGCTTCTCCTCATCAGTCTGTCTGTATGTTAATGGCTTTCCATGCTGAGCCTTTGCAACTAATGAAATGGTTTTCGTGATCTGTGCTCAGCAAAAGAAAAAACAAGCAACGTTTTCGGTGTGCCAAGACCCCGGGACAGGCACAGGGCCAGCGGCACCAACTGTTGCCTTGGAAATATTTACAGAAGCTGCTTTGCTGTAACTTTAATTCCAAACGTGCTCTTCAGAGGTCAGCAGCCTGTGCGATTGGACGTGTGGTGGAAGTGAAGGAATGGAAGACAGCTTCACTACCGAATGGAGTAGGCTCTTGAGACTATGAAATAGGGAAGAGCTTATTCCTGTTTAAAGGGTACATATTACTACAAAGGTGACTTCATATGCTCATAGAGCCAGGATTCTCTAAAAATTGTCACACAGCACCATCTTCTGAGTAAACCCTGTACTGCAAACTGTGGAGCCTGCACTGAACTGATGAGCTGCAACAGTCTCCGTGTACAGAAGCAATTTGAGAGCACCTCAGTATTCAGTACCTGACTTTTCAAGCACTAGATTAGGAGCAAACTTGTATCCCATTGCCTGACTTGGCTGATTAAGAAGTGGGTCTGTGTTTACCAGGCTCACGACTGAAACAGTCACTGACAAGCATCAAGTAACTCTAAGAAAATTCACAATGGGAGAATGTAGGAAATGAAGTATATGTGACCTATTGATGAAAAAGATCTCGTGTTCGTGCACAAATGGAAGAAAAGCTGACAGGGTTCCCCTAAGCTTTGACTGCAGGCTATTCAGTCCTTGCCTTCTGCTATTGTGAGAGCTCTAGTGCTGACCGGTTGAGATTGGGGTTTAAGTGAAACTGTTTTATGCAAGAAATGAAAAGTGACACTCTAGTTTTCCCTGTTTTATTCTTCTGGATATTTTCTGCATTGCTTTTCCAAGCAGGAAATGGTTTTGGGGCTATATATCTGGCAATGCATTACGGGGATATTGTGATATTTTTGTAATAATCTATATTGCGATAAAATAGAGAGATGCTTATGATGCCTTAAAGGTTGGGAATGAGGTGGCCAAAGGGTAGTACCATTCTAAGTGTACACAAATTGAAGGGGTTATAGAAAACCAAGGGGAAAAAAAAACCTGAAAAAAAAACCACATACAAGGAAATTGCCTCAGGTGGCCTCATATATGGAAAACCTGAAAACCATATGCATAAGAAATTGTGAAGCTCAGCAAAATTTAGATTTCCAGAAGAAAAGAGAAAACCTAGTTGGAGACAAAAACCTTCCAAGTGTGTTATTTTGATATTCTGTATCAGTCATATAATTGCTCTGAAGGCTGCTTCACTCCCAAAGGAGGGAGAAGAGAGGGCTTCTCCATTTCAGGTGACTGCCATTAGGAGTAGATGGCATTCAGTCAATGGTTGTGACTCCTCCTTGTTGGAATTTGCTCAACTTCTGTTGTGGAATTTGTTCAGGGGAAGGGACAGTCTGCTCTTACCAAGTTTATCCGTGGAAGAGAAGACAAAGCAATAAGCTGCTAGCAGAATGTCAGTCTGTCATCTGGCAGTTCAAAGGCACCCTGATTTATTATTTTAGCTGTGTACCAAGGGCTGTGTTTGTTTTTCTTTTCTTCATATTTCTCTGCCTACGGCTAATGAAGAAGAGAATGTGAGAGACTGCCTCTCCAGTACATCAGGGAATGCCACCTAAATTACAGGCACGAGAAGGATAACAAAGAATAAATAAAAGATGGAGAGATTCTGCCCTGAAAAGCCAATGTTCTTGCAGTCTCCAAGAGGATATTTTGGGTTTATATCCAATCTCACACAGTCTTGCCTGAAATTATCCTAATCTTTGTGTCTGCTCCCCCTTCCTCAACGCTTTTTGCAACTTTCAAAGTACAGAAATAATTTTGAGCTAAACCTTAGGGTATTTCCTTCACAATTCCTGCAAATTGAGACTTTTCTGGGTGTTGAGTTGGATTGAAACAGATACATTCTGTCACCAAAAAGGACAAGTGGAACAGAAAGTGTATTGTGTTAAATTTCCTGCTGGAGTAATATGCAATTACGCTTTCAGATATAGTTTATTTTTCAGTATAAAATATTAATTTATACTTAAAATACCATATTTTAAAGATCATTCCTGGACAGCCTTTCCCAAATGATCTGACCGACCGATCAGTGGCAGATGGATTTTCCTCGTGGTCATATATGATCAGCTTCTAAACATCTTGATAATGTGAAATTAGTGCCATCTTCTTCTGTACCCTTCATAAACAGGATTATTCATGTACAAGAGAACAGTTTTTACTTCCTTTTGTGTGTGTAGAGTTGTGATGGGGGGAAAAAAAAAGTCCTCAGGTATGTGGGCATGAGGAAGAAAAGGTGTGTAATCTTTACTGACTGTGTGTCAATGATGTCGTGGGGCTTTATTGAAGAATAGGAATGGTTGAGTGTGGCATTTTGCTGTCAGATTTCTTTAGCAACAGATAAGGTTAGTAGAGATCTTAAAGAAAAAAAGCATGGAGTTTTACTGTGGGGAAAAAAATCAGACCACCACCTCTCTGAGGGGAAGTGGCAGTGACAGGATTTCTGTTCTGATAAAATTCTCCCCTTTCCTTGTAAAAGGAGAT
This sequence comes from Todiramphus chloris collaris, assembly GCA_025345505.1. Lineage (NCBI taxonomy): Eukaryota > Metazoa > Chordata > Aves > Coraciiformes > Alcedinidae > Todiramphus > Todiramphus chloris. The sequence goes on along the minus strand of JANVCC010000049.1, from coordinate 3,411,372 downwards.
AGGGAATAGGAGATGAGGCTTGAGTATCAGCTGTAGGTACTCTTAGAATACAACCTTTTAGAAATACTATGTCAGTGTTACAGGAGTTAGAGAAGTTCAGTTTAATTTCTCCAGGAATTAATGCTAGCCAATAAAATGAAGTTCCCAAATGGGAAGGATCCACGCTGAAATGTACAAATACATTCATTGCAGTTTACTCAGCATGCAATTTTTATGATGGCCCTGAACAGAGAAAATGAGCTGATTTTGGTTTTGAGGAGTTAGTGAAGGCCAGGTATTTAGCATCACGCCCCCCGTCTCTGAATGAGTCTAGTGTCACATGGGAAGGAAAAAAGATTAGAGCACGTGATAACCGTGTACAGAAATATGCATGTAGAAAGAGATGGAATTTGCCTCACATGACACTTCATTTTTTCCCTTTGAGGAAATTACCCTGGCCGTTCCTTCCAGGCACGCACAACCAATTGCCTCCTTTCATGTGAAAAGATTTATTTTTTTTCCAACCAATTCAGCGTGTACTGTAGAAAAGCTGGTTCCGTAAGTTCCTCCACCACGAAGGCAGAAAAAGGCGAAGGTGGCAGCAGGAGCTGGTTGAGTAGGTAGCTCAAATAAGTTTCAAAATTCTATGAATCTTCTTGGTTTATTGGAGGTACAGTCCAAAACAGACTAGCCTGTTCACTCATCTGGGTGTTGAAAGAAGTTGGGTCAAAGTCCTTCCCTTAATGTATTTTTTTCTACTGTGACATGAAGGAAATATATTTTTTCTTTTTCTCTGTGAGAGTTGTCAGTAGCTGTAGTACTGCTCTCCTGCCTCACCAGACTTGGAACGAGCTGTTGTGCCTTGCAGGTGAGGTATGAAGGTGAATGCTCCAGTAAGGAACACAAGGGATTATTCTGGGCTAGTTGGTTCTTGCACTCTTTGCCTGAATATCTCCTGCTGGTAGATAGAGACATTGCAGTGGTCAAGGTGACCCTTTAGTCTTTCCCAGAATAAATTTCATTGACTAAGTGGTATCCCTGCTTCCTGTACATTACATTATGTAGAATATCTTTGCTGGTCCAGTTCATATAGAAATTACCACACAGTCCACAGAGGAAGAGGGTGGTTTAGAGGGCCAAGCCTTAAGAAGAAAACACAATTATTTGGGCAAGCAAGAAATAGCACAAATAATAATCACTCTGCCAGCAAGAGTCACGATAAAAAGCCCAGAGCAGTTCAAGGTCAGAGGTAAGAGAGGTGGCTCCTTCCCCCACTTCACAAGCCAGCCAGCTGTGCTGCCAGCTGTGCTGCCAGCTGTCAGGGTACCTCAGAATCAAAGGTGCTGCGTAACCATTGCACCTACTCATGTTTGGAGAAAGGGAGGAAATGGGAAGGTATGACACCTCATCAGAGAGTATCTCCAGCATTTCTTCTCACCTACTGATGTCTAAACATCTCCAAACTCTCTGCAGTCTGCTTTTCTGCTATCTTCCTGTTAGATGTCCAGTTTCCTTTTGTGAATTGCTGGTTTCCTTTCACCTGATTTTTCACTGCTGTATGAATAGTATGGGAGAAAAAAAATTAAACCAAAAGTCAGATCTAAAACCAGTGAGGAACTGGTTTCTCTGAAAAATTCAGTGGTGCTATTTTATTGCTTAAATTGAAGAATCTGCTCAAATTTTATTTGTATGTTTTCTAGCATTTAAGATTTTTATCTCATGCTAATTCCTGTCATTTCATCCTGAAATAGATTATTTTGAAATGAATTCAGGATGTGAGTGTGTGATATTCCTCTCATTCCTTACAAGCCAAAATGAACTTTTGTCTCGACAGCTCCAGAGTTGCCAGCTCATATGCAACCTGATTCCCAGTTGCACATAAAACTGTGGAAAGAAAGAGATCCTTCAGCTTTGCTTTCTGTGGCACCTTAATAGCCAATGTCTCAGCACCACCTCTTCAGACAGAGATTAGGGCCTGAGTTTTCACTCAAGGAGAGGGACATGCACAATTAGTTCTCCACGTGTGGTTCTTAAAATCCTTTCTTCCCCAAGCTGACCACTTGAATGTATAAAGTCACGTTCAGATTGCTGACTGACTTTGTACCCCTCCGATCTTTTCCCATTTCCCCTTACTCATATTTATCTTCATGCTGTTTCTGTAACAAGATATTCCTTCAACTTAAAATATAGGAAGTGTCCCAGTTAGCACAGCCTTGCCATAGAAATTAATAGGCCATCTCAACACACACATGCAAATATTCACAGCTCTGCCGCGGTGAATTGTGGTCCATGGTAGGAAGAGCTGCTGACTTTATCCCTCTGATAAATGTAGCTGTGTGCTGCAAGCTAACAGGGTGCTAATTTTTTTCACATTCCATGGCAAGACCCTGTGGGAAAGACCTGCTGGTACTGGCAGTTTATCAGTGTCTGTTCTGATCTGCTTCTTGCGCTTATCTTGACATCAGTTGTCCAAGCGTTGTATCATTTATATTTTAGAGGTTTTAAAATGGGCATTCAACATCAGTGCTTTCCAAATAAAGTTGGAATAAGTGAGGTTATACTGGAGAACGTGGGAAAAGCATGGTATAGAGCCTGATTGATAAGCAATAGGGACCCTCTTCCTCTCATCCTCACAAGTCTTTATTTGCACGAAAAAGTGCACATGGGTTTTGCATGACCAGAGCAGGGATGGCAATGAATAGGGCAAAAATATTCGTGGTTTTATTATTAATGTTTGCTCCAAAAAGATGTTCTAGGTAGGTCGTTGGGTGTCTCATAGTACAGGATGGGGAGAAAGAGAGAAAAAAAATTAACATCTCTCTCGCATTCTGAAATGTCTTACAATGGAAATTCATCATCGAGCTTGGTGGCTACCCCCTTTGCATTTGCTCCAGATTTGGTTTGGTGGGAAATGCAAATACCTTCCTCCTCTGATGTGAATTCTCTAACTCATGCCCCACTAGCTGGTTTAGGGTTTGTTTTCCATATGCTTGGCTCTTCATGTTGTTTTGGGTTTGTAGAGGTGTCTTGCATTGGGGTTTTTTTCCTCCACGAACATAGGTATAAAATGAAAATAGTCACGAAGTAAAGTGTGTTCCCAAACTGACAAAAGATTTTTGCCTTGATCTAGAAGTGAAGTTTTAGTAGTGTACTTCCTCGGGTTGCCAAGGGCTGGAGGGTGTGAGCCCCTTTTACAGAAAGGACATCCTGACACGATAATATTGGCACTTACTTTTGACTCAGAGAAAGAAGATTAATCTTATCTAAACGAAGTGCTAAAAGAAAGGTAAATTGTAGTTTTTGTGGACCAGGTGCACTAAGGACACTAAGACAGGATCTTTTGTTCCTTCAGAGTGCAAAAATCAGACGATACATCTGTGTCTGCTGTTCTTGAAAAGATGTAAAATAAACCCCACAAAGTTGTTAAAATATAGTAGAAACCTTTTTAGCAGAGAAAGTAAACTTTATTTGAATGTAGCATGCTATATATAAACATCATCGATTTTTAAAGTTAAAAATGTTTTTCTCTTTTATAAATATGCTGATGAGATTTCATCTTGAGAAGCATTCAATAGGATTAATACTACAAATTTTTTCAAATAGCGTATTGCTGAATCCTGAAACCGCCGTGTTCTATCAGGAAAGAGTCTACACGTTCAGGGACTTTCCATCTCCCTGGCACTGACAAAACAACAACATAAGAGACGCTGAAGTAGATACTGTTGAAATATTGTGCTTTACAGCGTAGAATATCTTACATACATTCTTTTTCTAAAATACACTTTCAGCATTTGAAATTATATATATATAAAAAAAGAAATTAATGTGAAACAAATCAATACCTTCATTAGAAATTGGCACACAAAGAGAAAATATCATGCACGTGGAGTACTATGTGCTGTTTTCAGGTGATTATTTTCATGTTTGTTCTTGCTTCTTCGTATTCCCTTTATTTCAAATAATACATAAGCATGCCTATATAAATGGTTTATAATGTTACACAGTGGATGTGGGGGTTTTCATACCATATTTCTATTGTACACGAGAGAAAGCTGGTAATCTTCAGCTGAGGTCAAAGATTGTCATATCAATATGATATAAAAATTTCATTTTCTACATTATCTTCAAGGAATTTTGTTTTAAAATTGAATGCATGGTGATTATCCCAACACCAGCCAAATGAGTTCAGCACACACTGGCAGATGGTTAGTGGGCAAAGACACCTCCGCCAATAACCTGCCACGCTGATCAGCATTAAAATAGCACAAATCTACACACTGTGAAAGTGATTGCAAATTATATTAGTTTTGTGTTTTGACAGAAGAGATCTCTTGCTGTTGGCACATACTTCATAGCAGAAAGATACCTTAATTCTACTATCTCTTAACTTGCACTATTCAATTTAATATGCTGCTAAAAACTGGGTATTCTGTCACAGTACAGGTTGAAGAGCAACCAAACTCCATGCTTCTCTGACTTAAGTTGTTTTAGTAATTGAACTTCTGACTATAGAAATCAAGTTACTTCTGTGGGTAATACTCAATTGCCAGTCATAGTGCAGGCAGATATTTCCTTCTTTGCAGTTCTCCACTGAAGGTGTTTGTCTCTCGTTGATTTTTTATTTATTTAAAATATAAAAATCTCTTTTTATAAACATCAGCATTACTGCCAACGTAGAAAACAGTTTATGAAATCTTATACACCCGTTTAACGCTTGACTGCTGCATTTTATAAATAACAGGTACACTTCTGTAACAAACTTGAACCATTTAAACATATTATTGATTTTTTTTTTTTAGGCAAAATAAAATAATTCACTTGTGTAAAGTTCTCTGGGTTGTTTTTTTTTTTTTGTACTGCAGGAAGACACATTTGTGCTCTAATAGCATCATGGCTCAGAGATAAGTATTGTCTATAAGGGTGAGCTGTGAAGATGTGTATAGTCTGTGCTGCTTTCTGGAAATGTTTCTTATCTTCCTGACTCAGTCTTCATGAAACTCCGCTCAGTTTAGATTCACAGTATTTATAGTCCTCAGGGCAACTTGACAACGACAACACATGCTCCAGCCCTTCCAATATTGACAGGAACTTCCTAAGAAAAGGAACAAGAAAATGCAAAAGAAAAAGGAGGAAACATTTTTAGTACGCTCCTATGGGTAGGTCTAAAAAAAATTACTTGCAGTTTAAAAGGAGAGCAGTTTCTTTATTCAAACTAATGTACTGCTAAGAAAAACTGGGTTTACTAGGACTCTAAAATCAGAATTTTGGCTCTTGGGAAATAGCTTCAGCAGCTGCTGAGAGTTACAGGGGTGTTCAATGTTGCACTTGTGTAAAAGACATGTGTATCCTGTGTTCCAAAAACAGGGCCTGTGTAGCTACAAAGTTCTAAATAGTTCTAAATATTTCTTCTTGGTCTCAGTGGTGATGGCCATAAATGAGAAAAGTAGGGAGTGCCCCAGCAGAGGGCACTGCTGACAGACACACGCCAGCTCGACCAACTGCGAACTTCAGCACTTCAACCACAAAATGATCAGTGCACCTTGGTTCATGTGCCCTGCCTCTACCCTTGACTCTGAAGAGTTTTATACAGTCATTTCAAAGGAGAGGCAACCAACAGTTTATAGAAGCCTAACTACAGTATTCCTGCATCATAATATATCATTTTTCACAAACCCGATGATAATTTCGCAACGTAATAGATTTGTCCCTTATTTGGACAGAATTCCTCCTATCCGCAGGAAGAGAGCCTGTTCTTTATTAAGCAATTCTTTCTCTTACCTCTGTCCACTCATTGTTCTGAGCATCGTAGGACTCCACGGTGTCCAGGTACGTATGGCCATCGTAACCCCCAACGGCATATAACCTGTCCCCCAGCGGACAAATTCCAACAGCATCCCGAGGTACGCTCAAGGGGGCCACTGTTGTCCAAGCATCCGTTTTGGGATCGTACCTAGGATGGTTTATGATCAAGTTTAGAAGCCTACATGGTAGAAGCACATTTCAAACTCAAAATTACTGATATTTGATTATTTTCTCCTATATTGTAGTTCAGTTTACACTGTGAACTAGGGTAGAGACTTAGGATTAATGTGAGGAAATATTTAATTTGGCCACTAGAGGGGTCTTCAAGCACAGGGAAAATACCTGTTTCATTACTTGTTGATTACGGTCTCTCCATTTCTGTCAGATTAAACAATCTGGGAGCTGGGAGGAATATGCTTCTGAAGGTTAATTGTTTTGTTACCACAGAACATTGTTATTCTGATCAAAATTGTTTTTTAAAAGGCATAATATGCCTTACAACCATAACATTCCAATTGTGAGGAGATTTCCCTTGTGCTATAAATTATTTTATATTTCCTTCCTGGAATATATATTAAAAAAAAAAGAAACAAACACAAAAATACCCCAAAACTTCCTTACCTTTCTACACAGTCAGAAAGTCGAGAGCAGTGGTTGGAGGCAGGTGCATCGTGCCCTCCCACAGCATATAAGAACCCGTTGTACGTGGCCACCCCAACACCGCCTCTTCTCTTGGACATGGAAGCACATAAACTCCACTTGTTTGTGTGCGGATCGAAACATTCCATGGATTTTAAGCAGGAGCTCCCATCTCGTCCACCGACTGCATACAGTCTGGGATAGTTAGACATGGAAGGCAAACAACTTCAGTCTTTCATTTCAGTAGGAATTTTAGTCACTTGGCTTCATTCAGACCACTTCAAAATTATCTTAATGCCCACCTGGCAGCTACGCTCTGTAACTTTCTCTGCACAAAGAGTTTAGCATGCTATATGAAAGAAGTCATAGTCTTCATTTACAGTGTATATTTTTAAGCAGTCACATGAAAATTAAGCTTAAAATGCATGTCAGCCTCTTGAAATATGAGCTATAGATGGTATTTAATTACGTATTTTTTTGAAGCACATGGGTAGTATTCCCCATGACAGGCTTATGGGGTATTTCACATCATAGTATTACATTAAGCAGTTTTGCTATGCCATTAATATGTAAAAGAACATCAACAATTTTATTATCTATTTAAAATATTGGTCAAAAATATAGTAAATATATTTTTCTCAATGTTTGTATTTAAGAAAATGTGCTGGACAGAAGTTCACCATGTCATCTTGTCTCTTCAGCCTGAAGGCACTTGGCAAGCAACTGGAGATTTAAGCCAGCTGCTGTTGAGACAACACATAAAGAGTAGGAAAAGGGTGGAAATCCCTATTGAGGGGGTTGTGGCTTTTTGTCAATGAATTTTGCAAAGCCTGAATTTCTCTTGTTTTTCTGCTGGACTCCGACAGTTGTGCCTGCTGCTCGGAATAGCAGACGTGTTTGGGTGTCGAGGGTGCCGGTTGTTCAGGTCCCTTTTGAACCTGGTTATTATTGCCATGAGATTGAGTTTACTTAGTGCAACTAATTAGAGATGTAGGGAACACAGGGACTTGTCCAGAGTCAGTTTTTAAACAGATGAGTTTTGCTTGAGAGGTGCCTGTTTTTCTCTAGTGACTGGAAGCATTTTTAGAGTGCTCTGATGTACAGTTTACCTAGGAAATTCTTGACCACTGTTACAGTAATGCAGGCAGATGCTCTTGGTCTCTTTTCTAATGTTTGTGAATGGAAGACAGACTTGGGTTTAGCTTGTGCAGTTTGACCCATAAACACTTGAGAGTTTGATTTGTTTTCTCATCACAGCATTAGATACACACTGCTTGTTTACACAGCTTTCCCAGAGAGAGGAAATCACTCTATATACAAACAGATTGGTTGGGGTTTTTTGTTTTCCATAATGTACCTAGAAACATGGTCATGTTTCCCATTCTCTAAAGGAAAAAAAAAAACAAACCCAAACAAATAGACCATTACTGACTGATGTTTTCAATAGACCATTTGTTGGTCAAAAAGGGTTGTTCCACAGAAGCTTACCATCTTTTCTGCTGGGGTTGAATAGAAAAACCGTACGTCCTGACTTAGGAAACAGGAAAAGGAGAAGCATTCTGCTTGGTTAGACTGCAGCAGTAGCACTGAATGATGGACATTTGATCTCAGCTTCCCCTGGTATGCCAGAAATTACATCACTAGGCTAACAGACATGATTTAAGCCAGGCTGGAGACAGCTTGTATCAGGAGTGATTGAGAACAGAGTCAGGATCAGGCTGGATTTCCTCTTTGACAAAGCAGTTTCCTGCACGTCGCTGGGGAAGGTACCAACAGGAGTTCCTGGTGAAGCTTTTGCTGAGAACATTTCCTCTGAGATGCAGCAGGCAGGGCTGCCTCTCCTGGGCTTTTGAGTTAACGATTACAAACGTGTCATGTTTGAGTGCATAAAATGAACAAAACCCTGACTTGTATGTGAAGTTTTGCATTTGCAAATACCTGTTTGCTGACATTTGTTATTTCTGCTCTTTATCCATCGGTTTCCCTGGAATTGAAGTGAACAGGGAAGCCAGGGATGAAGTTTCAGGATAAATGCAGTTGTCTGCCTGCAACTGTAATGTTCTCAGTCCCTACTAACTGTCCTTCCTAAGAGCTTTCAAAAGATTTCAGTAAGAAGGAAGGTTGGTTCAAGCTGTGCTCTCCAGCGTAACTTGGAGCCTTTTACAAGGCTTTTGTATTTCCAGAACCAGACTATGTTGCTGAAGGACAACAGAATTCTGCTAGGCATTCATTTAGGAATTGCTCTTCCTCGCGCTGAAGTAAAACTGCTTTCAAACAGGAATGTACAACAGGGTGTAATACAGTTTGCTACAGGTTACACATATAGCTTGACATGTGTGTGTCTGTTCCCAAGTAAAAGTGCTTGGGTGGCTTTAGTGACTTAGGAGGATGTTTAAATAGGAAACCCTTCTTGGAAAGGCCGGTGTGAACACACAATCTCGGTGTGTTTAAGCAATAGATGAAGGGCCAAAGAAACCTGGGTAGGGCAAGATTTATAGGAGTCTCTTTATTTCATACCTGGTTGTTAAAGTAGTGTTCCTTTCATTGAACACGCTGTATAAATTTAACCTCTTAAATGTTTATTCTTGACTGTGAGCTTACATGTTACAGTTGTAGATGCACGGAGGAGGTGTAGAATGAATATTGTTTCTGTACATGTGCTTTCAAATGATGATGCTTCCTTAGGCACAGTAATCTTAAAATGTTACTTTATACTTGGGTTTTTTTAAAGCAGCTGATCTTATCTCCCCGTAAGTTATAAGTTCTGATATGCGTGTCATAACATTTTCAGATTGCTCTATCTGAAGAGGGCTGGAATATGTTTAAAACATTATTGCAAGTTTGAAAACAATTTACCTATCAACAGAGGAAAAGCTTTTCTTTCTTATTTTTATGCATTATATATTCTCTTTCATTTCTTGAGGTGATTAATGACTATAAGGTTGAAAAGACAATTTAAGAAATTTCATTTCCAAGGAAGGAAGCAAATGAAAAAGCAAAGAGAGTTTTTCCTGTTGACATACTTGCTATTTAATGCTGCAACCCCTACGGTGCTCCTAGGGGTTGACATACTGGCCACGTAATTCCACTGCCGTGCCTGTGGGTCCCACCTCTCCACGGTGTTCAGGTAACTCCAGCCATCGTGGCCACCGACTGCATACATTGGTCCTTCAAGCATTGCTACTCCTGAAAAGGGAGAATTAGGACAAGTTACAATATCAGATAATTTCAGTGACCCATAGTGTATTATCTTCACATTTTAATTCCCTGTATGTGGATAAACAACCTCCCCTGGTATTTAACTATCTAGAAGGTGCCTTGTCGCTTGGCAGAATGAACAAAGATGAACAAAATACTTCATATATGTTGGGGTATTTTTTTTTCCTGAATAAGTAATATCTTTTGACAAGGGGCTAGAGGAAAGCTGCTTTATTACATTCTCTTCTTGGACTTTTACCTCTTCCGCTTCTGTTGACCTTTTTCAGAAACAAATTCAAGCCCCTAAATGAGAAGCAATTCTGTTCTTTTAGAGGAAGTCAAAGATTGAGCCAGGCGATGAAAAATCTGCCCAGACCAACCATCCCTCCTTATTCTGAGCCAGCTTGAAGCTCTGTAGTCCTGCCAGCACAGAGCTTGAGTGGGTGGGTAGCTGGATGTCCTTGCTAGCTAAAGTACCATGACATTTTAATGTGTATGTGGGGAACACACTTTCTGATAAGAGCTGGCTTGTATCTGTTGTCCTCGAGGCACGGGAGAGTGAACTTGGCTACTCCTGCAAAGCTCTGTGTGGACATATCCTGTGTCATTGTCCTTCTCCTGAGGGAAGGCTTTGGTGCCTTCTCTTTGGGGAGCTGCTCCCACCGTTTGCTTCCTTTGTGTTAGGTAAGGCAAAATGTTTCAGTGTGGCTTTTTAGAAGTTTTCTAAATCTGTCATTTTAGACCCAAATATACATGGCCTGATTTTTTCCGAAGCGCTAACTCTCCGCAGGATCACACGGAAGCTAATAGGAGCTCTAAGTGTAAGGCTTTGCAAAGCAGGCTGATGCACAGTTACCAGCCTAACTTTGGGCACTCAAATGTACCACTGGGACCTACTTGTCAAGCAGAATTGTGCCCCTGCAGCTGGTAATTATGAAGACTTTAGTGAGAATTGTTTAGTCTGTTTTGTTTTCTTTGCTACTTACAAGTATTTGTTTTTATAGATTTGACAGAGTAGCTGTTAAGAACCCCACACTTCACCTTCTCCACCAAGCAGTAGATAAAGTGATATAGGCCACAAAGCTTTACCAAATAATTTTACATCAATCTTCTTCTATTATTAAGGAAAAAAAAAAATTCTATCATTTGAATTTACCAAGGATTGCAAGCAATACATGTTTCTGTAAACTTAAGAGAATCCAGCTTTTTCATAAGAGCTATGATATAGAAATCATACAGAAATCATCATATTCTCTCCCTTTCAGTCTCTCTCCTCAGCTGTAAACTTAGCCTTCTTTCTTTATAGTTCCAGCAATATATTCTAGACTTCATATTCATATTACTCATTCACTGTGAATGTCATAAAATCATGACAACAGGCAGCTCTGTCTTTGAAAAATATCTTCTACAAATATTGCCACATCTTATGAAATGCTTTATAAAGTTATGTCAACAGAGTTTGTGTCCATCAGAATCCATTCAAGGTGTTTACAAAGAAAGAGCACCTCTTACCTAGGCCATGCCTGTGTGTTGACATAGGAGGCATTATAGTCCAAGCTTTGGTGATAGGGTTGAAACATTCAACAATGTTAGAAGTTTTCAGACCGTCTCTTCCTCCCACGATGTAGAGCTTGTTGTCAATTACTGCAACTCCAAACTGTAATCGTCTGCCATTCATTGTGCCAATTTGTACCCAGCTGTTAGTCCTAAGGTCATATTTTTCAATTGTAGTGGTACCTGTTTGAAACATAAGTAGTATGAGATAGCTGCAAACTGATCAGGAGCCAGCAGCCAATGGCTGGTGCAGCCCAAAATATTATTAAATTGTAAAAGATTGAAATTCTGTGCGTGGACTTTTACTCTGGCTCCCTGAGAAGTTCAGTTATGAAATGGGAACCTACTGAGAAAGCTGCTTTAATTCTGTGTGTATGTGATTGCCAAATCTAGGAGAGTGAGCTAAGGTCAAGAAGATGCAGAATTAAAGGCCAGCAAATACATTTTCATGTTAAAATCTGTGGAGATAAGTTTATTTTATTATTCATTTAAATACTATCAAGGTAGGGTTTTTTGTGGGTTTGTTTGTTGGGTTTGGGTTTTTTATATTCCTTATGAATATGGTACCTCACAACTATTAATTAATATTATTAATATTATTAACCATGTTTGTGCTTAAGCCAGTAGTGATACCAAGGATGGAAAAGTGTCTGTCTGTCTTAGGACTCAGGCACGCATTTTCATTAATAGTTTGTGTATTTTCCTCTTTAGGATGGAGACAGGCAGAAGACCGAGTTGTGTGTTGAGTACACACTGGGTTCCCTCAGGTAGCTTCCCTGAGGTTCACCTTTGCAGAAGCTTTGCACTAGCTGCTTGCCTGTTGGAATAATATGTAAGCTGTATTGTCATTTTTTTCAGGTCACTGAACTCTTAGTAATGTTTTTACTGCAACTGTTCTTAAGGCCCTGGACTGTCACAACTGCCCCTTTTCCATGCACTGGCTCACGTGTGTCCTTTGAGAGCTGACTGAGCACGGGGGAGATGGCTGAGTATCAACCAAGGCAGTATCAATGCACTTGCCAGGGACACATACAGTGCTCCCTGGAGCTCAGTAGTGAGCTTCAGCTCAGTGGAAGGCGACCAGATGAGAAAAACAGAAATGATTTCCCACGTGTTCCTGGGATTTCAGAGTAGAGAAGTAGCATTCAGAGAATGCCAGTAGTCAGCGGCTAAGGAATGACTTACAACAGGAAAACAGCCATGAGATAAAGCAGACAAGAAAGGTAGAACTGGTTTGGAGATCTGCTAGAGGTCATCTGCTGTGCTCAATAAATTGAGTGAAATATGAGCTTATCTCATGGTATCTTTTGTCTCCTCTGCATGCTTTTCCAGATGCATAGACTGGGAAAGAAATTACCAGGTCCATCTACAATAAAAGAAATTCTTTTTCCATTTTCCTATCTTCTTTTATTCTGAGCAACTGTATTTCTTGACCTGTTCTTTCCATTTTGTTAGTCCATTTTCTCTTCTCAGCTTTGATTCCTTCTCATTTATTCTATGCTAATATGTGAGTGCCCCAAAGTTCTCAGCTTCAAAAGAATTCTCTCACACACTAACGAAAACCCAGCAAAAATATATTAAGGTATACGGTGTGTTCCTACATACCCTGTAGGCTGTAATTTTTACGGAGGGAGGTTGTGAAAGTTAATGTGGTTTAGGCACATTCACATTTTTCAAAATATCAGCCCAAAAGTAGCTCTTTGATCTTCTTTTGATCATTTGAAGTTGAGTTTTGACTTCATGTAGCACCTGAGATAAGCACGAAGCCAAACCTGGCGTTCCCTGAGAGTTTTCTTGATCAGGAAAGCATATTATTGCCAGGGGTGGTAGTTACTGCCTTCTCAGAGCTGTCCTGCCAGTGCAGTAGTCTCCTAGGTCCCGTTTCCTTTATCTTACAATCCAGCACAGGCTCAAAGTATGACTCAGAGCTGTGGAGGACAGCAGGGAGGAGAGGAAGTGCTGTTCTTCTTAACCATCAAAAGGCAAAAGTTCAAACAATTGGCTTTGTTCCAAGGTACGAAGCAAAAGAGGCACCAACAGGAAGTGCAGATGTTGACTGAAATAGCCCTTTCTTTGCATAACCTTTACAGAGAAAAGCCTATTACAGAGTTGTATCCTCCTTTTGCTTGAAGTGACTTTAAAGATCACCTTGAATCCTTGGTTGTTTCATGTAATTCACAAACCCTCGGTATCACTACTGAAACTCTGCTAATTGCTACAATTTAACTTCATTTTGCTAAATTGTCCTAGGAACGAGTACTTTTCTTGTTGTGCTGGCGATGGATGTGTATTTTGCACTTGATTTGACTGCACGAAGATAGTAAGGTGGCACTGCAAGGGCTCATAGGGGAAAGAAGTCAGTCATCAGCAACTTTTTGTGGGCTGTGAAATGGATTAACTCCACTTTTAATAGAATCACAAAGAACTTAAACAGCTAAAAGTAATACTGTTCTGCAAGCCACTAGACTTTAAACTTATTATAGTTCTGTGGCTGCAAGCGGTGGGTCTGAAGTTAAGGTTCCTGTGGAAAATGATTTCATGTACCACCTATTGAATGGAATAGTGCAACATGTAAAGCTGTAAGCTGATTGCAGTTGTGAAAATCAAATAATGAAAACTGGAATGCATTTTTAACATTTAACTTTGAATTACAAACCTGAAAAGAACCTGTGTATGAAATCCTGAAAGAAAGGTGCACATACTGTTGCACTCCTGAAGAAGTACAAACCTTCCCATCTGAAATTTTGCAATCAGGATTGATAAGCTTTAGCTAAGAGTTCTCTATAATTCAGTAATGCTTTTTGGTTTGCTTTTCCTCCTGTAAGATTTTTTCCAGCCTCCTAACTATAGTCAAAAATTGGAGCACAGGGTTCTAAAAACTATTTCAAGATTCATTCGTTTAATGTTATTTTTTTCTTCTGATTTGCAAAATCAAACTATACAGACAAATTCTTAGAAGAATTCATTTAAAAATCATTTGAATCAAACTTCTTCAGTCTACACTTCAAGATACATGAATATCATTTGCACACATATGATTCTTGCAAGAAGAAAGAGCACTTAACACATAGGATTATGTTCTGATGGGGTTTTTTTCCCCTTTTTTTTTCCCCTCTAAATTGCTATTTTTATAACAGATATCTGTAAATAACTGTCATATATTCTCTGGGGGTCTGTTATACAATTAAGGAATACAGTTACCTTAATTTCTGAACTTACCTTTGGTGGCATCCATACCTCCTACAGCATAAAGTGCACCCACTGTAGATTTTCTAGGCTTAGTTCGAGGACTCTGCATCATGGAACGTCTTTCTGGTAGAAGATGGTACTTCATAGCCTCCATAAGAAGCTTCTGACACTCTAAGTCGTCTGCAAACATCGGGCTATTTTCTAGATCGGCTAGTAACTAAGAAATGAAAGTGAGGATCTTATATCTAAATCAGTAAAATTTTATGTACTTTAGTAACTGAAGTATTCATAGCTGCAAACACTAATTCACTTTTCACTCAAGTTTTGCTGGAAACTCTGCTTTAATGCAAGCAAAATAATATTAAAGTAGGAAAAGGAATCTTTAGGTATCATGTCTTTGGTTGATTTTCTTCCCAAAACTTTACCTTTAGAAAAGGTTAAAATTGCAGGTGTAGTGCTGCACCCTCTGAATGCAAAACTCCTTTTGATGTGAGTGTCACCAAATCTAACACGAAATGCTAAACATCTCTGTGAATATTAGACTATATGAAATGTATTTTAAATATATTCAGTACATTTGAAATGAAACACTTGTAGTTTTTTGATAATTAATCCATGATGGAATATTTGCAATTTCCGTCATGGAAATCCATAAAGTATCTGTAGTGTCCTCTCAGTCCTATAAGCTGTTCTGATGAGATATAAAGATTCTTCTGTGAGATGGGTACAACAGCATCAGCTTCCTATAAAACAATTATGTCCATCTCTGGAACTTGTTGAGGAAGCATCTCAGTCTCAAAGGACAGGTAACATCAGTGCTCAGAATAATCAGCAAGAATCCAGATGCTTTTAGGTTTGCTTACTTTTTATGGCAATAAAGAAATGAGTATTGTGCCTTAGCTGTCAGGTGGTTTGGTAACTCTAAATAAATATCTTTGCGTGGTAGACGAGTTGCTGTGTCAGTGGAGGAAAGCGAGTGCTGCTACCCAACAAAGAAAAGCTGTACTTTTGCAATATCATTAGACTGATATTTTTTAAGAGTTAATTCTCAGCCTAGTAATTGCACGGGCATTGTGGGATTTTTTTTTTTTAATCTTTGCTTACAAATAATCTGTTATCCAAGTAAAAAAAAATAAAAGAGGGGGGAGGGAAGGGGGTAAACACCCCAGCCAAAACCAGAACCTTTCCACCAAGTTCTTTTCTCTGTCTCAGAGATGCTTGAGTGTTTCAGTTGGTAGCCACGTTCCCTGTCAGCCCTTCCCGTGCGTACCTGGGGTGGGAGCAGGGGCAGTCTGATGTAGGAAAGGAGCATTCCGAGGTCTCGCTGCCGGTTTTGCAGATCGTGCCTCACCCACATCATTAATGCCTGGAATATGGCTTCTTCGTCTGGAACGTTGATGTCATCACTAGACAAGAGCTTTGCAATCTCATTGGCCGGGAGCAAAAGAAATTCCTGGTTTTTTATTACTTCTGTGAAGTGTTCCTAAAAAGAAAAAGATTTCAATGCACTGATGATTTCCACACCTTGAAATCACACTTTCTTACCTAATGTAGGCTTTGCCTATATTTCATTCCTGTTCTGTTCTACAGTACAGGGAAACGCAACATGCATGCTAAGGATCACAGAATGCCCTTCTGCCATTTAGATTTTGGGGGCTCTTTGCCACCTTGCCCTTGCAGACCTGAAGAATAATGCTCATCTTCACACTACCACGCTTATAGGTGTGTTTGTCAGGCTTTGTCTCGCTGCGTCCTGTCTTAGGGATCTGCTGCTGGCAGTTTTGTTCATCTGTGTGACCTTGACACTGCAGCTTAATAGGAACACAATTTGAAGACACAGTGTGTATCTTAAGAATGCCAAGTGGGTGTTCAAATAAACTGTGTGACTTCTGTTACAACCAGAGTCAAAAGTTTTAAGCAAATTACATTGAAACTTTCCAATCCTTTTGCAACGAGCCGTGCCAAGTGTTGACAGTATGTCTCTACTCCTAGGAGCGGAAAACACGGCACGGGGAATTCAACTCACTTTTCTAACAGTACTTTTTGAGCAATCAAAAATGGGACAAGTCCCAAACAAGGGCTCTCAGTCTTTAAGCTGTTCCTGTGATAAAACTTCCCAGCTCCAGAATGGGCCACTATTATTAAATGCCTAGAATCTTTCAAATAATTATTTTTCATTTTTAAAAAAAGCGTTGTACGGTCCAGTTACAGCAATATTACCATGGGTACTAAAGTACATTAACTGTGCTTGCTTGTGGGAACTCCAAAGGGAAAAAGAAGCTCTGTTGAGAGATGTGGTTTTTATATAACTTTCAAAGAAATGCATGGAGGAATTCTCCGTATGAAACATTAATTTCTGTATATCTACCTGGAAGTAATAGATCTTATTGGGGGAACCAGACTGAAATAGGGCAGATGAAGGAATTTTAGTAACTGATATTTGTATTATTTGTTTTCAGGAGGTTCTTAGCATCTGTATCTCTTTTCAAGAGTACCAAGGATGTAAATATAGAAGTATCAGTGATGAAAGGAGACTGTTTGCTCTGTTGTGCATATCCTGCTTTCATATTTTGTAACATTCAGGGAATAGGAACAGGAAGGCCAGTCCACATTTAGTTACAAATATAGCCTGAGATGTTTATCAGAACAAACTCGATCTGCACGAAAAGATACCAGGCAGGAAACTGTTAATACTTGGCATCAATGGCTACAGTGGTGGAAGGGGAAGGTCTCCATTGTGTCTGGTTTTATTGACTGGATCTTGTGTTTACAGCTGATTCTCTTCTGAAGATGCTGAAATACTTCCAGTTCATTTGAATGGGCCCTCTAGTTACAACACAGCTTTACAGTGTTTCCCCCAAGGTGCACCTTTTCAAGTGGCTGAGGTTGGCACGAAACAAAGCGGGCTGGTTTATTTATCCTCAGCCACAACCCTTGTGTGCGTGTGCGTGTGTGTCTAGCATTGTTAGGATCTCTTATTCTGCAAAGTGCTTTTTTTTAATATCTCTTCAAGACTTCCTTTAAGAAAATGTTCTGCAAGGTTATTTCAAAAAGCTGCGGTTTTCCTGCTCTGGTTCTAAATTGTCAGTAGCAGCAAACTTGGTAGGTGGGTTTATGACACGCGAGGTGCTGTCCCAGGGCAGCGTTCTCCATCGGTGCTGCACGCGAGGTCCAGGAGCTGCTTCTGGAGGGGGAGATGCTCCCGGTCGTTCTCAGGAAGACACAGTGTAAAGCCTGTAAGCACAGGACTGCCGAGTCTCACACGTTCATCGTGAGCCTTCACGTTAGACAGGGTTCTTAAAGCCCCAACTGTCAGTCCTGTGACACACAGCTTCAAAAAATAGTGAAAGTCTGACTACTGGGGCAGACTGGAGGATTTAAATGATTAAGAAAATCTAAACAAGAGACTCTTACTGTCTGACATGTATGTGTAGCCATACGATTTTATTTCAGTTTTGCAGAAATCTGGACCATGAATTTTAAATGCTTGCAGTTGATGCCCGTGTGCCAGGGCTGGTGGGAGAAAAGAGCAAGCAGTGGAGGGGGGAAGTTCCTGATTTTGGCCAAGCAGAAAATGGTGCGGAGCAGCAAGGACAAGGCTGTAATACAGAGGCTGAGTGAACCTCTATCTTAAATGCCTTATTTCAAAGTTGGAAATATAAAAGGAATCTAGGTGGCATCTAAAGAAACCATTCATTAGTGTGACAGGAAAGAGCACAACCAGTGCCCTCTATCTGCACATGCCAGTCTCATTTATTTCAGCATGTGGAAGTGTACAATCTCTTGCTGGAATGTTCTCAGCATTCTGAAGCCTCTAAACTGGTTTTGACATGCTACACTAATATTTCAAGCATAAAGCTGCCATGTGTCTCCTGACAAGTAATTCTTTTTATATCTGTTTAGCTGTAGCAGTTGCTATTCTTTTTGTGTTTAAAGTTGCTATAGCAGATCTTGTTGCCCTGAATATTTATCCCTTGATTTGGTTTCACAGCAAGCTATCTTGCTGCTCTGTTTCCCACGCTCTGAGCCAGAGGAGGATTACACTTCAGTCAGGGATGTGCTGCTTTTTAGCACTCCAAATCTTTCCCATACTTTCTTTGTTTTGGCTCTTTTTATGTGTGTCTCACCTTAAAATCAGCTTTAGAATTGTCTTTATGTTGAATCAAAAGCACAGAATGGGCCATTGTTGTTTGCCTCTTGACATTAGCCACCTCAAAGCCCTATTACAGTTTTTGGAAGAAATACGTACCAATCCTACTGCAAATTTAAGTTCAGCAAGTGTGTCGCTCTACAAGGCAAAACTCTGAACTGGGAAATGAGAGAATGGAGTGTTTGTTTTTCTAAGCATGCTTTTCACTCCTCCTAATGCCTCTGTAACAGTCCCAGTTCTTAAATTTCCCTTTGGAGTCTGAGCTGGGCAGAGATGTCCCTGCATCAGGGGCTTTACAGAGCTAACCCTGCCAGCAAAGGAGGAGCAGAGCTGCTGCACCAGTCTTGGAGAGAGCAGCAGCCCTGAGCCCCACTCAGCTGGCTCTGCTTCACCAAAGCCCCTACATTTTCCAGGAGGGTACTCACACTTGCTGGTTTATGTTTGCCAAGCAGTAGATGGTTCACCTTACCATAGTGTATGTGTGGGCCACCTTCAAGAGCTCCGTGCAGCCCTGGGCGTCTCCGAAAGAGCGAATCCCCAGGCAGTTGGAAGGATGGAGCTGCTTCATGAGGAAGTTGCAGCATACCTCAATAACCTGGGAGAGCTGGAGAAGACAAGCTGCAGCTAGCAAACTTTCTATAGTGTCTTCCTTTAACTCCAGAATACCTGTGCAGTTTGCATATGGGGAGGGGGAAACAAAACCCAAAAGTTTGCAGTCACTTTCTTTGTATTTTTATTACTTGAAAGCTTCCCACTCCCCATTTTTTCTTCTTCTTCTCTGAAAAATTTTGTAAAGAAGTGTCCTGTGATTCACAAATTCATTTTCCCTTTTCTGGTGAAGGATTCTTTAAAGATATGTTTTAACAGATTTAAAGGATTTGGTTAATTTTTAATACAACAACGGGGATGTTTTTGTTGGAGCTTTAACAATATTAGATCTGATTCATGCTGAAAACAAGTAGAATAAAAAGAAAGGTGAGGTTAGAGAAAAAAACTTCCCTAAAATTCATATATTGATTGATAAAAATGTACATCATAAGTCTGTATTATGCACAACCTTATCAAAAGGTAGGAAATGCCAGCTCTGTGTGCAGGAAACTTGATTTCTTCCATCATCTCCTTGTGTATTCAAGCTTTTAATGAAATTATTACATGATGTGAGAATTTTGTTATGTTTATGGATAGATTGGAAGGTGTTATAATTTAATCAGATCTTCCAATCTTGTTAGTGAGTGGATGGCTGTATGCCCTGGTTAAAACACGGCACTAAAATCCTGTTCTGAGAAAAGAACTGTGGGGTTTTTTTTATGAATGCATTTTCCATTTGTCATTACAACATCCAGTTGCCTCAGAAACACTGATTTATTTTCCAGCTTCTTCTGTGAGAGGATGATACACACCATCTCCATTTGATACACGGAGAAGGGGGGTATTGAGAGATTACAGTCAAAATTACCATCAGAGTAGAACTGTAAGAGGTTTATTGCCCAAAGTTCACTTCTGATTTATTTCAGTAGACTATCTAAAGAGTTCTGAAAGTTACAGCTCTCATCTCTGAAAGTCACATTTATATTTCATTGCCTAGGAAAAAAGCTGCACTCGCTTTAGAGGCTTCACTGTTGTCACGAGAAAATCTATGACAGAGGCAGTAGGAAAATTCAGTTTTCCATAGCAGTCTTCAGCAGTCCTACCTTAGTACAATCCCATCTCTTCCTGATGTCCCTTGCTTTGTAACTTAAACAATACCTTCCAGCTTCTGCAAGGAATGAGGAAGGGCTGGCAGGGTGCAGAACAAAGCAATGTTTGGGTTGGTTTTTTACTATACGACTCAGACTCATATATTGAATATATATAGCAAAACTGGTATGTGTTCTTGTGGAGACTGCAATATAATCAGAGAATAGTTTTGGCTGGAAGAGAACTTCAAGATCATCAAGTCCAACCTTATTCCCAGCCCTATCAAAGCCACTAACCCCTGTCCCTAAGCACAGCATCTATCTGGCTCTTAAACCCCTCCAGGGCTGGTGAGTCCACCAGCTTCCTGGGCAGCCCCTTCCGGTGCCTGACAACCCTTTCTGGAAAGAAATGCTTCCTGAGATCCAGCCTGAACCTCCCCCGCTTCAACTTCAGGCCATTTCCTCTTGTTCTGTGCCTTGTTCCCAGGGAGGACAGACCAACTCCTGCCTCGCTACAACTTCCATTCAGGTAGTTGTACATGGCAGCAAGGTCTCAATGCCTGAAAGTAAATAGGGAATCCTGATTTCACAAGCAAACTTAACATTATTTCATAGTCTGAAGCTTGCTTTTATAGTCTTATATATGTTCTTTCATATGGTTTTGCATTCTGTAAACTGAACCAGATGCTATTCAGCAAGTGGGATGATTTTGCGGTACATGTGGGTAACAAGCAGCCCACTGCCCAGCTTCTTTGCACTTGTACTCATCTTGTTCCTCAGGTAACATATGCTGATTCAATGCCACAGTAGCATGGCGTTATAGATGTTATGCAGCATTTCCTCACTCCTCCTAGTACCCATGAACAGGGTCTGTTTTGTGTATAGAAACTTATGTTTCCAGCCCGGGTGGCAGGTCGCTTAAGAGATTTCTCCCTTTACCCAACAGTCCAGATTTGTGAAGTGCCTGATCTAGCAAGGGATTTTTAATAGTTATCCTAATGCCAGCATGGTGAGTGTTTTCCTTTGAGCTTAAAAAAAAAAAAAGAATAAATATTGTAAGCCCTTTTAAAATACCAGTAGGTATTGTAGAAATATCAGTAGGTACCCCTGATACATCTTCCAACCTCCCCGTCTCGCTATTAAGATTGTTACTTCATTCGAAAGCAAACAAGCAGTGTCCTGAGTGGGTCATCAGGTGACAAGGATCTCGTGACTGTTGTCAGTGACTGGCTGAGGGGAAGGAGCAATTTATGAACAAAGGTTCCTAACTTCAGAAAGCTGGTATTCTAGTCAGTTAAGTGTTGTCACTTCCTGGGAGGGTCATTTTCCTCTTTTGAGATTTGGGCTTTTTTTTCCTTCGGTCACAGCTTGGTGGGGGGAAAAGAGTTTCCCATGCACCTTTCTGACTGGAGTAGCTGCTGTCTGCACAGAGAGGCTTGGAAATACCAGAATGTGCAGTGTTGCAGAAGCTGGGTAGGTTTGAACGATCAGGACGTTTCTAATTGTAATATATACTGTTGCAGTGGTCACATTCTACAGCATCTTTCCCTGTTGGCTGTGAAGCAGATGAAAGGGATTTCACAGTTCTCTGATTTGGGTTTTTTTAGCTATTTGGTTCACCCATTTTGTATTCAGCAATATAGGGATAAATGTTGAAAAAGAGAAGAAAATAAATTAGAGGAAAAAAAATATATACAGCTTTCTGGTATTAAAATACTGCATTTCATTAAGATAAAATCTGGAATTTTTCAGGAGAACTTAAGTAAACTTTTTTCATAATGTGGTGGCACTATCTCCCAGTAAAAGTTGCTCTACCTGTGGCTGTGACCATAATTCTGTTTTCCTTTCCTTATTCCTACCCCAGAATCTTGAGTGAGCCAACTAATTGCCTCCCAGGCAGACCATTTCTACAGCTACCCCTGAGACGTAGTTCATAGTACACTTCTCTGCAGTGACATGGGGTGGGCAGCAGGCAAAATATGTTCTCATTAAAATCCCTCAAATAAGTTGTATCTAGTTAGAGACAGATGTCCAGTATGGATTTATATGTTAACTTTTCCGCAGATCTTTTAGAAATTATTATATTACCACTAATGTTTACTCATCCTCTCCAGAAAAAGGTTTACATCACGTCTGCACAGTTTAGGCATGTATTTATCTACTCGTAGGAAATGGGAGAAGGGACAATTCTTCATGCATTGAATAGAGTTTTATCTTCCTTTACAAGAAGGCTGTGGGTAATGGAGGAAGCATTACCTGTGTAGGCGTAACGCACCAAAGCTTTCAGCGCATCAGGATCTACTCCTTCCATCTTGATCTCCTCTTGTTTTGCCTCACGCACATCATTAGTAAACATCGCAGCAAAATAATCAGACACTGCACTGAGAACCAGCCTTGAAAGAAAAGCATTTTAGGAGGACTGCAAATAACTTGATAATCTCAATAACAAGCGTGAAATTCAGTATTTTTATATAATAAATAGTGCATGCAGGAGAAACAGCAGAGCATTCAAATCTTATAGCAGTGAGCAATAAAGTCAAAGGGCTAATTAGTAATCTGATTTTTCCCCATACTGCTTGTTTGGGCAGGTTTTCTTCACTGATTTCACTCTAGTTTGACAGCAGAAAGAAGAGAAGATGGACAATATCAATGGTTCATATTTGAATTTCAGTCTGTTTGAAATAATGAATATGAAACGTTGGTCACACACTTTTATTCTGTTGTTAGTTGATGTCCTAATAGTAACTGTTAAGTTATAATAATAGTCCTTATAGTAACTGTTCATTCACAACTAAACGCTATAGGCATAAATTGCCATAGAATAGTTTTGGCTGGAAGAGACCTTCAAGATCATCAAGTCCAACCTTATTCCCAGCCCTGTCAAAACCACTAAACCCTGTCCCTAAGCACAGCAGCTATCTGTCTCTTAAACACCTCCAGGGCTGGTGAGTCCACCAGCTCCCTGGGCAGCCCCTTCCAGTGCCTGACAACCCTTTCTGGAAAGAAATGCTTCCTAATACCCAGCCTGAACTTCCCCTGGGTCAGCTTCAGGCCATTAATTGACCTAGAATTTGGACATTTCAAGCTTCGAAACCACAGGAACAGTACTGGGAAATGTACCTGTGAGCTGGAATCTTTTGATCCCCAACTATAAGGAGAACATCACAGAGCTGCTTCTGCTGCAGATAATTTTCCATTTTGCGGAAAGTTTGCTCGGCGTGGTTTGTAGACTGGAAATACTCATCTGAGCCATTGGTGTTCATTCCAAGCAGGGAGCTGCTGGTCGTTGACAGCCTGTGAGGCAAAGCAGACACCTGATGAGTGCAGCATTACAAAAGCTGATTACATTCTGTGTATAATTTTCATTCAAATGGAGGTATGGAAATGCTTAAAATTACAAAGCTCTTCTGATCCTGGTCTTCCTATGCCTCCCCCCCCTTTGGTGTCTGCAAATTTTCATTTATCAGGCTGCACATAAACTGTAGTTTCCTACAGTTAACTGGAGTAGGTAGGGCTACAGAGTTCCCTACTTCCCATCAGTTTTGTGTCGCTGATGCACTTTGTGTACAGCATCCGTGTGATAAATGCAGCCTCCTGATCACTCACAAACAGAATACATAAACCCCAAAGCTGTATTCCTGTGATGCTAACAGCTAAAATATCCTCTGGGTTGCAGTGTTGGATGTCACATGTCTTTAGGTCAAATTTCTGTTTCTCTCCATACTTCATACCTTACATTACAGTACTAAATAGGAATGACTCGGAAGACAATTCACAAGGACTGTAGAAATCTAGACCAATTACCAAACTGAAAGCTGATGAAATCAATAGATAATATAATCTTTATAATCTGATTGCAACTAATAACAACTAACCAATTTCTCTGCCTTTTCATGAAATGTACATTAGAAATATATTCCTCCCACTCCAGAATTGTTAGCTGCCCTGCTTATAAATACCCATACTGGTTTTGTAGGGTGACATTCCTTTGCTGCCTTTTAATATGGATTATGATGCAGATAGAAACTCCTTTTTGATATTTTCTTAGAAAAATATTTGTCTGGTTTTAGTAAAAGAGTAACAATATACACATATATCACATATCTTGAAAATGCTGCAATCTTCAACAGTGTTTCAGTTAAAGATTCTTCTAGAAAACCAGTTTCTCAGTTTAATATCGTATATTGTTAAAATGCAAAGCAGCTGGTTTTTAAATTTCCTATCCCAGCTAGGAAATAAAGGCAGCTGGTTGACTAAATTTCCTGGTTGTCTTTGATACTGTTAATGCATATTCATAAATTCTTTGGAGAGATAAAATCTCTTCATGAAATGAACGTATTAAATCTAGGAGAATATTGGATTGCATTCACAATTGAACGTGTAGTTCAGAAAAGGCAGAAGTAAAAATGAGTAAATGCAGTTGAATCCGCAGTATTATCAGAAAATAGAGATAAGTTTGATCACACATTTTCAAAGATCATACCTCATTAAACAGCTAAGCAGAATTCAAGGGAAAGAATTAGAAATCCAATTATAATGTAATACTGATTTGAGACAGAGTTGAGTTTTCTGTCTCCTCTGCAATAGGGGAAAGTTACGGAAGATCCGTGGTTTTCAGAGCGGTACAGAACAAACTCACAGTTGCTGTGGCCATTGTGTGCCTGGGTTTATCCAGACAGACCTCTTTTCTTCCCTCTGACAATCTGTGCATAGGAAGTTTTCTCCATTTCAGCACTGCCTTTGTAGATGTTGCCCAGCCCGTGTGGAATATGGCATCTTCGGGGCACCGCTGCGCCAAAACCCTTCCGATCCCCAGTGTATTTGATGCCTTCCAGATGCACCAGTGCCCAACGTACTCATTCAGGCCTGGCCCTGCCAGACTCTCTGGATACATAAGATCATTTATGGTCTGCAGAGAGACATAACTGAGGTATGTCAGCCCTGAGGTGTGTGTCTGTGTCAGCGGAGAAGCAGCAGACCCGCTGCACCTGAAAGGCTGCGATCCACGCTGCACGTGCTCGGTACCTGCACGTGCCGTTCTGTCTGGGCAATCTCAGGGTAAGCTGCTAATTGCACACTCATTCAAATATTCCGAATCGGTGCAATAAGCACTCCAGCTGTCTTTAGAAGCTCTTTAGTACAATTTTGAATGCTTTTTATTTTTAAAAGAAAAAAGGGCAAATCGAGTTCACCTATAATGTGTATCCTTTGTAGTTTACAGCTGACAGAAATGAATTTGTCTCAGCGAGTTTAATGACTATACTTTTTTATTTGTTTTCCTTCAATGCTTTGTTGAAAATGAAGAAGCTGCAAAACTGGATTATATGCTCATTAGTTATGCATCAGCTACTTGATGCCATATTCATACTCTGTAATATTCATGTTTTGTTATTTACCTCTTAAGCTTTCATTAAATCTTTTCAGCAAGAAAAAAATTAAAAAAAATCTTGTTTTCAGATTCATATATAAACTCTCAATATTGTATTTAATTATGTTTTACATTGCACTGTTCTTCAATGTTTGCAGAAATCGACTCAATACTTACCCATCCCTATTACAAATGTACAGCAGTAGTTACTTGAAATAAATAATTTCCCAGAGTGTGTATATATCTGTAGGTAGAGCAGTCATTTTTAAGATGCAAATATTTACAAAGGAACTTAAACTCAAATAATTTCCCTTCCGTCCTTGATGCCTTTTCCATGTGTTTTATAGAGTAACCTTTAACTACAGCAGAAATACCACTAACATAATTAATTATTTCAAAGACAAAGGTCTTCAGAGACCAAGAAATACTGGAAGCAAAAAGATGTGCTCCATTAACTTTGTTAATATTAGTTTTATAATTGCTGGTTTATCTTTTGCAGCTGATTGAAAATGGTAGCTAGAGTGTATTACGGAAAGGAAAAATTAAAATTCAAGGGGAAATATTTCTCTGTTTTCCTTAGTGTACAACTGTCACTGCAGGGAACTCAAGTACTGACCTACAGAACATAGTGCTGGGGATCAGTGAACTAAAGAAGACAGAGATTAAAGTATCCTATAGAAAGAAGTCAGTACAAATATCCCTGAGCCTGATGTCTTTATGTTGAATTCTAATGGGGCGTGCTGTGGACTGTAATACAAAGCTAAGCAAGCTGGCTGGAAATGTGCTGGTGTGAGTGTGCCTCCCTGTCATACCGTGTTCTCTGTGGTATAGGTTAATGTGCTGAGAACACCACAGCAAGAGAACTCAAGGTTCATGTGAACCTAACCTGGAAGGAAGCGTGTGGAAGTGGAGAAATATTTGTTCTCTATAAAATCTCTACAAGTTTGAACAGACAACATCTAAATATTGAGTAACGGACGTTTCCACAAGTGCATTAGCTCTGTAATGATCAAAGAATGCCTTTTTCACTCAGTCCAGAGGAAGAATTGTCAGTGCCAGAAACCCAAATTGCTTAGTGTCATCTCTGCATTCATGTTCACTAGGATGCAGAGTTGTGTTTACACCATTAGCATCAGTAATAATGGCTTAAGAAGGTGGATTAGCCTGGAGAGAGCAGAGATAAATCTACATTGAAATGATTCCAAAGTAGCTGAGCTCTATGAATTTCATTGTAGGTGGAGAGCCAAGTGACAGGATTTCAGAGTTCTTCTTTAAGGATTTCTGAAGGGTTGTGAAAATACGGTACCATTTTTTAGAGGAGGAAAGAATGAAATTTTTAAAAAGAGGATATAAACTGAAAACTGGAGGAAATAATCAAAAAGCATTAAGCACCTAGATGATAGCAAGGAGATAAATACCAGCCAGCACTGCTGTTCAGAACGAATCAGATCATAACAATTTTATTATTATTTTGACAAGACAACAAAGCTTACTGGGAGAAAACCATTAGTTGTCAGAAGCCATCCTGACTTTTGGATGACTTCTGCCGCTATTTCAGATGACGTTTTCAAATCCGAGCTTGGATGGCGTGTTTTAAGCGCAATAAAGGAGATAGGAGTCACTTGTAGAGCTGCGCTTGGAATTTATCAGGGATTCGCTGTCAAAGGCAAACAATGTTCTGAATGTGTTCCAGGAAATTCTGCTTTTGATGCTGCTCCATAGTTCTGTTACAAACCAGCATATGATGGAAAGGTTTAATTGTTACATCGATGTGTGAGAGTGAGGCACAAACTTTTGGGGAGCAGAATTTCAATTTGGAGAGCCATCTTTGCCCTTGTCCTTATTAAACTTTAGCAAATTTATACTTTTTAAAGATGTGCTCCTAATTGTGTGTGGGTAATTAGCTGAATGAAACACAGCCTAAGAAATGACAGTTTGGTTAGCAACTACATTATAGTGGACCCCAAAAAAGCTGAGTGAAAAAATGGTGGTGTGGAGGGAAGATTTTATCTGTCGTCTGGTCAAGAGAACAGATGAATTCATTCCAGACCTGCAATGATTTATATTTCTGAATTATATTAAAATTCTTTTCTGTCTTCATGAAGTACGCTTGATTAGTCAGCACAGCACTCTTCTTGATCAGTATATAAAGGATAAATTTAATTTTCTTCACTATTTAATTAGAATGTGATAAAATGCCACGTCCTTTTAAAATTCAGTATGTTGTTACAGTGCCTCCTTAAGTGTGTCTGTGGCCAAAAACCAGGAAGTAAACCTGATGCTAAGAAAGCTTAGAAGCTTTATATTGCATGGAAAATGGGTGAAGAAATGCAGTGTTTTAATGTTGTTGTTCTTGAGAAGCTATTTATTTACATTTTTATGGTGAGCACCTCTCTTTTTGGATACTTGCTGAACGTACCCAAGTAACCTGAAATAATATTTGTCAAACTCAGGTTAATCAAATAAGAGTTCAGTTCTCACTGTCGCTTAGAGATTTTGGTTTTGGATCACCTTACCTCTGCCACCAGCAGCAAACTGGATACCAGTTAGAGACATTAGACATCCCAAGGACTTTATCAGAGCTGAAAGCACCAATGTGACTGCAGCTCCGTGGTGTTCTGTGTGCGCTTTGGCGGTGTCAAGGCACGAGACGAAACTGCAGCTTCATCAGTTCAGTTTGTTTGTGCAGCACTATTTACAATGCCAGTCATCACTTTTTCCCCCCCTCTCATGTGCTCCTGCTTATTCTAGAAAGCTGCACTCAACCCCAACGTGGGCAGGTTCTCTCCTCTGCAGCTGTTTGAGCTCTGACCCCTGTCTGTTGAGTGATGTCGTGGGGTTGGAGATTGAGACGCTGTTTTCCTGTGTGAAGTCATAGGGCTGTAGCATCTGTTAGGGATAATCTGCAGCAGTTGGCTGGGACACCGCAGTGTTTTGGATAGGAAGCCATTTCTGAACACAGGTAGAAGGATGATAAAGCTAATGCATCTGTACTCATTGCCTGCTGATACACCACGTCAGTAACTGTCCCAACCTCTGCCTTGCGATTTCTACTGCAATTTTCTCCTTTATTCTTTGGAACTATAATAGCTAAAGATCATGTTGAAGTTTTTAGGGTATGGGCAAGAAACTTTCATTCAAGAGAGTATGGAAAATTGTACTATATGTTGATGTCTGCTGGAGTAGTAACATTAACATGAGGTAGTAACATTAACATGAGGTAGTAACAATGATAGAAAATGATGTAGCCAATAAAGAAATATGCAATTGAAATGTCTA
This sequence comes from Todiramphus chloris collaris, assembly GCA_025345505.1. Classification (NCBI taxonomy): domain Eukaryota; kingdom Metazoa; phylum Chordata; class Aves; order Coraciiformes; family Alcedinidae; genus Todiramphus; species Todiramphus chloris. The sequence goes on along the minus strand of JANVCC010000049.1, from coordinate 3,382,538 downwards.
ATTATTTAAGTTAATGGAGAGACTGCAAACTTCTAACCTCTCTAATTTGATGGTTCACCCTGACAATTCCTTTAGAAACTGGAGCTTGAAACTGCCTGGGTTTAATATTTTTTTGTTGCTAGTATTGACATAAACCTGCCAGTTTTCTCCTTGGGCAGTAGTTACAATAACTTTTCCCATTTGGGATTACCAGTGTAAGTGTGCATATCATTAAACTCGGGAGCTGCAGCACACCACTGAAAGCACTGTAGCTGCTTTGAGTTTTGTTCTTCCCCCCAGACATGCTAGTAGACAGATGAATTCCATCATGATTCATATCAGGATGAAGTTGGGCAATTCTGTGAATAGAAAGCACGTGTTTGGTGGGGTCATTCCAATGGAAAACAGAGTTGTTGGTTTTTTTGCCACCAAACTGCAGAGCCCCTGAGGACTGTATGAGCCCTTTATCCTTAATGTCACCTGTGGCCACATCATGATTTCATGTTACAAAGAGGGGTAGATCCAAACAGTCTCCCCAGTAAGCTGTTTTCCTTTAAAAATTCTGTATTTGTTTTCTTAACAGAGGAGCTTAATTATAAAATGATTTTTCCAGCTTCTCTGCAGTGCAGATTGTTGGAATTAGCGTGTGTGCTCCCTCGGTCGTTGATCTGCTGCTGCTAGGAAGACAAGTCTGTTGAAAGCTTTATGAATTGCTTTATTGGCATCTTGTGTCTACACTAGAGTTTTATGCTCACAATTTGCTTTATACAGATAATTAAGAAATGGGACATTTCTGTGCATAGCAAAAGTAGTTTCTGTAATTTATGACTGTGTAAAAGCACAGGAAGATCGAGTCCAGCTCTTCTTTGGTTGCACTGCAATGCTCTGCGAGTCGTTTTTCTTTAACTGATGAAGACAAACATTTAATCGTTTCACTATTGTTTGAATTCCTATTCAAGAGTCACCTTTTAAGGAATTTTGTTCCTGAGTTTTAGGGCTTGGTTTTGAAAATTGCTCAGCAATTTATTGCAGACTCATTCAGCAGTTTCAAGAGATGCTACAATTAGGGGACAGCCAGTCGGAATAGTTGGCATGGTAGGTTGGGCCAGGCCATGGAGCAAGTCCTGTTGGCTTCTGTGGCTTTGAATGATTTCCCCACACTGCCTTCCCGAAAGAAAGGCAGCTCCACTGGAGTAAAACCCACAGCTCTGAGAGAGGTGCCCAAGGTGTAATGTTCATAGGCTGAACAAAGAGGTTTCTGGTGAGCTGGTTTTCAGAATCACAGAATGGTAGGGGTTGGAGGGGACCTCTGAAGATCATTGAGTCCAACCCCCCTGCCAGAGCAGGGCAAAACTAGAGCAGATCACTCAGAAATGCATCCAGACAGATCTTGAAAGTCTCCAGAGAAGGAGACTCCACAACCTCCCTGGGGAATCTATTCCAGTGCTCTACAACTCTTACAGTAAAGGTTTAAATTGTTGAACTCCCTAAAAGAACTGTAGGATCAGCAATCAGCAAATCTTTCTCCTGGAGTACATGGTATAACCAGGGCCTTTAGCACAGCAACCTGTAAATGCCCAAATTTGTGATACAGTAGGAGATTTCAATTGAAATAATGATTCTCTTCCTAATTCAGACTAATCTAAAACTTTAAATATTACAATGACATGACTTAAAAACACTTAATTTCCATAGCATGAGATACTTACTTAAAAACTGCAGCTCTAGAAATATCTAATTATTCTGGTGAGCACCCTGACTGTAGGTCCATGAGTGTTTTATTGTAATGGATATATGTCTTTATTCAGTGATGAAGTGAGTGTCCTGGACAAGTCAGTTAAATTAATGCTATCTTAAATCACCATTCAAAAACATTATCCTCCAGGAGAATTACTGCCGTGCTGCATTCATTTACTTCATGTAATAGAGAATAATAACTTAGTGAAACATTTCAGGTAGAAAGATAGGAGTATATATACACCCAGCTGAAAACTGACCTTAGCTCTGGTAATGCCACGTGCAGTGGGGGTTGCTTATCTCAAATACCCGTGTGCCTTTTTTCTCAAATTGTAAACAAGTGCTTGAGTTTACTTTTTGTTTGTATGTATATAAAAGTTCTCATCTTCCTAGGCACAGATAGAAAGATTGCAAGTAGACATGATGAGCTTACAAGTAACTGCTGAGAAGTAGTTTAGAATTCATCAGTTGTGAAATCTGTGTGCCATTCCTACAAGAAAGCTGAGGAGAGGCTTCGTACAAAGGCCTGTAGTGATGGGACAGAGGGTAATGGTTTGAAACTGGAAGATAGTAGATTTAGATTGGAAATAAGGAAATTCTTCACTCTGAGGGTGGTGAGACACTGGAACAGGTTGCCCAGGGAAGCTGTGGATGCTCCTCTTACTGGATATGTTCAAATCCAGATTGGATGGGACCTTGAGCAGCCTGGTCTAAGACCAACAATAAAATCAATACTAAGCTATTGTACCTTGAAACCTACCAGATGAGACGGGATCTAATGTAAACTATGAGGAATCCTTCATTGTCTTAACGCGGACTCCAGTGGTACCAGAAGCATTCTGCACTCGTCGCTGCAATGCGTGATTTCCAATCTAACGTTTATGTTACATGATGATGTTGGAGAGAAATTAAAAGTCTTGGAGGGGAAATTCAGTGAGGCTGACAATTACTTGTTCAACCTTCTTGTAGCTAGTGCTAATATATTTTTTAGATAATTATAAGCATCTTTCTAAAGAACAAAAGATGCTGTGGCCAGAAGGCATGATACAGCACTCTCAGGCTGTCGAAATGTAAAACAGAAAAGTAATGACTAAATGCTGGACATGAGCTTGTGGCATTTTTAGTTAGAGGACATACAAACAAAAATACAAGCCAATGGCAAAATAAAATTGTCTGAAATTCAAACGTGACTGTTGCTGGATGAAACTAATTACATCGACGTTTCTTCCTTAAGCACCTTTCAGAAAGCAATCTCTCTGCTGGGAGAGGTGGTGGGGAAGGCAACCTGCTTTGTGCTCTCCCCTTTCACTGTTGGCAAACGGGGAGCTTTGGAGATAGAAGTATAAGGAAAAAGAGAATATGAGGTGTTTTCTTTTTCAGTGAATAGAATTTTGAGAAGCCAGAGAGCAGCAGTCTCAATAGCCACTATGCTTATTTTGAGCCTTACAGCTAATCAGATAGGGATACTGCTGTGAGATTTTTTTTAAGATATCTTGATTTCTGAAATATCAAACCACTGCCATAATACTTGAATGCATGTTTCTCATTTGTTTTTTATACTCCTTGGAAGAGAAACGGACTCTGTTCTTCTGCTTGCCATGGCTATTTAATTTTTTGCATCTTTTTCTACTTTTTAATCTGTTTAGATTCTAAGTAAGTAATAACAACTCTTACATTTCACTTAAATGGGAAGACATAGTAATCCTTGCTTCAGCCAAAGGCACCGCTTGAAATTTCACTTCACTAGATGTGACACTTCCACAGTCATGTAAAATTCTACGGGTTTGTTCCAAAATAGCCCCTCACCTGATCCAGCTGATCTGCTGGATCTGCTGTGAGATCAGCCCAGCTTGCTCTGGGTTTTATCCAGTCGGGTCTTGAAAACCTCTAAGAATGGAGACTGCCTGACCTGCTGAATTAGTCTTAAGGCATATCCTCACTGAAGTAAGTTTTCACCGAAGCAGTACAGATTGCAAGCAAGCTAAATAACCAATTCCTTCTGCAGGAGGCAGAAAACAAATCTAGGGAAAGATTTTTTGATCTCCCTATTCAAAGCTAAACCTACTGCAGTGGGGAAAGAAAAAAAAAAAAAAAGAAAAAGTGTGATATTTTTTTTTACCCTATTTAACCCGTGTTCACTGACATAATGACAGAACCAGGAGTTGTTAGCCACCTGATTTTATCTGTGGTCAATTCCTCCCTTTTCTTAATTGTGTAATTCTACCCCGAGGGTGTTTCCCTCTGTTACAGCCAAGTATTTCTGTGTTCATAAGTACAGCTATCCTGATATCCAGCTAGGTGTTATCTTCTGGTTTTCTGTGTCAGAAAACATAACTCAAACCCAGGTCTAGAAGTGTATTAAAATAACTTAGCTTGCTGTATTACTGTCGGGCTCAGTTGGGTGGATTTGCTTAAGTCAGTACAATAAAGCCGGCATGCACTGGATGCCCTTCCATATATGCTGGAAGGAATTGTTCGTGTTATAAATTATGTAGACTATTGTGCTTTATCTCCTGCTTTTATCCTTGGGCACTGACTTTTACTTTTTGAATAGCTGAGAAATATCTTCATATTCATTATTATCTGCTTTTTTTTTTTGCTAATGTCAGAAATTCATGTCTACTGAACATGACTTGCTCAGAAAAGTAGGTTTTTGAGAGAGCAACTTAAAGTAATTCCTTATTCAGGAAACCTCTATTCAAGACTCCTTAGCACCTTTGTAAGGTAGAGAATTTACAGATAGGCTATTAGGTCTACTTTTATTTGACAGTATCGAGTGTTTTTCACGCTATTTCTGACATGTCTTAAGGAAACCTCTTGATGCTGTTGGTGACTTGGCATTTATCCTGGCAGATAACAGTCGTAACTGCTCCAACAAGCCAGGGTCCGTGTCAGTGTCAGCTCACTGAAATTGAATTGGAATAAAAGCATGCAATCTAAATAAAAGTAGTATATGAAATCAAAATAAACATAAAGAAAGGCTGAAAAATCCAAGTGGAACTGATATGAACAGGGGAAAATGTTGCTTGTAGTATTGTTAAGACAGACGTTTTCCAGGAGCGCCTGCACTGTTTGCTCTTCTAGACTGGGGGGAGATAAAAATGCATTCAAATGTGATCTTACAAAAAAACAACAGAGCACTTTTATCACATTTATTCAATAAAATATGTATTACGACTTCTGCTGAGGTTGTAATATAACGATAACTAAATTAAGCAGGTGAAAATACAGTATTCCATCTAATCTTGATAGAAAAACCAAATCTTCCCCTAGATTTGTTTTCTGCCTCCTGAGGAAGGAATTGATTAGTTAGCTTGCTTGCAATCTGTCTTGCTTCCATGAAAATATACTACAAGATATGCCTGAAGACTAATTCAGCAACTCATGTAGTCTCCAATCTTAGAGGTTTTCAAGATCTGACTGGATAAAGCCCAGAGCTGATCTCACAGCTCACCCTGCTTTGAGCAGAGATTGGGCTAGAGACCTCCTGAGACCCCTTCCAACCCAAATTATCCTGTCGTCTTAGGATCCTATGGCTCCTGGAAATTAAAAAAGCTAGAAAGAGGTAATATATTTAATGAGGATTTCAAATGGAGAATTGAAAGGCTTTAAGTAGATTAATGTAAACACTTACCTGTTACCATCTAAATGTTATAAGGTTGTCCTGAAAGCACTGATGCTTCCCTCTCTGGAAATTATTATGATCTATCTTCTCTTTTGCTCAATTTCTCACACAGTTTTCTCTTATGACTGTAGCAAGCTGCTATTAGTTGTTTAATCCTTGTGCAATACCATAACATACATTGGACCATGGTCCTACTGACCATGTTTCCACCAGTAAGAAGATCAAATGAGATCTAATCAAATGTTTGTAAGGTAGTTCAGCTCTCAGTGCACACACCATTGTAATATATTGCAAGTCTTGCCTCCAAATAATCTACATTAGAAATTGGTCTTGCATTTGTTTTGAGAGAGAGTATTTGGAGTGTCAGAAAACTGAAAAGACCTCAGCAACAGTTTCCTCAGCAACAGTTTATAGAATAATAAAGTAACAGATAAGAAAGTTAGGAGTCTAGAAATTAGAAATTTCACTTTTCAGCTATGTTATTCTCCAAAGTTATTTTAAGATACCACTATGATTGAAAGCTACACAGTGGCAAAGCTAAAAAATTGTGGGTTTTACCATCAACTGATTTATGAAATGTCAAAGCAGTAGCCAGTAAAATATCAGCCTTTACACTTAGTGGCTCGACATACAGAGAACAACAAAGAGCATTTTAGGAACTGCAAAAACCTAAAAGAAAACAACTTGTGAAAATTCAAAAATGAGGTAGCAACTTGATGTATTGTGTAAAATACATCTAAGGAATGGTTTAAAATATATCTAAGGAAATAATTCCAGGTGAAGAATAAAAGCTCAGTAGCTTGCTGGGAAATGTATCGAAGCTTCATGGCTCCTGTGAACAGGCCCAACTGTCCTTCCAATCCTCAGTTTTTTGCTTTGCTAATTGTGTTAAGTTCAGGTTTGAATTCACTGCAACACTCAGTGAAAAAATGTAAGGCAACTTTCAACAGCTAACTAGTAACTGAGCTACATATTGAATGAGGAAGTAGGAGGCACGTATGAGCTCGACTGATTTGTGGCATCCCATGGGAGCTTCATGCTGAGCAACTTTATTGGCATATTTTAACACCAAGCCACTCTGAGTTTCTTTTGTAGTTGAATTTGGGATCCTTTAAGTGAATGAAAAAGACCAAAAAAAGAGTATAAAATAGGCCTGACTTAAAATCTTATTCCTTGCCTTTTCATTGTGTTCTGATTGAGCAGTCTGGCATGATCACTGTACCTCTCCAGGAAGCTGTCTTAATGTTGGTTGTAAATCCACTATGACAAGATCTATCAAGAGACTGAGGTGGCTGTACTGCTGGATGATTTTACTAGGTCAAGCACCTTAGAAAGATCAAAAGTCCCTCCTAAGCCACTGTACCAGCACATAGAAGGTGATGTGGGGGGTTGTAAGTGATGGTGTAGGAGGGAATTCTGGCTTTACATGTCATTTTGTGTACACCGAATGACCAGCTGGATGGACTGGAGGCAGTCTTCTGTGAACGTTCTTCTGCGAGACTGTCGTGAAAACCGTGACTCACAACAAGCGTTTTAATCTTTGTGTTCTACAAAGTATCGTTCTAAAAGGTATCGATGTGGGTTTGGTTTGAAACCCTTGATAGGGTTTCATACTTGAGTGTTTACATAGGTTTTGACCAGAAAAGAAGCACAAAATTCTCCAACATATTGGAGAAAATAGAGAACTTTTTGCAGAAAGCCAGAGTTGGAATGTCCCAAATAACTGATGGTTTTCATTACTCCAATTACTTTGTATCAGGAATCAATTTCTGCCTCTTTCCTATGTAGCCTAAACCTGTTTGGTAGTGCTAAGACCCTGCAAATCTCTAACCCACAATCTTTCTTTTTCTTACCTGACCCTCTAATACATAAGTAACAGTATGATTCACAAATAGGCAATTCTGGCAAATTTGGATTCTACAGTTAGTAATGTTTGGTTAGATTAATATATATCCACTATAACCATAATTTGGAACTGTAGAAAACCATATTTTTTGTTCAGAGTATGTCTTTATTCTCTTCTTTATCAGGACATATCTTTTTTACATATTGAATAAATGAAAGTCAAGTACCTTTAATAGCACTTTATGGGTTGCCTTCAATAATACATCCATAGGTGGGCTAAACTGAGCTTTCTAAAATATATTTTCTTAAAAAAAATTAAAAAACCCCAGACACTTGCTGTTGGCTTTTCTAAATTTCATTGAAGAGGATTCAAATTACAAATCATTGTTAAATTGTAAATAAACCTTCAAGGCCGCAGTAGTTTGGTACTCAAAATATTGGTTCCTGGCATACCCCAGGGACCAGTAATAAATTTCTCCAAAGCTTCCTGAGCTTGCAACATACTTGTAAGACTAGTTATATATGTGTCATGTGACTGCATGTATATGTGACCCCAGGATGTGGTCCTGCATGTATTTGCAGGCCCATCCTGCGTGGGGGTTGCAGGAGAGAGAGGGGTCTGCTAGAAAGAGTCCAGAGGAGGTCACGAGGATGATTAAGGGACTTGAGCATCTCCCCTGTGAATAAAGACCAAGAGAACTGGGGCTGTTTAGTCTTGAGAGGAGAAGACTGAGAGGGGACCTTATTAATGTCTATAAATATCTGAAGGGTGGGTGTCACATGGAAGGGACCAGTTGCTTTTCTTTAGTGTCCAGCAGTGGGACAAGGAACAGTGGGTATAAACTTGAGTATAGAAGGTTTCACTTCAACACAAGGAGGAACTTCTTTACTGTGAGGGTGAGGGGGCCTGGAACAGGCTGCCCAGAGAGGTTGTGGAGTCTCTTTCTCCAGAGAGATTCCAAACCCATCTGGACACGTTCCTGTGTGACATGGCCTGGCTGTTCCTGCTCTGGCAGGGGAGTTGGACTACTTGATCTCTAGAGGTCCCTTCCAACCCCTACCATTCCATGATACAAATCACATAGCTGAATTAATGAATCATTTTAATGCAGTTTTAAAGTACCTTGCTTGGATAGGCAGTGAGAAGGTACTCGCTTTGTATGGGGATCCCAGAGTGCAGCAGGAGTGGACAGTGACACACAGTAATGTGTCACTCCCCAAATCATAAACAAGTTCTCTTAAAACCAGGAGACTGAAATATTTGAACATTTGAAAAAAGTAATTATTTTTTTTCAGTAATTAAAATCTTATGTTTTCTAAATGTACGGGGCTGCTGCTCTCTGAAAAAGAAAAGGCAGCTCAGGTTTTCCTGCTCGGGGTGGGAGCCCTCCTGCCCACTGTCTCAGATCACAGCAAGATGCCGAGCACCAAAGAGAACGTGGAACACTGGCAGCAAAGCCTGTGTGGAGCACCTTGTAAGATAGGTTTTGGCAAGTCACATCTGTCCTGGGGACAAAAGGGAAGGCCAGAAATGGTGTCACCAGAGCTCGTCTTTCCCTTTGCATTTTCACTATGTATAGGGCAAAGGCAAATCTTTTCTTCTAAGCAGATCACCATCTAAAAGGTGAGCCTAAATGGATCAAAAATGAAGGTAATGTTTGAACAGATACCTTTGCTCCTCAAAAAGAGGCTTTTAATTACAAAGCTTTTGATTTATCACCACGGTCGTGGCAGAAACAGAGACAACTAACTTCCACCAAAGACACTGAGCATGACTAAGATAAAATTACAGAGCTATTTTTGTCTGCACGTGCGTGTATGTGCATCTCTATTTCTTCACATTCTGAAGCGTTCTGAAATGGTACGAGATGGAGACACAGAGCTTTCCTGAGCATCTGTGCTAAATGAACACTGCAAAAAAAGGTTTCCCTAGCAACACAAACCATATGTAATAGCTTAAAATAGCCTTTCTCCAACTCATCCTAGGATTTCTTAGTGCTGCGCTCACAATTTCCATTTAAATCAAGGTATGTTTGCCCAGTTCAAAAAGGTTCTTTTTTCTCAACTTCTGTGAAAATGAACAGGCTTTGAAAACGCTCACTTCTTGCAGGAATGGCTTCCTTCCTCTTGGCATCTTAATTTATCAAGTAAACTGAAGTATAGCAAATGGTGACAGTGGCTGTCCACTGTATCGAATGTATTCCCCTTGCTTGCTGTTAAAAACACTTCAGTTGAAATATATTGGTGGTCTCTACTGCTTATTGTAAGAGGAAACTTCCAGTTAAAGCACCAGGCTTTGATTTTTGTGATGATGTTATCATGAGAAGATCAACAGTGCAACTATATATACTATATAGTATAGTGTATCAGTCCTAACGTGCGTGCATTCCGCTGTGCATTTTACTAGCAGTTTGCTGGCAAATGCTGATATTTGAAAACACTGATCAGTTCTTATTGTGACCCGAGGAAAACAGGTATCAAATGCTATCTCTCACATGAGAATACAGTGATAGCAAGAGGCTGAGTGATTCCTATAACAGTTTATGTAAGAAGCAAGCACCACTTGTGAGATGTAACTCATGGATGTGGCTATTTAGATCCTAATGCAAGTAATCAAAAAGTCATACATTTTAAAAAGCTAGAAGCTGGCTGAGCGAGCTTGAATTGGATTAAATCAAACATAAATATACAGGTAAGATGTTTAGATTCTTGTCCAAAGCCGAAGAACCAACCACATCTCAAGACATTGCTTTCTTTTCCAGTAAATATGCTTGTTTAGCCTAAATGGGTTCTAGTTGAGAAGACAAGGAAGCAAACTTTTTGTCACGTACTCTCCATGTGCTGCTTCGTTTCTCACGAAGGCAGCCTCGTGCAACTGTTCTCGCAGCAGGGGAACACAGCGCCTGTTTCCCAACACAATGTATTTAAATAGTGCTCATTTTGATACTCTGTGAGAGATAGCAACCTCAAATGAAGCAGTGGCTGCAGGGTAGGGTGTTCTTTTAGATACTTTTTGTTATGCTTCTTGTTACCCGTGAGCAGCAGACTAGTGAAATATCCTGACTTATGTAGAATGGAAACTGGTACTAGAATGAAGTTGATTAGCTGTGAATTCAGTTTTGGCTGTTAAGCCTTTGCTTGGAACTTGAGGGAAGGGGGAGAACTGGGAGATTTGCTGTCAGAGCTGTGTGGGAAGTTCTCGTGCCACTGTGTCTGACGATGGAGTCACTGGGGTTCAGTCTGGTTTCACAGAGGAGGAAATGTTTTTATAGCTTTGTTTGAGAGTTTATGTCCTATACTTACCTTAAGGTGTTTATGTGAATCTTGACAGTACTTCAGCTTCACTTTTCTGTTCATTTAGCTTACTTACAGGTATGCCATGTACAAGCCATGGTCTTTACCTTATCACCTGACATAGTCATTCTCTAAGTATAGTATTATTTTATTCTAGCAGAAGGAAACAAACTAAAATGAATTGGTATGTATTGGGCTAACTTAGCTGTTTGCCTCTAACAAACGATTCCCTTTATTTCTGCAGATGTGAGAGATTTCGGTAATGTTCCTCATTACAATATTTCAAATAGTTCAAGGTAAACAATTCAGCCAGAAAACAAGAGTGAGAATGAATTTTTCAGTTCTTTCAGAATGCTGTCCAGCTATAACTGTCAAATCAAGCAAACCCTCTGCCCCTTCTCCAAGAACTCTTCACCAAACATACGATTTCCTGTTGATCTTACAGTTGCATGTGCTCAGTATGTCTGTAAAAACTGCTCTGCATGTGTTTAATCATCTCCTTAACTTTTTCCTGGAGACATTAAGAAGTGATTTTTAAGAACAGTAATAACTCTTTAAAAAGTAATTTAACAGCTGTCTTTGCTGAGAGCAAGCTGTATGTAGTGGAAATGAGAAGATAATTGAATTGTAAAGAAATTGTTTTGAAATTAATAGAATTGTCCTAGTTTCTTAAATTACTTTTAAATGGTTTGGGTTTTTTTTTTCCTTGCCTGTAATAATTCATCTTTGAAAGCTATGCATGGTAAATGTAAGCCTGTGAAATACTCTGTGTTTTTATTAAGTCATATTATTTCTCATTACAGCTGTCTTAGTGGGGAGACAAGGTTACACTTGATGACATCCAGAGGTCCTTTTCAGCGTAAATTACTCCATGATTCTATTTATGTAGCTATGGAAAAAAAAAAAAAAATCTTTTGAATACATACCCACCTCTTCCACAGGCTAAATATAAAATTAATTTCAAATTACAAACCTAGTTCTTTATTTTTTAGTAATTCTTTCAACCCACTTTCGCTTTTTGCCTTTTCAAGTTCATCATAAGATGTCATAATAGAAGGAGGAAGGGGGAAGAAAATCTGCTGAGGGTGCCTTTGAGACATATGGTTTTAATTTCTTTACCAAGAGCTCTTATATGAAGCAACAGCACTTGTTCAGTCAGGATGACTTCCTTGGTCATTGCATTCGCACGATGCCTGTAATGTCCTGTCCCTCCTTGTGAATTATCCACTTCTGGGAAAACGTTCTTCTCCTTTTAGATTTTAATCCTGCATCCGATGCCACTTACTGCACAAATTTTCTACACTTAACAAACAATAGATATCAAAGGAGAATTTCCTTCGTTGCTCTCACATAGCATTTTTCAACCACTTGTGAGCGAATTTCCATAAAATGCTATTAAAATTCAGCTTAATGTCAGTAATTATCTCCTGTGCTACATATGCCTTTGTTCAGTTCATAAGTAAAACTGAAGGAATCTCTGGCAGCAGCAGATGCAGCATCTCAGTGATGCCAATGGGATGTTCAGCAACCATCACTGCCTGGAATGTCACCCGCGCTCCCCCGCTGCAAAGTGCTCTTCCGCTGCGCTCAGGCACCGAAAGGCCACATGGGCTCTTCAGGCTTCGCTTCTCAGAGAGCAGCTACAGTAGCTTAAATAACCCATTTCAAAAGTCTCCAGTTTCACATTCCTATTTTGACCTTTAGTTAAAGGTCATCTTTAGAAGACAATTAGTTTTTGCTTGCCCCTGAGGCACCAGTGAAGTGTTTTGGTTCTCCATAGCACACTGGCATGAAATCATCTTTTTGAAAGACACTGCTGAGTGATAGATTAATTTATTATTGATATTAAAGAAACTGCAAAATCCTCTGCAAGACAGAAATGTAATTTCATTTCCTTGCTCTTAATTCTTGCAAAATTCTGCAGTGTAAAATAATACAATTACTATTTCTAAGCACTTAAAGACTAACGGTCGGCAAGAATTTGTTAGGAATAACAGGTCAAAATAAATGGAAGTCCTTCATTACCAGGTTGTAGTAGGCATTATGGAGAACAGAAAGCAGGCAGTTGTCATTTATATCTTGGACATGAGAATATTACCTGACACAGTCTCATATCAGATAGGACTAAGTTCATCCTGAGGTGCTGTTTGGAGTAATCCATTATGGAATAGGTGTGGAACTAGAAATCATTCTTTTAATTATCAATGGTTCACTGATAAATATGAACTTAAAACAAACTGGGTTCCTAAGGAACTTTCCACTGAAGTTCCCCTATGACTTTTCATATATTTTTTAAATTCCTTGGAGGGAGGAAGAATAAAAGAAAGCTTTGATAGGAACTTTACTATTGAAGATCATGCCAAGTTGAGAAGAGCTGTGAGTATATTGGAGCATAGGATCACCCCTGAATATTCAATCAGTAAACTGGGGACATTGAATAGGATCAGAATCAATATTAACTCAGCAAATTGTAGATGTTATCTGATAAATACAAAATTAAATATATTTGTGCAAACTACTATATTATGGAACAAATAGCTGCAAGAAATTTGCAGATGGTTGGGGAACAGGTCTTTGGTGCAGGGTCCAGAGTTTCACATGAATCACAAGCCAGGCATGAGCAATAGCACCATGTTGTTGACATAAAAATAGCACTGAGCAGGATATTCAAACAGATTTTTAGTCAGAATGACATGTAAGAAGTCCTACCCTCTGCACTAGAAATGTCAGGCTTTAACCAGAACATATTGAGATCCAACCACAGTACTGCAGGTACAGACAGACATGCTGAAGAAAGTCAGGAGAGTAGTGAGTATTATCATAGTCATATAGTGTAGGACTTAAGAAAAAAGATTGCAAGAACTGCAGCTCTTTAGACAAATGCTGTAAAGAATAGTGTGGGAATAAAGAGAGTAAGGGGAGCAATACACTACCTATATCCATGGGGGGAAGGTCAAGGAAATAATGAGCTTGAATTGTACTACAGATAACCGTGGAAGCACCTAAATGTAGTCGATCCAACTTTGTCATAGAAGGCTTGACATTTTGTCTGACTAGATGTCCAGTATTTCTTTATAATGTTTGCAAACCTTTTATTTGTTAAAGTTAAGATCTTTTTGTACAGCTTTCTTCAAAATGTTGGAAGCTCAGTGAAAATAAAATTGGAGCAGTTCTGTTTGCATTTCAAAATGAAGCCTGGTGCTATGGATGAGTAGGAATAATAATTTCTAAACATATACATTAGGCATCAAAGATGGCTCACAAAACTCAGCTGTTACTCATGAGGGGAAAATAGTGTCGTGATGTACAACTCTCAGTGCAGCTCTTAATCATCTTCTCTACAAAGGATGCATCGCAGTCCTTCCATTTGCTTGATGCTGTGTCATTTATTATCGGTCATTCTCGTGAATCAGTGGCAGGCCTCTGCTTATTTAGATACCCAGACTGTCCCCTTAATGCAAAAAGCTCTCTCAGTCTGGTTTGACCAGTGGTTTCATGTAATCACTCATATGTTTCATTTGTGGCAGGAATATTATCACCTGCTTTCTTATTTGGAAATGATCTTTTGTCTTCAAAAACTAAGCAGGCATCAGTGGGTACCTGTTAGACATTTCAGGTACGATTGATGGGTAATGTAAAAGCTCTCCCAAAAAAATGTGCTCAGCAGAAGGAAACATGGCTTGTGTCCTTCATCTCTGCCCCCTTAGCTAACCAAAAGAACGTGCAGGGAATTGGAGTCAGGCAGTGCACGCTGATTTATTCATTTCCACCTGGTCAATATCTTCTGGGATTCTGCAATAATTAAAAGGTTGTTGTGGGGTTATTTTTTCCTTATATTTCACACAGGAATGTGAGCCAAGGCCCTTAGCTGCTACTGGAAACAAAAATAGAACTCCAGGGAAAGCCCTCACATAGGGATAATTTCCCAAATACTTATATATGTGTGTATATATGTACATGTCAGAGACAGTAAGGGAGATGCTCTGATAGTTATTTGTGTATGGCTGACCAAAAAAGAAAAAAAAGACAATTAAATGAGTTCTTATGTCTTAAGATGAGCTGCCAAAATATCTGAACATCACAGCGACTACAGGAAATGAATTGCCTCAGTTAAGAGGGTACTCCTCCCAAATACCTGTCTCCAGGTACATCACCACCGACTGCTTTGATTAAAACATCGAAAGATTCTAATAAAATTAATTAGTAGGTTTTTTTTTTTATATGGGAAATTAGAAAGCATGTATCTTTAGCAAAACTAGGGTTGTTGACCAAATTATAGAAAAAAATATGTAAGAGAGAAATGGTGAATGGATGCTACATTCCTTATTGAAACCTGGCAGCTTTTGGGCAACTAGGAGAGAGCCACACAGACTTCACCAGCACACATGCTCTCCAGTCGTATACTTCTAGAATCATAATACTAGCATATCATAATACTGATAATACATCTCCTAGTGAGCATGCATAAATCAATGGGGCCATGTAGCACGTTAATAAATACTGGGCATGGTGCTCCTATTGAAAGGTCAATACAGTCGTGCCTGTGAGTCCAGAACTTTGTCAAAGGAAGTAATCAAGGTAATTCAATATCATGGATTCTCCTTCTTAGGAGGTAGAAGTGCGTTTTCAGTTCTTGTGTGCACAACTGGGTGTTCATGCACTGCAAGCGAGCAGTTTTTGTCGATGGTCAAACGAAATCTAGCAATCAAATCCTCCAAGTTGCTGCTGATGTCTCTGGATTACTGCCAGATCACTTTCTTAGAAAGAAATGGACCTGCTTCAAGGTCTCCCCGATGGAGGAGCATGAACCTCAAGAGATTCCAGTTAGAGGAGATCAGAGATGATCATCAGTGAGATAAAGTGCACAAAAATGCCCAGCCATGCCTTCTGAACCAGCAGTAGTTCACTCTTTATGTACCATGCATTCTTTCAGAGATCACTAAAACTGCTGCTTAATTTAAGATAAAATCTTTGCTCTTCATTTGCAGGGCCATACTCTATGGGTCTGGCTTTTTGGCTATCCTAGGGATACCATTTTGTAGTGGGAAATACAGTGTACAAAGAAACAACGTAACTTGGTAACTCTTCAGATTTTAGGTAGTTTCTTTGGTTTTCACCTGGGAGAAGGGCCTGATCCTCACTCAAGGAGCAGATTGGTGAGAATCAGGCTAGATCAACAGTGGCTACTGTCCACTGCTTACCTTTTTTCAAAACTATAGATGCAACTTCCATAAGCATCTTGATAACAGGTCAAGGCCTGTCATTTTAGATGCCTCTAGAAGATAGTTTGATACCTGTGGAGTGAGTTCCCTTAGCAGCAGTGAGGAAAGCAGTCCCCTCCCCTGGGAGGCTTTTCAGAACCTCATGTCAATAAGCAATTTATTTCTCCATGGAGCACCTGGCATTTATTGGTTGGTCACATCTTAACTGGCTACTGGTACTACAAAACTGATGAGTTTTCCTCACTTTAAGCCCTCATTTACTTTGGCTGTCACTTGTCGTGGGATATCATTCAGGAACGAGCCTATAGGTCAGGAGGGTTTCTTTAGGTCTCGCGCTGTGTAATTTGGGTACAGGGTGACCAAAAGAAAGACTGCAGAAAGCAGGAACGAGTGTATTGGTGGCAGTATATTCCAAATGGAACTGTTGTTCTTATTTACGTTTCCTCCTCAGTAAACAGCTTCATTTCATCAAGCCCCTGGGGGCTGTGTCTGTATCACGGCGAGCGTGAAGTCCTGAGGTTCCTACAGAAAGACATGGCAAGCTTTTTTTCTGCAGAAATTGAGAATATTGTTTTCACATTTCCAAAGCTATTTTGTAGGAAGCCTTAAGCTGCTAGTAGCAATTGCTTTTATAGTCTGCTCAAGATTGAGGTGTTGGCCTGATTTTCTATCCTTTTCTACGATTTCAGTGTCCAAGTGACATATAGCTCAAGAGTTCAGCTAAAAATGGGACTTCTACAGGTAGAGGTAAAAATCACTGGGTTAGACACAAGCACTCTGAAGAAACGATCCCTTTTATAGAATAAAAGGCAAACTTGTCTCAGATTGTCTTTGGTGTCCTCAGGTATGAATGTGAAAGAGCATATGGCTGCTATAATTGTATAGTTCATTATGCAAGGGTTTGAATACTGCAAGAAGCTGGACTCAGGGGATCCTGCAAAAGCCTGATTTTTCAGATGTGTTAATTACTTGCAGATCCCGTTGATTACAACTGATGGAGACTGTTTGGAACTTCTGAAGAAAAGGGAGGTCTGGTGATTTTGAAAGGATTCTTTCGAAGGTATAAGCTGAGGCATTGTTCTAAAAAGATGAAAATATATCCAGAACTAGATATAGACCTATATAAGGCTGCTTTTCTTTATTCCTTCTCCTCAATATTTCATTCCTATCCCATCAGTTAGCATATTAATTTGTGTGTGGCCCATGCTGGATGCTATAGGGGAAGAGAAGTGATTTACCTAATGATTTCTGCAGGTACCTACTTAAAAAATTGGAACTATATTAACATGTCTTTAACGATCTATTTTATTTTCTTGAAATAAAATGTTAATCATAGAGCAACTCAGGAATCCCTTCCTAAACAATTTCTTACAAATTCAGCCTTTCAAGGTTTATGTTAAGATAGATTTTAACCTACAACATGCACGAAAAGCTGTAAGATATATATATTCTCACAACTTTTCTAAAAGCTGTACATTTAAACAGCTCAAAGAAGAACTTAGATTTGAATATAAAGGCACAAAACTTCAAGACATCTTAGCAGAAAGTTTATATATAGCTGGAGAAAATGTTGCATCTTATGTTAGATGTCAGTTGCTTATTGCCTTCCAAACTGAATTGATTATGGTTTTTTTTTACCACCTTCTTTGCCTGATATAGAGTTTTATTTTGATTATTCAGTGTTCCTTACTTTTCTTCAATTTAAATTGATTTCCTTTTTAAGGTGTGCCTAAAATTGTTTTTTCTACTTGTTTTTTTTTTTTTTTAAGAAATATGTACTGTCCTTCAAAACATACCGAGTGTGCTTCTTACACATTACAAACTCTTAGATTAGTAGACATACAGAACTGCTACACTGATTTAATTCTGTAATAATTTCCTGGAGTACTTATTGACTACTAGTACTGCTTTCAAAATGACAGTTTGGAATGTCTTTTTTTTTTTTTTTTTTTTTTTTTTTTTTTTTTTTTCTGTTTCTGCAGATGTTCCCTACACCAGATGTACAACTTGAAAAATAATAGCTGCTAAAAATACCCAAACTGTCAGCTTTATTTTCACTGACAGTAACTGTAACTTCAAGTAAGATAGATTTGTGTTTAAATAGAATGTGAGAAACCTAAGTTATTCCCAAAGACTGAGGGCAATCTCATCAAATGGTGCAGATAATCACATTATAAATGCATAATTTGAGTCCAAGGTGGGGTAAAGGTGGGGAAAAATTGTTGCTGTAGAAGCTAATAATACTGACATCTATTAAAAAAAATAATAAAAAAATAAAAGGCACGCTTAATCAAATAACTGGTATTGCCATTCTCATCTCTGTATAAACACCTTAAAAATAGCTCCTTTGTGCTTCCACCTTTTAACGTCTCATAGCTGTAATATTTATTCACCTGACCTTGTAGAAAGTATTTGTCTTAGTATACTAAACAAGCTGTGAAAGTACTGTGATTTCAGATAAACCTTTTAAAAACAGCAAGTAATGGTGCTTCCTTTCCACTTAGTTCAAGGTTAATTATGCTTGTCAAGAAGACAGTGGAAAAAAAAAAAAAAGCTGTGAGAAATGTGACAGATTGATGGCAACCACACAGACTGTGCACCTCCTGCAGCTCCCATTTGTCAAAGTTGCACCCATTGATAAAGTCAGAACGAGGACAATATTTCAGAAGCCTCATTTTTTCATTGCACTTAAACATAATAAATCAAGGTCAAAAAAAACCCCTAATACGCTGTAAACCATAGCAGAGACAATTTAACAAACTGGCAGGTTGTGTTTTTATGGCATAGTTATGAAATGAGGTATCTTAGGCAAAGAGCAACATTTCATGCGGGTGTTGCTGTTCGTTTCTGTAACGTGAAGGTGTTCCTGTTCTCCGGAGGGGGTTGTGCACATACCTGAAGGGAGACTAACTCTGGTTACAAACAAAGACAGGGTTAGGGAATAACTTGGACAGAAGTACAGCTTTCTAAGTGCAGACTTTAAAACTCCTACCTCTCTGCAGATTCATCTGAATTTTCCTCTGTGATCATCTGCAACTCCTGCGTGGATTTATTTGAATCTTCTTTGACACAGTTTTCCTCTGTGCTGGTTTTGGGAATATCCTCATTTGATCGGAGCTGTTCAATGAGATTTTGTTGATGCCAGGTTTGAATGGATCGGTGGTGCACCGGGGTAGGACCTGGCACGGGTGCCAGTATATTGTGGTGGACAGGACTGCTGTTTTTCTTCAGCCCGTTTCTGTCCCGAGCGTGGTTCTTCAACCTGTTCTGAACCGGTGTCCCTCTGTGCTCATATCCTTCCTGCTGATGGCAGCCCCCCGTGCCCGCGGAGCCTGGCGAGGGGTGACTGAACCACCTCCAGCGGAGCCTCAGGATCTGCTTCACATCAAACTCTTTCTTTCCAGATACTGACATTTTTTTTCAGGGGGAAGAAAAAAAAAAAAAAAAGGAAAAGAAAAAAGACAAAAGCCTATTCTTTTAGAAAGGAAATGGGTTCTTTGTTATCTCTTGTGTTTCAACTCCTCTTCTTAAGAAAAGACAACAAAAGAACAAATACCGGTAGCTCTCTCCCTCTCTCTTCTGATTAATATACTGCAAGCTCTTCAAGCCGATGCTAAGCTGCTGCTAACTGTATAGGTGGGAATCCATACTGACAGGATGATGAGGTCAGACCTTAAACAAGTAAATCAGCTTAGCACAGGAAAGCAGCAACCATAACACTACCCAGCTGCTAGGCTTACACGCTCGCAGCACTAGAGCACAGCTCTCTAATATATAACCTAGACTCACATGATCCTAAGGGATCCTAAGCTGCAACTTAAGATGCAGGGAAGCACATACAAAATAAAGTGACAAGACTTTCCATCTGACGAGGTTTTCCATCAAGCCTGCTGATAAATGAGGCTGCATTTCACCGAAGATTTATAGACAGTTCTTTTATAGTCTTCTTACGCGGATTTTTGGTAACGATTCACTGTGAAACTGTTCCGCAGTTCATGTGTTTCCTTAAGGGGTTTGCATTTGTTTATCTTGCTGTGTAAAATTCCTACAAATGGCCTCAGTGTGGTAGCACTTACCTAAAGGAAAGAGGCAGCATTTGACTGCGTGGTGCAGAACTGTATGTATTTTCTCCCCTACATACAGATTTCTCGATATAATTAGCGGGGTATGAGAACAGGGGGAGGGAGCTCATGAAAATCAGGGATGTGCTCCCTGGATGACAGTATCTGTGGAAAACACACTGTTTCCTGGCTGAGTGCCTGTGTAAACACCCTTTGCCATCCTGCTCTTTATTTCTCACGGATGGGGAGGCAAGTGTGGTGTTTTAGAAAACACCTTTCTTTTGATAGTGGACAGTGTAACGTGTTTTCAGCTAATGCAATAGATGAGGTATATTCATTCTCATCCATTCCTTAGTAGGCAGGGCTGTGAGAACTCTTCCCTGTGTGTTTTGCAGTAATGCACACACAATGTTTTCTCATGCAAACTGAAAATAATTAAATGGACTGGGTTTGGGGGTTTTTTCATACATGATATCCTCTACAGTTTGCTCCTGATGATCTACACAACTGTAAGCAGCGTGCCACAATCAAAAAAGCTGTAACACAGAGTCAGTAGAACAGGATTCAGACCTAAAGGAGGATGCCCTTCCCATGTTAACCTCCTTTTTCTCGTGTTGCAATGCTAACTGTATTAAAATGTAATAAGATTTACATTAACACGTTCTTTTGCTAGTAGGGTAAACGTCTATGACCAAACAATAAAAAAATAGGTTATGGATAAGAATCCTTTCTTATATGAGAAATAAACTATTCCTGGGAGCTAAACCAGAAGCCCCAGCAAGCCTTGCTGCAGTGCTTGGGCATAATTGCTCCCATCGCTGACCCCAGCCCGTCCCCTGCTGCAGGTCCCCGTTCTCGCAGCGCTTGTCAGAGCTCACCCGTGCCGTGGCTGCTTCGCTTCGAAGTCACGACCGAATATCCAGCAAAGGCCATCGAGTGCTCAGGCACCAGGCTCTGGGGCTCAGATGCTGCCATTGACTCAGAGTTTATTGTATGTCCAGAAGTCAGTGCAAGACGTTTTCATTCTTTTCTGATGACCTTTCATAACAATCTGAAATTTTCTGGGGACAAAAATGTTTCAGGAATTTTTTTCTTATGTTACAACTATATAATATTTAATGTAGTGTTTCTTAACTGCTCCATTTCAGCATACACACCCATGGATGTTATTCTTTTCAGTTTCATAGAAGTAATGAGAGTGGTATCTATGCATATTCCTCAGGACTGCTTACATGGCAGTCTGAAATCTATTTTAAGGAGGGATTCTCTATGTACCAAGTTAATAAAATAATTTATAATGAAATCTTGTGGAGGTGGACAAAGAATATGGTTTCTCGCTACTGTCTTAATCAGGTCATTGAGCTATTTCAGCAGCTCTGTCAGTTCCTCTTAGCAACAGCTCTGATACATTTAATCCATATTTTTTCACCATGTCACAAAGCTTCTGTTGGTTTCCTGTCCTCAAATGTGTTTTCAGAAGTCAGCCTTTTCTTCAAGATATCATCAAAAGCATATCCCTTGATTTTTACTGAAGAGTGTACACACAGCACTTCTGTTTGTGAATTACTCTGTTTCTTACTCAGTACATACTCTGGCTGATGTCAAGTATATCAAGCTGAAATTAAAATAGTCAAACTGGACTTTTGCTGAAGAGACTGTCTTGCTCAAAAAGTCAGCTTGAGTCAGCACAGGATATGTTTCAGGTAGAGCATAAGTAGATTATTTTTCACTCAGCTTGTTACTGTTCTGGCTAAAATTTCCATGTGCTGCACTGGGGCAGCGTAAGTGATTCAATAATCCAAAACTTCAGGTCTGAAACGATTAGAAGCAGGTATGTGGCATAAAGCTGCACCATGTTTATACTTATATGTGCTATAGGCCTGCTTTTAATCCTTTAGATCTATCCTCTGGTGAGAAAACTAAGTTCCCTTGAAACTGAATACAGTGTGTTTACTTTCTGATGATTTCTTTATCAACCTGTAGTGTATTTTTAGGTGCATCTCCCACTGAGCTCAAACTTCTAAATGTGAACAGATACAGGATGTTTCTGTTATTCCTATTCCTAATTTACTATGTTTGGTCTCATTTAGATAAATAGCCACCATAACAGCATTATTTTTTTTCCCCCACAGTTGGAAGTCTCCAAAGAACAGGATTTTCTAGGGGTACAGCAAGTCTGGCCATGGCCACCAAGAGAATCAGGCAGCAAGAGCATATGATGGATGAGAGGAGGCTGCTAGAATATGATCTGTTCATCCTTATGAAGAAAAGGCTCAGGGGCATCTTAGTGCTACCTTCAGGTACCTAATGGGAGATTACAGAGAAGACAGAGCCAGGCTGTTGTAGACGTGCCCAGTGGTAGGACTAGAGGCAACAGGCACATGTTGGTACATGGGAAAATCTGATTAGATATAGGAAAAACTTTTTACCCGTGACAGTGATCAAGCAGGTGGGATGAGGTTGCCAAGAGATGCTGTGGCATCTCCTTCCTCACGGAAAGGGAGATCCCAAATTGACTTGTGTAACTGCTTTAAGTGGACTTGCTTTGAGCGGGTGGTAGGAGTAGATGAGCTCCAGAGGTCCCTTCTGGTCTGTTATTCTGTGACTGTGTTACAGGCCAGGGTGTGTTTGAGATGTTTGATGGCTATGGTAGGGCCAAATAAAACTGATCTGATTGTCAGTTATGGCAGATAGATTTCTAGAAATCTCAACTCCAGTTTGGTAGAAACCAGCTAAGTGTCACTACTAACTATGTATCACTAGGCTTGCTAGTTTAAAGGCAAAAAGGTCTGTGTTCTCTGAAAAGCCTCCACTGGGTTTGAGCTTTTGAGGACTATCTTTGATCATATTAGGAAATTAAACTAAATTCGATAGTAGACTGGCATCTAGCAGGAAATTGGGGGTCATTTTAGAAGGTTTGTATAAACACGTTGGACTTCAAATGATGTGAAAGGTATGTATTAAGAGTCTAAATAGGTGTTTATAATAATTTGAAGATTACAAATGTAAATACTTAATATGACACTTGAATTAGTAAATTATAGAATTAATTTTATCGTAACTACCTCTAAGAAACTGAGAACTTTCTTGCTGTCACAAACCATATTTTAACTAGGCTTCAGAAAGTATTTTGGCTAGAGCTGCCTCCCGTGTTCATCTACCACCAAAACACCTTAGAGAAAGGAGTTTTTTAATGCATTTTAAAATGTCTGGATTTTCTAGTTAATACTTCAGTAATTTTTTGGAATTTAAGTAAGTGGAATATATTCATGCACTTATGTAATGTTTAGTCTTCTCTCTAAAGAAACATAGCAAATGATTTCTTTTTTGGTTTGCCCTGAGCCTGGTAGTACAGTGCATGTATGAAAAGCCTAATAGAAAAATATCTCTCTGTTCCTAAAAGCCTGGCAGAGAATAATATAAAGGAATTGTCAAGTTTTGTTGTAGAATTATTCAAGAGAGGTACCATTTGCAGACTCTGAAGCCAGGAGTATTGCCAGGCCTACGTTACTAGCAAGAGCTTCTGAAGTAGACCTCTGCTGAGTTTGAGGCAGACCAGAAAAAAGAAATTCTTAGATAAAATTCAAGGATAGCTTTGGACCAGAGGTCTTCAATGCCAGGATCACTGACACAAGTAGGAAAAATCCACATATGCTGAATGAGACCATCAAAAAACATGCAAGCTGAGCACAGAAAGTTCAGAATGTTTTCTCATATTTTTCAAGATATTTGATGTCTATTTTGACAATACATTTTTTAGAAGGTCAAGTTAATAACCTGCTCTTATCGATAGCGTTGGCTCTGCAGTGCTTGCATTTGGGGAGAACATCATTGTAAGATCTATGTATGTACAGGTTGTTGATAGCTAAATTAAATCCTATGTAAAAAAAGCTGTAAGCTCTCTACCCAAACACTGTAGTCCACAGAGTCTTCACAGTTTGTGTACTCAGCCTGTGTACTCATGTTGCATATGATAAAGAGAACAAGAAGTGAATTATTTTTATTGCGCTGTTTTGAAAACAGTGCTTCAAGAGAACTCCCATTAGTCCATCCTTTGTAAAAGAGATATTCCAGGAAACATCTGGGGAGCACAGCACCAGCATGAACAGCAGTCAAAGTTAAATGGAAAGGAACGTGACAAAAACAAAACCAGCTATATTTAAAAACTGCAGGAAAGTTCAACTTTCTTTTGAAAGAAAACTTTGAATCCCAGCAAACACAAATCAGTTTATGACAATCAGTTGCTTTAGATGCTTCCTACTAAAGGAGGCAGCAGAGTTGATCCACTTAAGGGAAAGTGTTGACACATTTAAAGGCAATTGCTTCCTCAGATAACTGGAAACTGTACTACAGATTGCAACCCACCTACAAAGCTGTATGCCAAAATTGGAAAAAAAATCACAGCATTTCTACAAGATCCAAGGAAAAAGAATGTGAGAAGTAACCCTGATATAACTATGTCTGATTAAGATCTTGATAAACAGGAAGAACATTCTCACACTTGAAATGAAACCAGAATATTGGAGTGAAATAAGAAATACCCTCTTTACAGCCACCTGGGAAGGATCTCCCATGAACAAGGACTTGAAAGTGTTTACACTAGTGCAGCAAAAGCAAGCTCAGACACATGATTTGAAAAGAAACTCCTGTGTCACAGGTCAAGAACAAGATAACAGAAAAAAAAAAAAGTGGATAGATGAAAAGAAGTATAAAAATATTTCATAGTGGTTTTTATAATATTTGGTGAAATTTGGGGTATTTCTCTTGCTTTTTCAAACTATTGTGCTCAGGAAAAGCCAGTCGTTACATTAATTAGTTAATTAACTACAAGTAAAATCAAGAACCAAAATACAACACTGTAAAATGGAATAGGTAGAAAAACTTAACAATTATTAAATTATTGAGTGTGAAATTTAGACTTTTATCATACTTGTTCTTCTGCTGCAAACAAAAATATTAAATCATTTGCTCAAGCTAATGAGTCTTTTCAGCCCACCAAAATATATCTACTACTTGCTGTCAGGGACAGAGGCAGATGAGAGAGAAAAGGTAATTGCCAGCAGATTGGAATAATGAAGAAAGGTGGCAAAGGGCTAGGGTCAGGGTTTTCCAAAATTACTGCTTATTCTGATTGCCTTACTTGAGAGATCTGAGCAAAAGAAACATATCACTTTCCAAAGCAGAGTGATTTCAGTGGTAATGTTGAACAGTTAAATACACTGTCTAGTTAGAAAATCTTGTCTTTCATCTTTTCTCTTAAGGTTTACTATGGACCAGATGACTTGCAGAGGTCCCTTCCAACCTCATCCAGTCCGTGATTCTTGCCCTGTCCCACACTAACGTGGAAAATGGTACTGTGGACATGCTGCCAGCTTGCAGCACCCATCTTTCCAGTCCTCAGGTATGTGGTGCAGTGGTAACACAGCCCTTCTGCTGAAGCAGTGACTGAAAGATCTGCCAGCTGGTATGAGAGTTGGGAACGAGGAATGCTGGGGGTGGTTTTCCTCAGCTCCTTCCCTGGCTACTTATGAAGTCTGCAGGCTTTCTTGATATAGCACATGTAGAAACTCATGGAATTTTTATGAAGAGAAATTGCATAGAACCAGTACTCTTGTTAGAAAAGCTGCCCTGTATGAAGAGTAACACTCCCAACTATCACAAAGGATTAGCAGAGCCAGAAAAAGGCAATCTGTAGTTTTGTGGGTACAAATGGTGATTTGCATACTGTTATATGTAGAGTAGAAAGCCCACAGATGCATTTTGCCTTTCCAAGAGCCCATTTCTAAAAAAGTATTTTTTCAAGTGAGTTAAAGAAGCACATTTGTCTTAAAATACCTTGAAATACACTCAAGGTGAAAAAATCCTTATGAAATGTGCAAGGTGAAATCTCAAACTTAATACTGGTTTTCTGCTGAGGGGCAAAATTACATTTCTAGGAAATGTTTTGTTCTGAATGTCTCAGGTGTTTTGCTGTGTGACTCATAAAGTTTCCTATTGCTCTGTTTTTGATTTTTACTAATTAAGTATGAGCAAAACTTTGTAGTCTGCAGAGGTACTAGCCTGAATTTAATTAGTTAAGGGTTTTGTTTATTTGTATGGTTAGGTCTTTGCTCTTAAGTTCTTCCAGGTATTTAAATATATTGTTTTATTGATCGTTGTTGAAGAGAAATATGACTTAGACCTGTCTATCATCTAAAATTGGAAAAGCTATTCCAAATCCCCCAATTTTCTTCTATTCAAAACCAGATTAGTTGAATACAGAACTACTAATTGTATGAACTGTATGTGAATTGGCAGAGTTTTTTTCTTTTACTAATCATCTGAATTCAAAATGGAAAACAATAACCTACACAACGTGATTGTGAAAATGTGATGGTGAGAGATGTGCAGCTATTCAAAGCAACACTATACTTGTATTTATACTGGTGGGAAGGGACCTCAGGAGCTCTCTAGCCCAACCTTTTGATCACCACAGGACTAGGTGTGAGTGCAGAGCAGGTTACTCAAGGTTTTATCTACTTTTGTCTTGAAAACCTCTAGGATCAAGGTGTCAGAACACTTCTGGAAAACCTGTTCCAAAGTTTGACTCTCCAAATAGTAAAAAAGTTTTCCTTATGACTGGTCTTAACCTCCTTTGTTTTATTTTATGCCCACTGCCTGATATTTTTCTTTTCCTTCCTATGCTCTGTGAAGAGCGTGCCTCAGTCTTGATGACTGGGAGGCTGCTGAAGCTGTCTATTCTCCAGGCTCAACAATCCCTGGTCCCTCATCCTTTACTCTTTGGGCAAGCGCTTCAGCCCCAACCATCTGCTGAACTCACTTCAGTTTATCAGTATCTTTCTCATGCTGTTGGGGCAGAGGTGTTCAAACTTGGCAGTATTCCTTATGTGGTCTAATGAGTGCTGAGTAAAAGATGACTACTCCTTTTCTAGTAAGGGGTAGAATGGAAGATACAACTTGCCTTTATTACAGGTAACAACCGTATCAAAACAAGCATTGATTCTTAGCATGTGATGGCATATATTCCATACTGTAAAAGGATCAAGATAGTTATGTTCACGTAGAAAATACTTGAATTTTCTGCTTATTCATGGATAATAACAATTCTTATTTATCCACAAATTATTACCATTGGATATTAAAAGAGTATGGAAAGGATCTGGCATACCCTCAACAAAGCCTAGTATTTAGATTTGACACTTGTCAGTATAGCTCTGTATCATATGCCATCTCAAAGCCTTGACAGAATAAGGACTTATGCCCAAGGTCACTCTTCTCTGGTAGGTTTCTGAATGTGACTCTTGTTCATTGTCTCTTAAAAAGTAATAAATGCTGCCTTTAATTTCAAGAGAGGGAGGCCCTTGAGGCAGTTGTATTTCTGTGCACTGTAGAATGTAATGATGCTTAGATGTATTTAGTTTATAATCCCACAGATGTCCTCTGAGGCTCATGAAAGGCTCTGTACGTCAATAAAAAATCCTTAGAACGTGTGGCCATGCATCTCCTCTGAATCAATGACATCAGAGGTTACAGAGCTCTTCGATTATTCATGGAAAAATGACCTGCCTTGGGGCAGGTGTTTGAGAGGATTGAGGCAGTCACTG
The DNA here is from genome assembly GCA_025345505.1 of Todiramphus chloris collaris. Lineage (NCBI taxonomy): Eukaryota > Metazoa > Chordata > Aves > Coraciiformes > Alcedinidae > Todiramphus > Todiramphus chloris. Next base: position 3,355,171 of record JANVCC010000049.1, on the reverse strand, counting down.
AAGTCTTTCTCCTTAATGACTTCTCTGACTACCAGTACACCTATTGATTGAACGCAGACACATGCTCACATTGACACAAGCTGGCTTGTTGTACGTCCGGCTGTGGAAACAGGCATTCTGGTTCACCATCTGGTTACCTTGACATTAAGCATGCATTTTTATTTTTTGCAAGTAAGGCAATGAAGTTTGAGGCTGCTACTCTTGGGGTTTTGTAGCATAATAATCCATCAGCCTTCTTTCTATCTTCAGCTTCCCTCCCAGTTGTCACCAATTTTCCTACCAATTTTCCCAGATGTTTGACCTCTCCTTTGTGATGCTGTAAGAATGCAAGGGACAGAATACTTTTTAAAATCATGTGATTATAAGCATCACAGTCAAAGCTAATCTGAAAAAGTGCTGTAAACCAATATCCTTGTCAGCAAACTGTCTCCCAGCATCATAAACCCATCCTTCTGGTTATGTTGCCTGTAAAAGCACACGATAACTCAATTTTGACTCTGACAGAAAGCCATACAGATCCACATCACAATATTATTGTCGTTCAACCTGGCTTTAGCTGTTGTCAGCTGCCAAGATGCCTTGAGGCTGCACTTTTACTCTGTGATGCTAGCCCAGAACATAAAAATACGAAACCACAGTGAAACCATTCCAGTCCTATCCTTTTCATGCAAAAAAAAAACCCAAAAACCTTTGGTTCTGTCATATTTGCAATTTTTAGAATAGATGGGCTCAGCATCTATATTTTGTTGTGTAAGAAACATATAGTGAATGTTTTCATATTTTCTGGGGAAAAAACAGACATTGTACATATAAGTACTGCATCATAAGATGAAAACAGCAGAACTGATAGTAAATATAGTATAATTTATCTTCATATATATTTATTAATAAAAAAAAGATCCTAAATAACAGAGTGATCAATTTGCAAGTGATAGCAAATTTCAAGGAGAGAGGAGTAGCATGAAACCTCCAGCAAGCACAGATTACTGAATATGACATACAGTGTTCTGAGGCAAAGCCTATTAATGACAGATTCCCAAAGGAAAAGAGAAATACAGGCTGCTGAAAGAGAAACAGAACAGAACCCAGCACATTAAATCTGATTATTTAGCAGAAAATGGTTGGAAAATGCATTTACATACTAGGACAGGGGTGTGATGGAGAATAGTATCTCTTGTTTCCATGTAGCTTATGCCACATTTTGTTCCAAATTTTATTGATACTGTTATTTGATCCAGTCCTGTATTTCTTAATCTTAAACATTAATTTAGCTGTGACTTGTGCCATCCCAAATATCAATGATGTGAGAAGATTTTCTATCCATGTAACAATCAGCTTTTGTGTTAAAAGCTGTAGACAAGCAGTCCTTACGACAAAAACTTCAATTCCATTTTAAGGTTTGGGCTCAGTTTTGGGTGTCTGAGTGGGATGGAGATAGTCTATCCTGCATGTGTGAAAGACAGCAACTCTACAGGACTGTGTTGGTCAGCAGGAATGTCTGGCACTTCTGTGGTAATGCCAGGAAGCACCATTTCCTGCAAGGCCCATTGCTGAACTGTAGAAATAAATGCAGGGCAGAAATGCCCGTCAGTGATGGATTTATGTGTTCGGACGAGATCTGGCAATGGAAGGTAGCCCTTTTCTCTTAAGGAAAATACTTGAAGCTGAATACATTAACTATAGAAAACCTTGCCATAGCGAAGAGACCTCTGTTGTAATAAACTAAATTGTATTGTAAATAGGCTACCAGAGAGCTGTTCTAGAAGAAATTGAGCCTAGCAAGCCTCCCGAAATTAAACTTCTGCTGAAATAAATTGGCAATATCTGCCTAATATAGTTTAGCATATGTCACAAACAAGAGAGATGCTCTTGGTTGATTATGCCAGTTTAAAAGGAATTTTACATCAAATTGGTTTGAGGTCTCAGTTTTACCATCAGGGTTCATATGGTGCTTTTATTTTGCTTTAGAACAAATCTTAAGGTGTTCGATACAGTTGGAGTAGCAGCATTTGCCATCTTGGCTTACTGAGTTTCCTAAATTAATTAAGTTGCTGCTAATACCTCTTGTTAGCAGCTGATGGCTTTACACTTTCTTGAGACTAGATGCTATCACTATTTTAATGTAAAACACAATAGACTTTAAAGAGCAAAGCCTTTTATCATGGTGGTGTTAATGTGGAATTAATGATCACAGGAGAAAATGTACCTACCAAGTTCTACTGCTTTAAAAGGCAAGATTCAGGTAACCACTGAAACACACACAGACAAGGCTTTGACATGCAATTGCCTCTTCATCACCGTTAGCTGTTGTTTGGGTTTTTTTATAATGCCTTATTTCATAATTCTGTGTCTCGTGTTAATGAAAATGTTATGGGAGAAACCAGTGGGAAAAGAAAAAGCTATTTGCATCTCCTTACTTAATAACTCATTGATTTAGGTATTTTTCCCCCTCTGAAATTGCTTTCTGTATGCTGGAACACACCTCATCATTTTTCTGCCTGACACAGCCTAATCATTCTGGCTTGCAGACCTCTCACATAATAGCAAGTGCATGCCACAGAAAAGGCATTACTGTATTACTAGAACATATAGTCCTCTTGAAAATAACACATATTTTATCTGCTAACGGGAGCAATACAGAAATTCTAAAACTCTGTTGTGTGATTCACGTCATTTATATATTAGGATCTTTAATCACTTTCTTTTCAGAGACTTGGTAAAGTCCAAGAAGCTTTAATAAACACGTGAAGATTACTTTGCCTGTTTTCTTTTTTTTTTTTTTTTTATACCAGTATAAGAATCATTTTCTTTCTGCAACAAGCTACAAAATTACAATTGCCTTTTCACCTAGCTCTAAAGTGGAGAATTCTTTGAAGTATCTTATTTTTGTCAATATTTTGATTAGCACTGCACAAAACCTTTTATATAGTTATTGATATTTCTTCAGTTTTCTTTTACATTTTAGGTTTTATATTTAATGATGTGTTTATAATAGATTTGTATGAAGCACTAAATGTTGAAGAAATGTGTTAATCCTGCCTTGGCTTTTTTTCTTTATATTTCAGGAGTATCTGTTAAGGCCTAGTGAAAGAACCTTTGTTAACAGAAGCAAAGTAAAAAAAAAAAAAAAGAACAGTTAATAGTAATATTTATGACCAGAGTGCATTTCAAATTCTTTGGCAGTGTTCTTACAATCAGTACTGAACTGGAGTGAATCCAAGATCTTCAGCATTTCTGGAAGTAAAGTTTGACTCATGTTAGTCTCATTTTTATAATAGTTTACATCTGAAAATAGAGACAAATTCACTTGCACAGAGAGACTTCTAATTTACATTTAAGACTGTAAATGCATGTGGTCTAGATTGGTTAATTTAATGAATGTATCTATTGGGGTAACCCAAAAGTTTTGTACAAAGAGACAAATACCAGGAGATCCCTTTTATAACAAAGAGTCTGTCTTTTTTGTAACAAAAGCTACTTATACAGTCTGTTGAGTACCTCTTAATGATTTGATGAAATGCATTGCTTATCTTCTCTCGATTCTGAACATCTTTCTTTCCTTTAGAGACAAATGAGTTTTTCCCCCCAACATCTTACTTAGTACTTTATTTCAGATAGGAGGTGATTTTAAGTACATAACGTTTCTTGCCTTTTGCTTGTACTGTGTTGTACGATGGTAGATTCTCTGATGTTATTTTCAGCTGCACGAAGATTCCAGGCTGTATAAAAGTACTTAAAGATGTATAGCTGAGCTTTGTATAGAAAGCAATGACACATTTTCTTATCCAGTTCACTTCTAGTTGTTTAGAATTCTAATCTATTCTTGGCACAGATCTTTGGAATACAATTGGAGTCAGTGATCTTAAGGGTGTTTTCCAACCAAAATGATTCCATGAGTCTATGATTAATTGAATTAATTTGAGACTACAGAAGAATTATAATTCTCTGATAATGTGCAATTCCTAAATATTATTGTGTGTACATTGCACATATTCTGCAATTAGTAACATATTGCAAACATATGGACAATAGTTCTACTCCTTCAGTGAAGAAAGTATAAAGTCAAACGCTGCCTCTTGGTGCCTCACATCCTTTAGGAGAGGTTGCATCTTCCTGATACTTTCTGGTTCCCCTCCGGTGGGATTCTCGGTCTGTATCTGACTCGCTCTCTCCATACATTATGGTTACTTTGCATTTCCAGGGGAAATGGTTTTAAACTGAAGGACAACAGGTTTAAACTGGATCTTAGGAAGGAGTTGTTCAGCGGGAGGGTGGCGAGACTCTGGAATGGATTGCCCAGCGGGGCTGTGGATGCCCCTCCCTGGAGGCTGGCTTGGATGAGGCCTTGAGCTGCAACCTGGCCTGGTTGAGAGGCGTCCCTGCCCATGGCGGGGGGGTTGGATTGGATGATCTCTGAGGCCCCTTGCAGCCTAAGCCATTCTGTGATTACTAACTAGGCTGCCTCTTTCGCACGACTCCAGGTTTGCCTTTTTGGCTTTTATCACATGTCTGAGTTCCCAGTTAGCCAGTTCTGCTGTCCCCTCAGCAACTGGAGGCCTTGCTGCTGGCATCTGCAGGGCCCCTGCGGCTTGAAGCAGCCAAGCACTATAGTGAGGGAACCACGGGCTGGCAGAGGCCTCTGCATCGTTTATCCTCACATTTCCAGTTGGTTTGAGGGAGTCGGAGCAGCTGAGGACCCCCTGTCTGTGGGGCTGGGGTGGGCAGCCCTGCAGGGACCGGCTGGAGCCAGGGCACACTCGGGCGGGAAGGGAAGGGCCTGCAGGGCCTCAATGGCGCCGGGGAAAGGGGAGCTCTGTGGGGAGCCTGGGAGAGACGATAGAAAGAGAAACCCGGCAGGGAGGGTAAAAGGGATAATATTGGTTTGGGGTTTTTTTTTTTCAGTTCCCAAAATAACTACAGTAGTTGTAGCACAAAGCAGGGCAGGAGGGGAGGCCCTGCTGTGCAGCAGCCCTGCAGAGCAGAAGTGACTCGAGAGCTTTGGGGTCAGCATGGGCTCCGGTCACAGCAGGTGTCTGGAGGCACACGGCCAGAGAGGATTTCAACCTCTTCACCATTAGGAGCATTCCCTATCAGGAGCCCAAATGTGTTAGAAACTCATCAGCCCTGTTAGATTTTGCCCTTTATTGCAGCAGGTGTGTAATGGCCTCATTCCCCCACCACAGGGAGCAAGGAAAAGAGGCTTCTCCGATCCTTAAGAACATTTATCTATACCAAACATCTTCTGTTGCCAGCATGTAGGTAACTCATTAAGCTAGATGCACAAATCAGCTTTTGCAGAACTGAGAGCTGAGCTGCAGAAGAGCTGCATCCTTAGCGATACGTGTCAGTAGAAGCTCCGTGAAGATTTTATTATAGGAGATTGCCTCCTGAAAATCAAACTGCAAGGTCATTTCCTGGCTGCATTTGAGCAGGACAAAGAAGTATATATTTAGTACAAATACAGTATTTGAATTCTCAGCATGTAGCAACTAATGGTTTTACTTGGTGTGCTACTGTGATATTTAAGGATGGACTTTACTTTGTGTCACCGTTTTCATAGCTGTTTGCAGAACTGCTTGGAGACATTATTCACACATGATACTGATATAGGTCAGCAAAATGTAAAGGCAAAGAGGGAATGAGACAAAACTAACAGGTGTGTCCTAGTCTTTAAAAATTTTAATTAGTGTTCATCAACTGCTGCTGGTACTCAGCACAGCCCAGGTCTTGTGAATTAGCACCAATGGAGGGAGCTTTGCAGTGGAGGACACATCCCAGCTGAGTCTCTTACAAAGAGAGATGTGGGTCCGAATGACAGAATTCAGAGACTTTTCAAACCATTGGCCTTGGTTTGTGTGCCACCTGAAGCTGTCACCATGCAAATGGGCTCTGCCTGGTGGGAATGAGATACATTAGAAATGCTGCATGGGCCCGCTCAGGGTGGGCTGTGAGACAGATTTGAAACCATTTCAGCCCAAAGATTAAAAAAAACATGCTTGGAAAAAAAGATCTGTCAGCTTCTTTGTTGAAGCCTGTTTAAAATACTCTCGTCAGGAGTGTAAAATGGACCAGAGCTGCAATCTCAGTTTTTTAATGAGATATTCTGACATGGGAAGATCTTAGGCACCTAAGTCCAGGTCAGTGCAAACTTGTCCTTACATTATGTTCTCTTTATCAGGCTTTGAATTAATTGCAATAGATCATCTCTTTCCTTGTAAGAGACAGCATTGAAGTAACATTTTCTATCAACAGCTTTCTTTAACTGCAAACTAGTGTGTGTGCATGGCTCTCTTGTCATTCCTGTAAAGAATTCAGTGCTGAATTCCACAGCATAATTAAGGCCTTTAGGTTTTTTTTTTAAGCTCAAGGCAGTTTAGTTTATTCTTTATTTTCTCTGTCTTCTCAATTTTCCTCAAAGCTAGATTTAACATTTTTTCCCCCTATATTATTTACCCCTAGGCTGAATGCGCATTTCCTACCTCTTCAATATAGTAGAGGAATATGAATGCAACTATGTGGAAATTCCTGTGTTGTGTTATGGAATCCACACAGTTCCATTAATAGCTTAACTAATATAAATAGTTCCTTTTTGAGTTTGAAGCCATCTTCTGAATTGCTTATTTTTCAAGCAAATAAATGTAATGTAAAAACTTTAAAAAACCCCCTCCTAAGTTGGGAAATTCTATGGTCCACCAGTATAGTCATTAAGCTTGGTTCATTCTTTTTCAGCTCTGTCAAAAACCTATTAGGTTTCAGCGGGTTCTCCCCAACCCATAAATCTTGCCAGACGTCTTATTTCTTAATTATGTGGCATAGACTGTCGGTTTGCAGATGTTGTGCAGTAATTTAAAATGTCAGGGATACGGAGTTTCACGTGATTATTTGTGCTGTGCTACAAAACTCTTAAGTCTCAGGCTTGCTTTCTTGGCTGCTGTATGGTGCTGCCCTCATTACTTACACACAGTTGTGAAAACATTTTTGGGTGAAGAGAAATAAGTTTACCATGTATCCAACAAATATAGATTACATTTTGCTGGTTTTTATTAGCCATAAAAGTCAAGGTAACAAGATACTTGCTGTTATTTTAAAGTATTTGGGGTAGATTTCAATTTCTCACTTGTCTCCTTGTACAGGTAAAAAATCAGGCTTGTGCGTTTGTGCAGCTACAGGTAAGAAATGATTCAATTCCTAATAAGTAGGAGCAGTCTGTCTAAAAAATTGGGATTTTTTCTGATAAAAATGTCATGGTATTGTTCTAAAAGTTACAACAATAATACGTGCTGGGTATTTTTTCAGTATCTCATCTAAGACTCTTAAGAGCCTCTTCATAAATCTTTTTATGATTTCTTAGAAAAATAATATGCTGTTGCCTTTGCTTTACAATATCTAAGTTACCTTTATGCTTTCTGTGGCTCTTCTCTCATTAAATTAGGGACCAGACAGCAGATTGCCTCAGTAATTAATGTGGTTTGCCCATTGTCCATGTCCGTGCATGCCTGTCATCCAGGAAGGAAGCACTTTGGGACAGATAACACATTGCCTACACTGAAAAAATGTCTGTGCTCCCAGTCTGTATTTACACGCCAAAGCCCATCGTTCTCCATTCTGGTTCACGGGGTAACCAATGCCTAGCAAGAACACACCCCTGCATAGAAGAAAACCTTACAAGACAGTAATGCAGTATTTCTGTCTCATCAATAAGCTTTGATCGTGGCATTGGGTAGGGAGACTTCAGTGGAAGGGCAGGGGATATTTGATTTACTGGAAAATAGTGCAGTGGACCAGAACAGATTAGTGCAGTTGTTAAACTACTTAAATTTTACTCTTAAAGTAAGGTACTCAGAGAATTTTATATAGCCTTTCTTTGACTAGTGTATGTTTGCCCGATACACTTTTGTCTTTTACAAAAACTTGTTGCCAATAAATTCATCTGGGTAAATATCTCCCCTTATAAAAAACACATGTTCAGTCCCTTTTTAATGAATTGGAATGTTTTCACGCAAGCTTGTCAGGCTGTGTGTGTGGTTTCTTAGATGGCTGATGCCAATAGAAAGGACAGTTCTGTAAACACCCTGATTTAAAGCCACTCTTAGCTGAGAGCAGAAACCCAAAAGTTTTGTGTGTTTTCATCAACTATTCAAATGATTTGGGTAGATAATTGACTACATTAAGGATAGCTCCATTGGTTCTCAGATGTGTTTTCACTGTCCTATGATCAGGAACCCAAAAGTGAAATAGGTTTTACTTTGTGCTTGTATTAAAAAAAAAAAAAAAAATCAAAAATCGACTTTTTTGTTAAACTTGTAATATATCATGTCTGAAGTGAGCTGTTATTTGGCAAATGAGCCTTTTTGCAGTACTGATGTACTATGTATCATTTATGTGTATTTGTAAAAAATAAGACAAAATACCATGTATATACAATGTCCATGAGACATTGGCAGCTGATTGCATCAGTAGTGAGAGAATTTTCTAAAATGCCATGGGTTTTGTTCTGCTGTGGGTTAGGATGGACCTTCTTTTACTTTGAAAAGCTGTGAATGAAACTGCTAAAATTGCTACTGATCTCTTTTCTGGAAATATTTCTTAAAATTACATTGCAAGGACTTTCTTTGCTTGAACTCCTGTATATAGTTTAGGAGATTGTAAGTCATTTCTTATCTGATCTGAATCTCTATTGCACGCTCAAAAACTTCAGGGAATCGGTGAACCTTGTGGACACTGTTAGGTCACTCCAATTTATAAGTGCCTTACGTTTTTTACTAAGTTATCAAAGGGAGCATAGGTTCTTAAAATTACTGCAGGGGAAATAACGTGACTCTTAAAAAGTCTTCTTGCGTATTGCTTGTGTGCGTGTGGAACATCATCCTTGAACTTTCTTCTAAAGATTCAAACACGTTGCCATAATCTGTTCCCGATAAACACACTTGCAGATGTGCCGACATACAATTATAGGAAGTATAAATAAGAACTCTGTGTAAAGCATAGCAAAACAGAGAGTCAAGGGAACTAGGATTTAAGTAGTTTAAAACATTAGTTGTTTTTTTTTTTTTATAGCTGATGGAAAAGAGTCACTTAGCTTTAGGAAAGTAAATGCAATAAAAATGCCTGCACTTAGTGCAGAAACAGATGAAACAGAGCAATTATTCTGCTTTTAGTCAATGTTATTTGTATAATAAACCACCTAGAATAAGGTATTTCACCCAGATGCTTCTTCAAAAATATTCTTATGAGGCAGTCTGATTTATATTTTATGCACAAACCAGCCAGACCTGTTGTGCTTTATGATTCTTGTCCCCATTGCATCACTTTTGCAGCAAACAGATCTCGGTGATCTAAAACTTTTGGTGAAAGCTTTTATACACCACAATATGAACTTGTGAAAGGCAACTTCCTCATGCTTTTGTAGGATTTCACCACTAATTGTGACTAAATGGCATTTATTCGTAGTCCATTACGTGACTTTGGTATAGTGATGTTATCTGCAGAGTGCACTCCAGTGATACAGAACCATCATGTTCTGAAAGAGAAGAATAGACCAGAGCAAGTGTTGGATTCAGAATCCGTATATTTTTCCTTTTGAGAAGCCTTCTGAATGAAGTAGAGCATACTCTTTGCAGGTTGTCATCACACTTGTTTTGATCAGTGCTTCTCTTTGTGGAGAACACAAAACTGTCTCCTTATCACAAGCAAGACGTGATACTGGGCTGTGTAGCAGTGCAAAGGTGCTACACAGGCCTTTCATTTCTAGCATGAAAAAGCAGGCTGTGCAGGCACACCATCTGTATTGAAATTCTTTCTGGTCTGCTGATGCCTTGCCACTTGATGAAGGGATTATTATTCCATTTACTTGACAGGAAACAGTTTGAGAAAATCCATAGGCATACCTAAGAGGGATTTTGAAGATGATGAAGATCTTTCTTAGCTGAAGTGCCAGTGATTGTTAAAGTGCATCTCTTCATTTTAGCTGATTCCAAGTGTGGTCCCTTTTTAAAGACCAGGTGGAAAGAGATCAACATTCTTAGGAAAAAAGACCCTGATGTGTTATATCTTCTGTCATTCTTTTTCTATTACAGGATTTTTGAGTTGTTGGAGATTGTTGGAGTTTTTTTTTTGTTGTGATGCAGTTTAAATATATATTATCTGAGAACTTGCAGCTAGGAGATGGAAACCCAAATTCACATGCTTTAACAGTTGGAATACAATGCAAGAATTGTGCTATTGCTGCAGTTTGTGAATGACATTCAGGCCCTATTGTAAATTTAATTCATTACTGCCTTACCTTCTGTATTAATAAAACCTATTGGATAGGTCTAGATTTTTTTCACGCTCCCCTAAATTCCATAAAATTAAGGCAATCATTTCTACTGGTTTTTTTTGTTGTTTTTTTTTTTTTTTTTTTAAGAACTTCCAGGAAACTGAAAGAATAGTTATTTGAAAATCTCAGGCTTGCAGGTGACTGCACAGGGCAGTGAATAAAGCTGCTTTGAAAAGCTGCAGTACAAGAACTGCCTTTTAAACTCTGCTACTTGCCTAAGAAATCACAATCATACCTTCTACATGCTTGAATAGAAATACAGAAATATATAAACATTTCATAGTGGAAGTATAGCATTTTAATATAAGAGAAGCCAATACTGAGGTCAGAAGAGCTGCAGTAGTAGCACTGGAAGTAAATGACTGAGAAAGGACTGCTTTTTTTCATGCAGGATGGATTTTTTTGAGAGGAATATGGTTGTGGCTTTGCTTTTTTTTTTTTAATAAGAGCTTAGAGATTTTTTTTTTTTTGGAAAAGACCTTGCTTTGAGATCAGCTTTTAAACTTGAGCTCCAAAATTTGGCAGCAGGCAGGAATGTTGCCACGGCAACCCATTATCTAACACTGTGTTAGTGAACCTCCTGCCAGTTCACCCACAGTTGAATGCTGAAGGCAACCTTAAAGGGTATTATATGTTCTGTCCTGAAACAGTTCAGCAGGCCCTTCTGAAAATAGACTGTGGCTTGAGAACACGAGCAGTAATCTGGGGGATGGGAGGAGAAACAAACAAATAAATAAATAAATGGAACTCACTTCACAAAGGTGACTGAATACACTCTTATCTTGATGAATTTTCACCATCTCAGTTAACCTACTGGGTGTTCTATAGTGAGGGGAGGCAGTTCACAGACCTTTTTAGTTAGAAGGATGATTATGCATTTTGTTCTAAACAGCCTCTAGATTTAAGATGCTGTCATGTTCATTTCTCCGTCACTGGGAGTAGTGATCTGGATGAGTGGGAAGTGCTGTCCTGAAAGAAGTGCAGTCAAGGCTGGAATCCAGTTTCATTACAGTTGTCCTCAGACCAGGTACTGCAGATCTTCAGAGTAAAAGGAGGTCTTTAGGTTGGCTTCAGTATCATCTGTTCTTTTGTGCATTTTTTTCACGAATAAGTACAGTGCTGGTCACCAAAACCACCTAAAATTACGGAATTAGTTACAGGAGTTTTGCTCATGCCCTCAGGTTTCCAAATCTCAAGATCTGTTCTCTGTATGTATGTTTGTTACTGCTCTGGAAATATTTGTAACTATTTTCGGCATTCTGCTTTCCAGACTTCTGTGTGAAGTGGTTGTTAGTCCGAATACCTTTCTGCTCTGCATCTCTATGTGACCGCTTCCTAAACTGCTTCTTTGTTTTGAAATACTTGTACTGTGAAGCACTTACCAAAATGTGCACAGAAAATAAGCCCCAGCTAGAAATGCATGTCAAACAATGGAAAACTGACAGCTTAATTTAAGTTAATGATGACTGATACAATTTGCCACAAGCATCAGAGTCTCCAATAATATTTTCTTGCTATCAGCAAGAAAAAACAATTATTTCTTGGATGGGATTTTTTTCCACTCAGCGGTATGACATGAACAAAGTTCAACTCATATTTACAGAAATTCTTTTGTTATTTCTCTTATGATCTAGTTAATATTGGCACTGATTAAGAAAATACCACACCTCTCATGACAATCAGCTTTTTATGGTTCGTCCATGAGACAAGACTGAAAGATGAGCCCCTTGGGTTACCAGGTTCTACCTTTTTTGCAAATATTTGACTCTTCTGTCCTACATCTTAACAAGCTGAAGGTATCATAGAATGGTAGGGGTTGGAAGGGACCTTGGAAGGAAAGGAAAGGTTGGAAGGAAATATATAATACACGTTTTATATATATAATTTATATATCCATGACTATATTATATATTACACAAGATATCTATTTTCATATATGTTTTTATAACTATATATATAAAATTCAATATTTTAAAGGAACTTTGTGGGTGATCTGTGTGTGGAGGAGTAGTTCTGACAATTTACCTTTCAAACCTAGTACAAGCTTACAACTGAAGGCTGAGAGAGCTTTATGGCACATGTTTGAGATGGAAGAAGAATTGCCACACGTGGGTTACCGGCAGAATCGCTGTTTGACTGTAGGTGCTGTTTACAAGACATAGCAACAAAGCATTGTCTTCTGATGTGAGGGTACTGCAGTAGTAGGAGAGATAGGAAATTTCATTGGATTTTACACTTTTAAACACTCTTAACCAAATGGAACATGGATTCCACCTGAATTTCATTCTCAGCTTACTCCTGCTACATGGAAGCTAAAAAACTTAGTGGTGAGCACTTGTCAAACTTGGCATATTTTCTCTGAGTTATTGAAGAGCAGATGTGTTTAATATAGTGTTAGTTTTATACTCCTCATTCTGCAGGAAATAAGAAATCTTTTTTTTTTTTTTTTCTTTCCTGAAATCATGCTGTGGAAGGTATCGTGCAAATAGAATTTTATATACCTCTAAGGTATAGAGCCATACCTTAGCTTGACTTAAGCAGTGCTAAGCAGAGGAGTCGAGTCATCTTTGTCACCGCAGGATTTTGAGTCTGCTGAGAGCTGAAGTTGCCCGAAAGCTGCTCTGGATTTGGCCAGCCCCTGCAGGAGCCCAGCAGCATGAGGAACACTCCCCCCACTCCGCTGCATTGCTGCAGATAGTCAGGGGCTCGATGGCAGCTGGTTCAGAGCTGCTTACCTAATAGCAGGGGAATCTCCAGTTGACCCAGTAAGGCTACTTTAAATAAAGCAGCCAAAGTAGAAGCCAAGGGTTGGCATGTTATAAATCGCATTGCTTAGATCAGCCTCCTTTCAGTTTTTCCCCTTTTTCTTTAAATAATTTTAAATATTGGCTGTTTGCTACAGAGCTGAAGTGGCTCACCCACCAACTAAAGCTATCCTGTCATAAATTCTGGTTGTGCTTGTCAGCAGACTGGATGTGTGGATCTTCATTGCCCCATCCAGCAGCTGGGAATCTAAAGGAGAGCGACAATCCTCAGTAAGCTTGTCTTCTCTTAGCGTCTCTTGAGAGAGAGGTCTTTGTATCGGTGAGGATTATCATATAGAATAACACAAGGAAGAATAAATGGACTGTCTGTCCCACGGGAGCCAGTGCAAGCCTGCAAAATTCAGCAGCATTCATAATAAATTGAATGCACGTATGGTAAAGTATTGTATAAAACACCTCAGGTATTTTATCCTTTTAAATTTACTGTTTAAAGATCTATTGCAGTTCCAGTAGCTCTCGACCTACACCCAGTGCACAGCATGGGGTGTTTTGTCTGGGAGATTGCTAGCTGTACAGCTTGAAAGTGAAGGGCATGTCAATAAGGGACAAGAGCAAAGATCTTTCTTTCTGCATTGGGAATGAGCAAAACAACTTTCAAATGCCATCTCCTGTTTTAGATGGTGTCCACTGTGCAATCCTTTCCTATTCTACGCAGTCATGACAGCAGTGCTGAGTTCTGGTCTTGTGTGGAAGCTTTAAACACAGGAAAAGCCATCAGTTGCACAGGGGCTGAGGTTGCTCAGGACAGCAAACTGTCCACGTGAGAGGTGGCCTGAGAGAGCTCAGCAAGCCAGCATCGCTACAGCCGCTGTCTTTGTGTCATGTTGGCGACTCCAAGAGCTGGGGAAGTTTACTGAAAGGTAGAATTGCTTCATCCTCTGCACTGGGACTCTCCCAATCTCATTTTTCACTTCAAACTCAGCCTGTTCCCATCCTTCACTATACAGGCTGCTGTTTCTCATCTTTGGAGCAGCAACACTGAAATTTGCTGTTTGGCTGCTGAGGGGCTGAGCCAGATTGGGCTCAGTTCAGGTTTTCAGGTGCTGTATATAGCAGCTTTTGTGGGAGATCAAGGCTGAGACAAACTTCCCTCTTGCACGCTAAGGCAGATGGAGTGTGTCTTGGTGTAATACTTGCATTTCATTGTTTGAATGAGTTCACGTTCTAAACCAAATGGCTGAGAACATTTCACTTATTTTTGCTATTCTCACATTTATTCAGTACCTATACTGAAAGCTCCTACTAAAACCAGGAGGTAATCTGGATTAAATGTAGATTATTTCTGGGCTATTTAAGTCTATATTTCTTGCATTTGTAATAAATTTTACTATTTAGCATTTTATATCTTAGCCAGATTTATAGTGGTGCTACTACTGCTAGTAGTAGATGCTACTACTAGTTTAGATGTTTTCCTGTCTTCAAAAATTAAAAACATTTTGATATTTAAAATAACAACACTGTTCATTTGAAGGCATGTGTTACTGCATATGTTTGTAGGTCTGTTTTTCTGAATGTGTAAGATTTTTTTGCATATATTGGTATTTCATTTTGAACCTGGAGGGAATTAGTGTTTATAGCCACCATTTGAATTAATTTCAGCTCTGATTTTTTAGCCTTCTCCTCTGGGAGTGAGTGGAGGAATCCCAAGGAGGCACAAATGCAAACAAAGACATGAGAAGAAAGGAAGGAAGGTGGTGGTGGCAACAATAGCACACCTTTTTTTAGATTACTGTGTCTTATCCTTTATATACTCAGTAGGTGGTAGAAATACCATATTTTTCCATTCACAAAATGAATTTTGAGGCATGAAATGTAGCCAATTAAAAACCCCAAAATAACCCCTGAATTAACTACTCTAAACTAAATTAAACTAGTTCTCGTGTTGTTACAACATTAAAGGATTGAGCATCTCTCAGACGCTGTGAATCTTCAAAAGCAAACTCAGTTTTTCCACACCAACAGAAAACTGTTGGTGCCTTTGTGAGGTCTCAGATTGATTTTAAATTTTTATTATTATTACTTTTTAGAATCTTCCATTTCTGTGACTTGCTATTAAAATTTCTTCTATTGATATGTTTGGAAGGCATGGGTTTTTTCTTCCTAGCTGAGCAATATTTAACAAGCACAGAAAGGGGAAAAAAAAAGCTTCCCTAACAGTAAAGTGGTAGACACTGAATGAATTGGGTGTTGTGGGTTTTTTTTTTTACCCCTGGCTCCAGTATTTTGGCAGCTGTTAAATTCTGGTCAGCAGTAGTAAACCATATGTTAACCGTGTCATTTTTGACAATGATGATGTCTTACAACCAAATTATGAGTACACTTAGCAATTACTGTAATAAATATTTCCACCATCCTTTCTAAGTAACCTGACATGGGATCACTACTCTCAAGAGAAAGTGCTCTGTATTTAATTCAGTAGGGAATTTTCCCTTCTTATATCCCTCCAGAATGGAATTAAAATTGAAAACATGTACATTTAGCAAAAATATTTTGATATCAACATGTCACTCAACATTCATTCCCTATTACCCATGAAATATTTTTTCCAAGTCACAGCACTAGATAAAAAGGAAAATCTATTAGATAGCCTTCAGCATTCAAAAAACAGACCTCGGTTTTATTTTTGCAAGCCATGTAAAATGAGTAGGTTCCATTTTCAGGAACTGCATTTATATTCTGACAGGGGAAAAGCTGTAGGTTTGTGGAATTTTTTTTTCCAGTTGCTGCCTGTTCAATCAAAGGAACTCATTATTGAACTTGATAAAGAGTGGGTATTACTACTGAGCGTGTCCATTTCATATTAAATGTATTATTCTGGCAGAAGAATATTTTCATCTCCAGATCACAGCAGAAGTAATTAAAATTCAAGGCATTAATTATACTTTAATTAAACCAAACCATATTTCATAGGATTGTTTTGGCAGGATGAGGAAGAAGTCTGTCTCCTCAACAGTTAGTGAGGTGGTTATGTCAAATTATGAAACCACTGAAGCCAAGTAGAATTGTTCCAGTCAATTAAATGTGTCTGTGAAGGAATATATACAGTATGTAAGCAGATGGAAAAAATACAGCAGGGTTTTAAAGTTTTTTAGACATAGGCAGCCATTGTTCAAAATCACAAATAATGGTATTTGTTCTTTTTTTTTTTTCTCTCTCTGTGCAGTCTTAAGAAATCCATGGGATTTGGTTGGACCAATGTTCCTATTTTAATGTATTAGGCATTAATGACACACCCACTGATGTGTTCAGATTTCTGTAAATGACGTGGCTCAAAGTGCTGCTGCTCTGTGTGAGAGAATGTGTTTAAAGGCAGGGAACATGCAAAAACTTCCAGCACACAGCGCTCTGAACTTTAATTGAAAGGCATGTTGTTATTCTTTGTGCTCACTGCTTGCTTTTAAAATATGTTTGCATCCAAATATAGAGTGATCTATACATTTTTGTTATTAGAATTGATATTCTATTCTGTTCCTTTATATCATCAAAAATAGTCTGTTGTTTGGGTTTTTTTTTTTCCCCCCAAGAGATTTCTTTCCAGAATGTAAGCAAGTGTCGCTGCAAAGCATTCTTATTACCAAGGCCAGGTTATACAGCAGGCAGGCACCAATTTTCCTAGGTAAACCACCATGACATAGAGGATTGGGACAAAGTGACTGGTATGTGCTGCAAATAACTAACAGAAACTGCAGTTTAATGCTCCCTAGGTTGCTTCCCATCTCCACGTTTTAAAGGCTATACTTTAGTGAGAAAGTGATGGGAATATAGGAAGTGACTTTGGGGATTTGTAGTTTTTTTGAGTAGTTTTGATCTTAGGCTTAAAAAAAATCCAAACAGCTTCCAACAGAAAAAAAAAAAAAAAAGTAGGAAATAAAAGCCTTTTTAATTATATCAGAAGCTCTTCCAGTTCTTGGTGGCAGTGGTTGGTATACCAGTACTAGTGAGCGCCATGAGCGTACATGGATATAGGCTGCTGAGAACATTTAACCAGTAATGCAGCAATTAACATCTCTTCCACAGCTTAATTAACTGTAGACAAGACTTGGGATCTGGTAGATATCTGACTTGTATCTTCACTGAAATTAGTGAAGGGAGTAATTAATACTCACGGGACTACTCACGAGGAATGTCTTTCTCTTGCATAGTAAAGAAATGTCATCATACCAAGGCAAAAGCTACAACGTACAAAATGTGCCGAGTGCAGATGCTCACAATGCCTTGCTGAAGTCGTGCTTACGTAGTGTGAAAACCTGAGTTGGAAGAATTTGTATTTAGTTAAGAAAAGTAATTGAATTAATAATACAATTTAATTTGAATTGTATTTCACTTCGGTGGGTAGGAATAAGTCCCTGTGTGAGTTGGCGCAGAGCTGTTAGTTGTATGCCCAGCACATTGGGTGAGTAGCTGTCTGAGTAACAGTGAAGCTGCTGACCTCACCTTGGTGTAGATGATTTTGTTAGTCATGTGGGTGATGCTTCACGTAAGAACTGTGGTACTGACAAAGGCATTTCCTAACAAACTGGCATGGATATTTTTGGAAATCTATATCAAATGATTTTAAGGTGTATTGGCTACATATACAGCCTAATAATAAAGCCTGAACTTTAGGCTTAGGTGTACGAGCAGGGTGGTGTGAATCTGATCTGCATCCGGGATCCTCCTGGAGTTGTGTTTGACTACCATCAGTAAGTCAGGCTAAGAGGAGGACACGTGGCTTAGCAGAGTGTTTGTCAGAGCTCATTAAACACTTTCTGTTCTTAAAACTTACAACAAATTTCTAATTAACATTTGTATACAAGTTCATTATCACACGTGCATAACGTATGACAATGGCTGCAGAGGGATTTGAACAGTGGTGCTCAGTAATAGGAGAGATTCCATATTATTTCTTTATAGTTTCTTATGATAGTCTCAGTTATTTCCCAAGTTTCTCATTCCTGAGGGTACTTAATGAGTAAATTTTACTTGGAAATTGCACTAAAGATGTGAATTAAATTTAAGCTTTAGAATCTGATCTGGTGTTTTTTCTGTGACAGTTGCATGAACGTACCATGTTGTTTGAACTTTGATTCAGTTCTTTTGTAGATACATTGATTCTCGGTTTTTAAAAAAAAAATAAATCTATTTTAATTTGGAAAAAGAATTGATTAACTAAGAAACATCAACATTTTTTCTGCAAATTGATCAACTGTTTAATCTATTCTAAGTTTTCTTAAGCTATACAGCATGGAAACATCATTATATTTGAAAAAACCCCAAACACTTTCTGACTGCCGTTCCACCCCCCTTTGCTAATTTAGAGTACAGCCAGTGAATGTTTCTTGCCCTTCTGTCTCATTCCTCTGTGAAGCAGACATTACCTTGGAAGCTGTTATCAGCCTCACTTCAGTTAGGGTCTTTTATTATTGAACATTATTGGCCTGCAAAACACGCCTTTCGTCCAGATGGAGCAATACCTAAGAGAGATTTTTACCAGATGAGCTCTTTCCTCGTGCTGTTTAGTGTGTTAGACTGTTTTCTTGGATACATCGTTTAAGGCTGTAAGTAATTAGTCACTGCCTTCAGTTGGTAATCAGTTGGAATTCGTAATTTCTCCTCTTCTACAAAAGTACTGTATACCTCTGACTAGATTTGGTCTCAGATACCTTCCAATAAAACCAGTTTCACTGATGAAAATCACCAGCCAGGGAAAGTGTGTAACTGAAAAGTGTAATTCTCTGGTGGGGTGGGTAGGACACCTCTCTTGGAAGTGCTATGTGGGTTCCCACCAAAGTAAAGAATACAAAGAGAAGAAAATACACATTCCAAGAGCGTGCGTTCTCTTAAGTAATGATAAGGCAAATATGGAAAAGGTCCCTTTCCTCTCCAAGACAAGCTCCATGACTGCTGGTTGTGTGTTGATCTAGCTACAGGAGGGTGAGCGATTGTTACCCCAGAGCAGTTTGTAATCTGATGATTATAACGTCTGGTGGTACTGTACAGCCCTTTCCTAGGAAGATGGTTTTGCATCGGGCTAAGAACAGCACAGAACAGGTCATTACACTGTGGGGGGAATACTTTAACCGCTTATTTTTGTATGAGAAGCAGGCACAAGCACTTCTTTTCCTATTCTGGTCTGGTTCTTAATGAGATTGTTTCTGGGCGCTCTCCCTGCAAACATAGATGTTATGTTTGGTGTGTTCTGAATATCAGATTCTTCCTTCCTGGAGAACAGATTGAAAAACACCCAGCTGGAAAGTCCTGGTCTCTTCAATATATTAATGAAGGCTACTCAGCTCTTCCAAAATAGTGTCATCATGTACAACGCAGTATTTTAAATCTGCAGGGAACTGCAAACAGTAAATGGGCTACACGTTTTTCCCTTGTTTTGCTTAAATAATCACTGCATAATGTGAACTCTAATAAAATTCCACATCACAACTTCAAGAACATATGCATAGGAACACCTTTTAAACTGCAACAAATTGTGGTATTTGCATGAAACATTCAGGGGAAAATTCTCATGAACTCTGACCTATTTTAAAGAGAAAATCAAACTGCGCAGGCTAATTGCCTAGTTAGGTTATAAGAGTTTTGAGCACCAACTTCTCACTGACATCCTTTCATATGCTGTTTATCTGATGGAAACAGCT
Organism: Todiramphus chloris collaris; assembly: GCA_025345505.1. Lineage (NCBI taxonomy): Eukaryota > Metazoa > Chordata > Aves > Coraciiformes > Alcedinidae > Todiramphus > Todiramphus chloris. Next base: position 3,335,399 of record JANVCC010000049.1, on the reverse strand, counting down.
CCGTATTTATCCCCTACTTTTAACAAACATTTTCTTGAATCCTGCCCTTTTGCACAACGGAAACAGACTTTTGGGATTAATTTAGCTATAGACCAGTTTCTCTGGTCAAGTCCTTTCTTTTTTCCTTCAAAAAACTAAATCTCCTGTTGAAGTCACACGTAGAATACAAAACTTTCCAGGAAAGAAAATGTTGCAGGTTGCCCTTCAAGCCTGTATGAAATATTGAACTAAGGGTTAAAGGGGAATTCTCAAAAAAAGAAATGCAGGCAGAGATGTGAGATATTTGGCCACGTGAGAATAGATAAAAGGCTATTTTGGAGTGAAAGCCTTTGCAACACGTGCGCGTGCGAGAGCGTGTTAGCAAGGCTGCATTGCCTCTTTGGATGTGACTCAGAAAGCTGTTTCTATTTAATTAGACAGGAAAATTGTGACACAGTCATGGTGTGTGCCTTAGAATAACAAGAACGTTCAGCAAATTGCATTGAATGGTAGAGCTGTTGCAGAAAGAAAAGCAAAGCATCAACTTGAAATGATTTATTTTATTTTAGAAGATAGCTTTTTTCCTTTCTTTTTATAGTGCATGCATTTTTACTATTCCTTGTATCATTATTTCAGTCATTTTCTTTCTTCTGGAACTGGTTGACTGCAGTTTCATTGCTTTATGGCCAAAGATAAAAACTGCCTGTGAAGTTAGCAAAGCCCGTTAAATAAGCTGTCAAAACATGAACTCCTTCATACCTTAGAGCTCAGTGAGAAAGACAATCTTTTACAACTTAAAAATCAAGTCTTTTCGTGTCAGCTCGTCGGACAGCTTGGAGATAGATTGCATATAGCTCCTGTTCATTATGGTGCATCTGTAGGCTATTCGGTTGCAATAATACACGGTCAAAGAAACATCCCAGGCTTAGCAAAGCCTGCATGATAAAAGGAAGGGTTTGGGTTTTTTTTCTTCAGGAACATGTTTCAAATTAAAATGAAAAGATTATAAATGGGGTCCGTAGCGTTAGAGTAGGATTTGCATAGATACGTGTCAGACATCTTTCTGCGTGGTGGAGAAGCCTGGGTTTCAGATACGTGAGAAAATAGCACTTGGAGTGAGAACCTCGCGTACTTTCAGAGCAAGTATTCGACTTGCGATCTTTGCGTTTCTCCCAAGGGCTTCTCTGCTGAAGTCTGACTAAAGGTTATTTCTTATTTGATGAGGATTTCGTGTTAATTCCATTACATATGTAAACTGTATTTCATTTGCACACATCATAGAGTGAGAACTGGCTGAAAGGTACAAAAATTAAATATTGGATTTAACGAGAAGAGGCAGGTTTTGTATTTCAGTAGCAACAGTTTTCATCGTAATAAGGATAGCAGCTCTGACCATCAGCTCTTTCTTGAATATTCAGCTATTAGACCCTAACCCTTTTCACACTGAAGTCAAAAGACAAATTGAGAATATGATTGTCCTGGATTCATATGTACCTTTTTTGATTTGAACAAGTATGCTGGAATGCCTCCAAGCCAGAGAGTATTAACGTGGGATGATTTGTAAATGTGTTTCTAGATTAGTAGTTCTTATGACCAAAGAAAACATTTTCGATACTCAAATACTAGCAAAAGCATCAGCACTTAGAACTGTGATGGCTGTGCCAGTCCCTGTTTGCTGAAGCACTGATGAGCACTGATATTTTAGAAGTGATCTACTTACAGAGCAGTGATTCCTTGTAGAAGTGTTGACATTTTTAAATACAATAAAATTACTTGGAGTGAAAATGTAAATGGTATTAATTTCTACAAAATTAAGTTCTAAGCAGAAATTGGTATTAATTTATATTTAGGAAAGATGCCTAAAAAGGGAAATAAAAAATCTTTCGAGTGCTTATAGAAATGTCAGTAGAAAGTAGGGGACAAAGCTGGAAGAGAAATAATAAATGTTAACCCTGTAGCTAGAGAATAGAGGACAACCCAGCCTTCTTAAAGAGCCCAGGACAAAACCACCTCTATTTGGATTTGGCTGTTCTGAGATGATGCCAAGATCACTTGGTAGTCAATTAGTACAGCCTTTTGTCACATATGTGGCATTATAGCACTGAAAGCAAGTTCTTGTCTTTTCGTAGTCCTGAGAAGTTTTTAGATGCCAGGGTCTTCCATCTGTCATCCTCTCCCTATTGCACAGTTAGACTTCCTTTTTTTCATGCCTTATTGAGACCTTTTCTATTTGGGGAAATAAAAGCCTATGTATTTCATGTTTTTGTCAGTATTCTGAAAAAAGTACACACAAGGATAAATCACTATTTGGGAAAAGGGGACATTATGACCCAAAATACATAGGAGTTTTCTGATGGGTTCAGAAAGCAAGTTCTTGTTTATGCAGTTTACATAGATTCCTAAAAAGCTTCTGATTTTAATCAAATATTTCATGAAAACATTATCATCAGATGTTTTAAGGCAACTATAAAGCAATGAAGTAAGAAGGAAGGTGTATAAGTGGATAAATAATGGGCTAAAGAGGAGATAGAGGTAAAAGTGCATTTTGAACCTTGGGGGTCATGATTAGTAGGGCTACATAAGACTTTGTGCTTGGACCTTGCCTTTATAACTCTTGGGAAAATGATTTTAACTATTTGTGGTGAACATTTCCTGGCGATGCTGAGTAGCAGGATGGCAAAGTATTGTGGATTTGAACAAAAACTTGTCAAAGATCCATAACTGGGCAATAAAATGGCACACGAGATTCAGTACAGGGGAATGTCAGATTCTGCACTGGTGAAATGGTGGGCTCTAAGCTGTGGTTAGGAATGATTTTAAAAGATGTAGAGGAGAGAACAGTATGCCAATCAGTGAATCATGCTGCTTGACTACTGTATGCTGCTCTGATTCTGAACTAGGGAAGGGAGGGCTTTATACGAGAAGGAATTAGACCGTAGTGCTCTTACCAGAGGGTGCTTGGGATGCTGAAAGTTACCATGGGCTTAAAGAAAGATTGGACAAGTCTACTGAGAGAGAATCATTAGGACTGCGAAGTTCAAGAAACCACATCTATCTCTGGAGGCTCTGAGCTGTGTGCTTGCTCCTGCTGTCTGCTTTCGGTGACTGGGAAGAAACTGTTGGTCTCCCTCCTCTTGTTCTCACAGCGGCAGACCCTGCTGTGCAGTTGCTCACTGGTTTGAACACAGACTTGACTCAAGCGAGAACTCTAAACCAGGCCAGCATGAGACAAACCAAAAATAGTGTGAGAACAGAAGTAAATGAGGAAGTCTTGCATTTCAGTCAAATTTCAGGCTGGAGATTATGGAGTGAAAAGAGAAACTCAAGGCCAATTTCACTGAGCAGAGCTTTTGATTTAACAACCAAAAAAAACCCCCAAAACAAGCAACCCACGTGTTGAATTGTTGTGTTAAAAAAGGAACCTGTAGTGCTTCAGAGACCGCTGCATGGAAGCCTTGTATTTTACAAATGCATACTTTGGCAAAAAGTAATTAGATCAAACATAAAGATCTGCACCCAAGCTGGATAATACATACTACAGCAACAAATGGGTCCTATTGCAGTGAAAAAACTCAAGGCATAGAAAGGACTTATGAAGGGTTTCTTGATTTTTTTTTTTTTTTAAATTCCTTCCATCCTTGAGTTCAGAGATATTCTTTATATTAATTTTCTAGTTACACTGATATTGTTTAAGCCAACAAAACCAAATTAAGTAGAAGGATGGCAAACAAAATAGCTCAGAGTACCAGTGCAAGAATTCCTTCTGGTTTTTTGCGACTTTCAGCTTGAGTCCAAAGATTAATGCTGTAAGCACTGTTAAAATGTATCAACTGGCAGAAAATTAATTATGAATGTACTTTCAGTGGAGAATATTAAACTTCAGCAGTTTTTAATATAGAACAAACAGTATTGATAATTATTATCCTTATGGCTGCTAACAAAAGAAAGACATTTAAAGGACTTGAAAACAGCACACAACTGTGAAATGTTCTGGGGGTTTGCCCGAGACAGAGAGGGTCTTTTGTTGCTTTTCAGGAGCAGAAAGCCATTAATCCTCTATAGAGCTTAAAGCAGATAGAATTTTGGAGGCAGTATTTTTTACCATGAGAGGTTTTTAAGTGAAATTTAGTTTTTCATATTACGCTGGTTTCATGCTGAGTATCACCTGTAGTTTATCTGCTAGTTGGCCTTGGTCAAGCCTGCTAGGGTTAAGATTTTATTTATCTTCTTGAGGGCTTTTCTGCACTATAGGGCAAACGTCTGTTTAAACAATAAATACTTAAAATATATATATTCCCTACAGCGAGGGAAGAGTGATTAAGGCTAAAAAACTTGACAGCTATTGTTGGAATTTGCAAGCAATTATTGCTATGGCTGTAATTAAAATCCTGAATGATAATCAAGCTTTCAGGCCAACTCGTGCCATCCATAAAACAACAAATAACAATTTATTCCAAAAACATTGTCTGCAGCAACATTTTGTTGTTTACCAAAACAAATACCAATGTAAATGCTGTGTTGATTTTTGTTAATTATATTTCCACCAATGTACCAGACAATATTCTTTCAGCATAATAATTGCTTTATGCAAATTAGGGAAGGGGTCTAGAAACATCTTTGCTGCTGCAAACCATTAATCTGCTCTGTGGTGTAAAGAGATCCCATTTCAACTGATTTCAGCATGATAAGCCTAGTTACTAAAATCATGAACAGATCCTTCAGAAGGGGGTTTGGTTTGCAGCTCACAGCTTTCAGGACACGTATTTTCAAATTTTCATATGGACCTCATTCAAGAAATACCTAAAGCTTCCAGTCCTAACCAGTTCTCATCTTTGCTTTCAGCAGTCCTGTACTCACAGCACTCATTCAGTCCTGCTCGTCACATTCTTTCCCATTCACCATGCAATGATATCTTTATTTTATCCCCCTACCGTGATGGACCGAATGTAAAAACATAGTTCAAGGAACAGCTCCTTTGCTTTCTGAGAATTATTTTTTATCTTTTTCAATCACTGTGCCTTTTTGTAGACATTCACCTAGTTATGGTCTGACCTATTCATTCAGCCCATCAGATTCCTTATTTTGGTGGACCCATTGCCATGCCTGTTCCCAGGCTGAAGTGTTCCTGAATGGCTTTAAGTTAGACATGAACAGAAAATGTCAGACTTTCTGTCCTTGAGCAGGTTATTTTCTGGGATATTTCTTTAAATAATACAAATGTACAATACAGTTTGTTTAAATAGTACAAATGCCTTTGGAACAAATAAAAAAGCTTGTCTTAGTTTCTAGAACTTCATATAAGTAAAATGGATATTTATTGCATTTTGAAAACAATTTTTTCCCCAAACCATTACAGCTATATTACAAAAACTCATGTATCTCTGACAAGAAAGAAGTAGTGGCCTATTCTCACATGTTTTAGGTTAATTGTTCCAAGTTCAAGGGTGTATTAGAGGTAGATGGATAATACATTGCAGAGAGTTGTTGCTAGGTTTCTGCTTTCTTTTGACACAATAACAACACTTGTTATAGAAGATTTGGTGGAAAGTAAGTCTTTCTAATGAAACTTTTCTTGTTTGAAGTGTCTGTATTACTTGGTAATATAACAATAGAATAAATCTACCAAGGTGCTGAGAAGAAAGTGTAGGAAGTAGAAAATTCTTCAAAAGAGGCTGTCAGGAAGCTGCTGTACAGCCTCCTAGAGATAGTAAGCTTGTGCAGCAGTGACTTTAAGAAACACAAAGGTCAACTGAAGCAATGAGACAGAGACTTCTGCTTGGCTTTTAAAAATAGGCCAGGTTGGAGGCGGTACAGAAGCCCTGACAGCTTACAGAAAGGCTGGAGCACGTTTTAGGGAAAAAGATCTCTGAGGAGCAGGATAAGGTTTAGAAGTTACTGTTGCATTGATGCTTAGCATCATCTGCCAAGGCAAGGACAAGGGGACAGTTGGGTTGTGTTTGCAGCGTAAACACTGGAACAGCTGAAAGGCTGGATTTATTAGCTCAGCCATGAGCTGTTCACAGAGCTTTGTGTTCAGCACATTGTGTTGTGAGTTCAGCAGAACAGAGCACATTAATTCTGTGTGATGATAATGAACCCTCAGAGCAGGGCTCGAATGAGATGAGGGGTCCATGGGACACATGGTAATGGTTTCATAAGCATTCTGCCACTTCCTGGCTCTCCATTATGTCTCACAAAGACATTAAAGTAGGTTGTTTCCAAACAATGAGTTTTCTAAACTGAACAAATCCACTTAAACGTAAGCTAGCTCTTTGGCTGGTACAACATAACAATAATAACAACAACCCTACTGGTCCCTCTTCAAATACAGTTGTAACATTTATAAATCTATTGTGACTTAATGCTTCTCACAGCATGAAGAGTACTGACAGTCAATTAAAATCCTGGAGGAGAAATTAACCGTAGGAGCAGATGAAGCAAACAGATGAAGATGTGTAATTATTATTTGTTATCTAGGAAATACGCTTCAGACAAAAATATATTTAAAAGAAGCATTGCTGAGGTGTTCACATGGAGGAGAACTCTGTACATTCTTTAAATGACTGACTTCCTATTTCTTAGAATTTCAGATAAGGCCTACAACTGTTTGATTCCTCTTGAAGGCTAATTCTCTTTCAGCAATTTGCTAACAGATCGTGCAAAATAATTTTCAGTATCTATTTAAGTTACACAGCACTTAAATATCTTCCTTTTCATTAAATCTTACCAAGCTCTAAATTATAACAAGGAAGTAAAATTCCTATACAATAGATTCCTTCTACTTCTGCCTTGTGGTGAATAAGAAAACACAGCTATATTTTTATCCTTTTTATTAATTGCAGCATCAAATAGGACAGAAGTGAACACGAGAGCAGAAACTCATGCAAGTAGGTACAGTGAAATCTTTTATTTACTGGGTAGATTAGAATCTTGTTTCTTTTTTCCTTCATGCTTGCTCTTTATTTTTTTATAGTACATATTGACTGAAAGGGAGACACTATTTTATGTAAGAATGGCATTAGTTCTAGAGGCCTAGTTAAATACATTTTACTACAAGTAGCCTTATTCTTGGTAAAGATCTCTTAATAGCTTTAAAAAACCCCACACTTTTAAGATGAGAATAAATACCCAAGAGCCAAGCATATTTTTTCATAACCTGCTGTTAAAGCATTTAGTGTCTTTAGTAGGTGACGACATGGCATGTCCTATGTACTTGATCTCATTTCTTGCAGGAGATTTTATGTTACTAGGAATGGAAATGAAGATAGTTTCCTGTTCTACCATTATGTCTTTATGTGTAAATCTTGAAAGTGTTCGTGACCAAATAAGTGAGTTCTTTCACTATGCGTAGGTAGAGAACTCAATTCGTGTGCAGCTTTTCTAGCGCAGTAAAGCCAGAGTTCAAAATTTATTTAAAGTTGGTATATTAAAAAGTATCTGCCATCAGGCTGTGTCAGCAATACTGCATTCATTTTCATGCCCCTTTTTTCTCTGACTATCTCAAATAATTTTCCATAATGCATTAGAATTTAAAGGAACTCAGTTTTAGGCTTTTTCATGGTCATGCGCTTAGTATTTTTAGACAAATGCTCAAGTCAGACTTTATAACTTCATTGCTGAAATAACTTATTTGAAGAATGACCTGACTTTACTTCCATATATGAATTTTCTATGAAAGGATTAAGAGTGGCCTTTGGAAAGCAATCTCTATTCTCTTATTAAAACACCCTTCCTTTTCCGAGGCAGCTTTGATCTGCTGGTCTCTAAAACCATGCAGTTTTTTCTTTCTTTAATAGAGGTTTTGTACTGGATGTGTATTTAAGAAACTAAGTCAAATATTCAAATTCTTACTTAACATTTAGTGAAAGACTGTAATCCACAGAAGATGAATAAACAACCAAATATGAAGAACTTAGAGTAACTCATAATAAGTCAGAATAACTGAGTAAAAGATGAATAATAAATGCTGTGTTCCAGATGGTAAAAATATTGCTGTCAGCAAAGAACAAAATTTTTGAAAAAGCACTGAAAAGCAGGTTTCAAAAAAAGCCTCCAGTCGTTTTCTAGGTTATGTAGAATTACTCCTTACATGTTTTCTACCTCTGCTCAATTTCACAGTATTTCTTCTCCCTGGCACTGTCACATACCTACATACTCATTGCCAATCACTCGTCACCTCCATTCCCTTCAGTTATACCAAAGGATCGCCATCGTCATGAGTTTGTAAAACTCTGAAGCCTGCAGAAAATGTTGGGTCTCCGTCCCAGCTCTCTATTCTGCAAGTTGTTGGTTCCCATTGAGGAGTGGCTAGAAAGGAGGCAAGGTTCTGCAAGACTGATGCAGAGAATAAGCCAGGTAAGTGGAGAAAAGCAGTCAACTGGAAGATGTTACAGTGCCACAGCCAGGCGTGTTGAGGGAAGCGGTGTCCTGAGTGATTTGGAATGACAAGGTTTTGAGACAGTGTTGTGGGAAGGATTTTTCTTTTTTGTCAAGTCTGGATGAAAAACAGTGGGATGCTGAGAAGAAGGAACTCTTATTTTATTAAAATTTCATGTTAGCTATTATTTCCTGCTTTGACAGGAAGGTTGGGTTAGGTGGACAAGCACGTCGAGAGGACCCGCCTAGCCTGAATTATTCTGGTATCCTAAATTGTTACACATGTAATTGCAAAGATCCATGATACGCACCATGACAATCCAGGGCTCCCCTGAGAAACAGGACCTGCAGGATAGCTGCAGTTAATGGGATTTATCCCTTTCTCAGTGAGTTTTGAGTCACTCATTTATAAATATTATTGTTTAACATCAGAGTTTACCAAGAGCCTTGAAAACGTTGTATTCTTTAATCACGTTTTATCTGCTTATTTTATTTGTACTGATCCAGCATTTACCATCTCTTGAGTTCCAGAGTACCAGTGTAAAAGTAGCCCACTGCTCAGTTCAGAGCATAAGTCATATACTAAAAGATTCCTGGAGTTTCATCAAAAGTAAGCAGACTGTTGCTTTAAGAGACTGAAATTTTTTTTTGCTGCATATGTTTGCAGGGTATTTTTAGTACAGAGTTATTTCTAGTATACATTCCAGAGTGCTGGAGAGAAGGTGTTAGGTTGGATTTGCATACAGGGAAGAATGACAGTGTCGGCTGGGCTATCTGCTGCCATCTCAGATGCACGTATATATTCTATAGTAAGAGAAAGCCAGAGACACCCCAGTTCTTCCATCCCATTGACCTTGTTTGGTGAGCCTGATCTAGACTGTGTTACACCGACCATCATACACTTGGATCTGGTTGTAAATATAACGTGACATACAGACTTTGATGGAGCTGATTCCCCCTTCTGGGTATTTACACTTCAGTCTGTGGACTAAATTTAGGGGCCTTTCTGTCTAAAAATTCTCTGCATCGAATATTCAGTGTCGAGTGAGAGGAAAAAACCCCAAAACTCCTCCAAGGGATGGTGTTACTAGATATTATTATTTCTTGGACATTTTCCATGTAATTTATAGTATCTTCAGCTAGTTAATGGAACAAAACTGACGCTGTCTTATTATTTGACAAGATAATTACCCAGCATATAGTAAACAAGTTTTTATGTAAAGACTTCATATTTTCGTAAGAGAAACCGAAGCAGATACTCGCGTTCCTTTTTTGAGCAAAACAGTCAAATGTTTCACACTTCAGATTATTTCTTGATATTGAAGTCAAATAATCAAATCCTGCTTCATCTGGTTGTGTACTGCATTACACTTTTGAATCCAGCTGCTGAACACAGAGTTACCCTAAGGATTACTTTATCTTTGTATATTCTGTAGGCACTGCTCAACTGTGCAGTTAGGTGTTGCAAGGTTTGGCCCAAAGCAAAGCTGGAGGATGCCGTGACAATTTAGTACCACCTAATACTTCCAAAAATATTTCAGATATATCAACTACTAGATGATGTCTTCTAAGGTAGTTTGCTTAGGCTATAGGATATTATAGAATAGCACAATATTGCAAAGAGACTAACTGGGAATTTTACAACAGCTCTATATCACAGATGTGTATTTTATGTAGAGATTACCCATGTTTTCTGTGCCTCAGGAATAACTTGTTTCTTTTTCTCCAAAATGGACATCATGGATTCAGTTGTTTCACATGTCCCGACATCACTGCCTAGTTTGAACTTCTGTATTTACAGAGGGTATATTTGACTCCATACAGGTTTAAATCAGACAGAGTGTTAAGGAGTCTTGCTTTGCACAGCTCTCATTGTGTAAACAGGCAGTTTCCAAGGGGAAATTTTCCAGTGGTCAGTTAAATTTCCAATGATCAGTTCCCCAAGAATTAGTCAGGTAGATACTCAGTTCTCATCTTCCTGCCTCAGAGTATGCTCCTGTGGATGCTGAAAGTTTATTAGATATGGTATTTGCAGAAGATGATACTTAAACTGATGCTTTATCTTCACGCTGAGTGTTTTCTGAGGGCTATTTTTTGTTGGCTGTTTCTTTGACAGGGAAGCCCTAAGTGAAAGTAAATGTGATATGTCCTTGTTGCAGTTTGAAATTGCTCAGATTTTAGCAAAAGCAGTTAAATCTCTTTCTTAATTGTAGGACTAAAATGCAATAAATACATTGGCGTTTTTTCAGTAGGTGGCACAATGTATCTACCAACAATTAACAGTAGAAATAATCAACTCTTCAAAAATAAACAACCAGAATGGTGGTTCTTACAACTGAACCTGAACCTTATCATTATCCACACGGTATTTATAGGAAGAGTAAGAGGATTACAAACTTCCTTATCCCCTTGGCTTTCCCAAACTTACTGTCCAAACCTGATGCAATGGGGGTCAGCTCTACTACAGAAGAGAACTTGGCAAGATTAGTGCTTTTTATTGACACTACCAGTAAGGTGTGGGTTGTTTTATTAAATGAATTCTCACAGAGAGATGTATCTGAATCTGATCTCTCGGTTCACATAGGCATATGAATAGCTAGCTGTCATCACTACCTACGTGGCTTTAAGATACCCAGTGTTTAAAAAAAAAGGTAGAACTATCTAATTATGTATAAATGTCATGAAACCTGGAAGTAACTGGATTATTTTCTTCATGTATTGAGCTTCTGCCTTTTTTAACTGCTTCCACCTTGACAAAGCATTTGCCTTACCTATTATTAAAAAGTGCAGTATAAAGATAACTTCAGCATCCTTTTCATGCATTGATGTGGCAGAGCTGTGATACACAGTGGGGATACAGGCTGAGCCTGCACTCCAGTGCAGTTCTGGAGGCACTCCACACGCTGCTCGCCAGGCGTGCTCTGCTGCATCCAGCATCCACATGGGAGGAAACCATGCGGTGCCCTGCTCTATTGTGCACTTGGGTTTCCTGTCAAGGGAACAGCTGAAAAATAAGCCAGGACTATAGTCCTCCAGTCAGTCCCCAGTGTACAATGGGCAGATTCAGGGTGGCAGGACTCAGTTCTGCTTTGAGGTACCACCAGGTTGTGAGTCTTGGAGCCAGGGCTGCTGAGCTCACTGCACACCAGAGTTCCGGCCATGCGACCCGGGGAACTCCTCACAGTCCTCTCTGCTTTGCCAAGTAAATCATAATGAATTGCATAAATAAAACCAAAGCTACTGAGGACATGCTTAATGCTTTTGGATGTGATCATACCTCCTAACTAATTTGTGTAATTTCATTCTTCTTTTGTCTTTCAACCAAACCAAGCTCAAATGGCTTCTGTAATTGTGCCCTACTCTGAGTTCTGTTTCATTCTCACTGGGTTTTTTTCCTGTCACATTGATTTGCATCAGCCATGGTCATTTTAGCATTCTTGATGTTACCAAGTTTTATGAATGAAAGACTTGATAAGTATGATAAATAAAAGCCTGCTTCAGAAATGTCGTAAGCATTTAGGCATGCAAGTACATTATCTAGTCAAATGCTTCTAGATGAAGTCATTTATTTATCTGTGTGATAAATTAAGGAAATGGTGAGGAACACATGGTACTGTAGTTTAACCAGAAAGTGGTGCGAGGGAAAAGATACGAACAGCGAACAAAGGAGACAGGAGAGCAGGTACACAAAGACAAGCACCCAGTTGAGAGCAAGATTGCAATCATGCTGGTTATTTTCCTAGCATATTGATTCTTCCTGGCTTGCAGTTTTTGCAAGCACTCTTGATACCAGACATTGTAGGACGCAGTCACTTTGCCTAGCTTCATGAGCCTTTCGAGTGCCATTCGGAACAATGGACCTAATTTAGTTGCCCTAAATCACCCACTAGAGGAGCCTCTCTTTTCTGCTAAGGTATCTAGAGGGGTTTGGTTCATATTATTGGTGTCTGGAATTAAACAGTGTGAATATTCCATATAATGTACTTCTCTTGCTTTCCTGCTGTGTTTTCAGATAATCCTGGAAAGCATCTGTCAAACTGAGGGCATTACTACAATTCCAGTAATATTTTGTTGAATATGAACTCAAGGATATCAGAGTCCAAAAGATAACACAACTCTAATTGCAGCAGCTATGATTTCTAACATTCATTTTTACCTCTGAGAAAGGAGTAGGGTTTTTTTTTACCAAAGGGGAGAATAAAAGATACGGCTGAAGGAAGGGTTGTTAGTGTGTTCCCTTCTGTAACAGCTTAATGTTCTGTTCATTTGACCGATAATAATATGCTAAAAATATCAATAGTTAAATGTTAATAAGCATATATTTTGTCTTCACTCATACAAGCAGCTCTATTACCTGCAATTAAGTCATTCTTGATATATAATGCCTGTATAGTCAAGTATTTCAAGGTTAAAAACACAGCGTTCAAAGCACAATCTTTTCCTCTACCCACACAGAAGTGTAGTGTTGCATATGAGGACTATGCTTGCTCTTCTCTGCATCTGCTACCAAAAGGACTGCTCCACCCCTTGTCTGAACACGGGCGGGTGTGGAGGTGACACCCTTCACAGAGGTGTACTCTGCCTCTTTGTCTGGAGAGACTTCTAAGAGATTTTGACTGAATCATTAGTTTCTCTGCAGGCTGTAAAAAGCAGCAAAGTCAACTGTTACAACACTTCAAAGATGTATTGTTTCCGTGATAAGCTCATGGTTTTCCAATGAGTTATTCCAAAGGCTCAAATAATAAACACGCAAATGATATGTCAAGATAGGAACCAAAACAAGCTTTTTATCCTACCTTGAAGAAGTTTGAATTGGAAGGAGCCAACTTTCAGCTAATGGCACAATGCTGCAAAAGGATCTTGAGTTGTGGAAGGCTTTAAAATAAAAGAATTGCCAACACGAGTATGTTTTCTCACATTTCAGTGACAGATTATTTCAGAGAACTCTTTAGCCCATTTCCTATTTCCTTTGCCCTTGGTCTGCTGAGTAATCTTTGCATTTTTCCCTAAACCAGCAAACCTCCTCTGTGGACGGAAATTTCTGATAACTGTTTTCCGTTGAATTTCCTTCAGCATCTACATTAAACAACGGCTTTGCCAAGGATCATTTCCTGAGGTCTCTGCTTTCTGAACAACATGTTGCTTCAAGATTGTGTCGTTCCTGCCCACTCCCACTGCGTCTTGCTCAGGTTTGCAGGAAATTTTCCAGTCTCCACATATAATTATTTCAGAAATCACTCCAGAAATTGTTACCTTGCTATTCTATGGGGGCTACCTAATTTTAACTTGCATTTTAATTCAATTTTTATTTAATCATTTAATCCTATAATACTGAAAGAAAAATCAGTGGTAATTTTGGAATTAACCATGGAGATACTTAAACTGGAAAATGCTGAAACTGGATGATGTCAGAAAGAAAATTGCAGTTAACTTTTATTGCATGCTTCCAGTTTGGTTGGAAGCACGTTCCATCAGGATAGTTATGTCAGAATTTATCCAGCTAGCTTTGATCCCTTAAATACTATCTGAGCTGTATAGATTTTAGCATTAGCACTCATGACTAAATTTCTCCAGGAGATTATGATGGCACTTTTCCCTTGTTTCCTGTGTGAGGGCTGTAAGGGTGGAATGCTGTGTGAAGTACAGGTGGGGTGTTTCTTCAGCTGAGGGGATTTTAATAGAAATGTGATAGAATACTGTGTGAACCTCTGATTTTTTATTTTTTTTTTATCTGTTAACTTGGATGTCTTCTGGATTAACAAAATCAGGTGAGAAAGGTAAATATAGCCTTGACTTTTCATTCCTGCTTTCTGCGAAGCGTATTTCAATGCAGAAAAGCAGCTAACCATTGATCAAGCTCAGGGTGCTAGATACCTTAGCTTAAGTTAAGATTATCAGACACAAAAATGGACTATAAAAGCTTACTGGAACTTCTGATTGGTTTGGGGTTTTGGTTTGCTTTTTTTTTTATTTTCCTAAAATTGCATCTAAAAACCTAGAGAGAGGAAGACTCACCTTTTGCTTTAAAGCTTCATGTGTCAACTGAATTTTGCAACAGAAAATAGCTTGAAATCAGCACAGCTGGCTATATGGTCCGTCTACTTCAATTTTCATGTCTTTACATGTGGAGTTATTTAGATCTTTATTTTTTAAGTGAAGAGCCAATAGTCATGATAAAGAATAAAACATTCTAGAAATACTTTAAAAATAAATTTGTTAATCACGTTAGAATGAAGAATCCAACAGACAGATCCTTTACTTCCTGTTTCTTGGGCATCAAAAATAAATAATTTAAATCTTTAAATTTCCTGTAAAAACTCAATAATTTATGGAATTTAAAATTGGGGTTTAGATGCCTAAATTTTGTTGATTCTTATGCAAGTTTTTATTTTTCAGAAATTGCAAAACTTTTGACTCTGCTTTCCTTCATTTGATATCATCAGTGACTTACACTTAAGTCTCAAAGCAGAATGGACTTTTATTAAACTCTCACCTTTTGGAGGGTATTTTTTTGGCTTTTTTTTAATATATGTTGCTAGGAAAAAAAAAATTTGGATTTTGACTTAAGGAATCCTTATCTGGATTGAACCCACATTCACTGTGCAGAGAAAACCTCGGAGAAATGTTAAAATCTTGGTAGATCATGAAGCTTTCTGTCAGGGAAGCATTTGCACATTACACTGCAGTTCAGAATATTACAATGACGTGTGTCTGGGGGAGTTAGTTTGCAGTTAGCTAAAGTGGAAAATTTCATTGCATAGCTGCTTGCTCCTTTTATGAACACTGGTGAGCTCTGTAAAAGCTGACGTAACCCCTTTGAAAGTGGAAAAACATTCCTCATAGCTGGTGTGTCCATCGAGCTGTGAGGAGGAATTGGTATAAAGTCAGAACTACTCTGCTGAGCTGTTGTCTTCCTGCAGAAAGTGGAGCTCTGCACCTTGATCTTGTGATCAGTCTGACTTGCTGAGCCTGACGTGTGTCAGAGGCTGTACGCTCAGGCTATAAGCACGCCAACCTAGCATGGCGTGTACCTCTCTGACTGTTGTGGCCTTGGTATCAGTCCTGAGGTCAGTGTTAATGATGCCCTTGAATCAAATGATGATGTGCTCCAAAACAGTTGACAGCACTAATTGGAGAGAAATTATCAAGAAAAGTTACCTGACCTCCAAGTTTACAGAGTAATTAGCATGAAAACCGTAGGCCACGTTTTGCCATCATCACAGTAATTTATCCAGGAAACATTTTATTTAGCCAGGAGACTTAGTTCAAAGTGCAACGCTACCCTGTGTAAATGGAAGAATCCAGTTTTCAAGTGGAATTACTAAATACATTAGCAAATTTCTCAAGGAATCTTAAGTTTCTTTGTAGTGATAGCAAGATTTCCTCCAAGATAGTTGCAAAGCTAAGAAATAACAATTCTTGGGAGTTACAGCTGGACTTTTATAAACTAAGAATGTCCTTTTAAGGATCAAGATAAGGCACATAGTGTAAAGTTACATGTTTTGTGCTACAGTATTGGTAGGGAATTAGCATTTTAGGAGACCAGCGAACACATTAAGATCAATTCTAGTGAGGTGGTTTGATAATGGCTTTCATTCATTTTACTGAATAGCCTTTATCCATATACCACCACTTCTAGTTTGCTAAAACCATTGTCCATTTAGGCTCATTGTTCTCTGATTTAAACTGTTCAATAACTTTGTATTTACAGCATTTAAAACTTAGGCTTTTATGTGCACAGTTCAATAGCAGCTAATAATTCATTAGAGTTCTACTGTGAAAATAAGATGAGTGAGCTACATTCCTATTGGAATGAATTTTGAATTTAAAAATCTGTTAATCCTTTCAAGACAACATATAAAAGGTTGCCCCTTTAAACTGATGCATAAAAAATGGTTAGCCTAAATTTTTCTCCAAAGCATACTTCATGAATCATATTAAGGTAGATCTTGATTGTGCTGTAATATTCCCCAAAAAGTCTTATCTTGAAAAGTTCTTTTTTTTCTAAAAAAAGAAGTAATGCATTCAGAAAAACCCTTTGTTTTCTTTTCCTACGTTTCTCTTCTGGTACTAACCATGGTTTGACTCCAGATGGATGCTTATCTCTGCTACTAGATCTGATTCTCCATATATTGCACTAGTATTGGATTGTCATCATGAAACTTGCATAATTTCCCCTATAGGAAAACTACAAAAGCTATTCACTTTTAAATGTGTGTCTGTGAGTCCATTTTCCCCTGAAAAGTTTTCCAAATAATAACACCTAGTGTCATGTATTTTAGCTCATATACTGATGCACGTACTCCCCCAAACCGTTGTGGCAACTGAAAAGAAAACCAGTAGTGCTGGCTTACTGAGAATTATTTTTAAACCTTAACAGTTTATCTTGAAAGACTCTGTAATCAATATTATACAGCACTGTGAGCCTGCTGCTTTATTACCCTTTTTATTCAAGTGTAGAAAGATAAAATATTGATTTTTGTTTTGTTCGTACGCTGCAAAAACAAAACAGAAATGTCATTTTTGAATACCAAGGGTATAAGCCCATTCTTTTATTGATTTTAAATTACATAAAAGATATGTAAGGCAATAGCTGAAATTGCTTTGAGGAAAAATAAATGTCATTGAAATAATAAAAAAAAAAAAGTCAAGCAATATCATTGAAAATAATTTATAGCAAGTTCATCTCTCTAGCTGAGCTTTCAAAAAATCTTTTGCTCTTAGAGTCAAAGTAGTGTACATAGATAAAATTGCACAAACTTCAACATCAGTGCAGTTGGATAATACAAAAAAGAGCAGAACAAAAGTGCAATTAAAAAGAACCTCGAATGTTTAGCAGGCTTGAATACCAAGGGATAACAAACAGTCATTGTTGATGGATTAAATCCGATTCATTCTCAAAAACTTCCTCCAGTGGAGACTCCACTGTCTCTTCCATGAAAGTTTTGTCTTTATTTAATAATATTCTTTTTTTAAGGTATAATTAAATCCTTCTTGTTGTATTTATGGCCATTACTTATTGGTCACCCTCTGCGTATTTGTAGGTGGTTTCCTTTTTCTTCGTGGAAGTGTTTGAGACTTAAAGATAGCTTGTCTTTTTTCTTGGAGTCTTTTTTTTTTTTCCATGTGTTTTCCTCACTTCTGAGACGCTGCAGACCTGAATCGGTCTCACTGCTCTCCCCTGGACACTCTCCGGGTTCCTCCTCCAAAATCATTCCTGCAAAAGCTTTGCTGAGTAGGCTGGGGGGATTACTGTGTATCTTGATTCTGTAGTGCTGCCTATCCACCTGAATATACTGTTTATCCATCTTACAGCAGTACACTAAATGTGTGTTGTGTAACCCACACAAAAGGAATTGGAATGGCATTTTAATTTCTCGGGTTGTGGGAACACAATAAATTACAACTGACTGTGGAATGACCTCTGAGATTTCATGTTTCTTCCACACCATCTTTTTCCCAGTATTAATGATTTATTTAAACATTTTTTTATTTGCTAGTTAAAGCAAATTTTAGTCATTCATAAAGGCCGTTTGTTTGAACACTTGGTGTCTTGTGGGACTAAGCTCTTGAACTTTTAACATAGGAGAAAGGAAGCCACCTGCTGATGAGAGAGAGAAAGTAGTGTTCTGGTATAAATGTGTTACAGTAGGGACAGCTTTATAGTAGCAATAATGTACAGGAAAAACTTCCATATTTAAGTGCATTTGGAAGTGAATTTGTTATACCTGTGCTACAGGAACCAGGATATTTAATAGGGTCTTCAAGCACATTGATGCACTGTGAGTTTAGTTTTTAGTAAATGAGATGTGGCATGTATTTCCTCTGCAGCAGAGCTGAGCACTAGTGCAAATCTGATGTGTTCAGCAATGAACTGCAGTCAGACCATAACCTTTGAAAAACGAGAAGCATTTTTATAGACCTAGAGTTCTGAATTTATACTTTCCGCCCTTTCTCTTTAACTGTGCATTCCAGAAATGGAGCATTCTTAAATGACTGGTGATGATTTCCTCTAATCCCGAGATGCTAAGAATTTGGCCACTATTAAGTAAGTGCTGTAGAACTTTAAGAATAAGAAACATGGTTGGAGATTTGAGTGTATACAGTTATATATACATATAGTTACATAGATATTGACATATATACTGTTTGGAGGTCCTCAACTTTACAATTACTTACGTGTATATATATATGTAAGAGGTAAGAAACATCTGTAGAAATACTCAGATAGACTCCAGTAGGCAGGTTTGAGAAGACAGGAAAAATAATCACACACCTTTTTGTTTCTTGCTAGTTTTGCTGACCATATGCTTTCTGCACAGCAAATTCAGGTCATCTAATGAGACTTTCAGACTAACTTAAAAGTTGTATTCTTTCCCTACATGGTGATCAAAAACTCACTGTGTGTCAACTGGGTAGAAATTAGCATCTGCCATCTGTCTTCACTGTGACAGTTATCATCACATTGCTTATGTGGGGAAAAAAGATTTCCTGTGTAAGTGCTGGTGGGTACAATTGGATTTCATTTCTTTCTGTCCTTGGGAAAAGGAGAACCCCAAGAGTAATAGGAATGTGAAAATTAGAGATAAAAAAAAGCCTATGCATAGAGAAGAGCGTTGATTTTTAATGTTTAAGTTGTCTCTTTTGTCTAAACACTAAATGAAAATTTATCATGAAAAATTATCAGTATTGTCCTATCATAAACTAATTCTCTGCAAACTGTTTTCTGTAATTTCCCATGTTGCTATTCTGATACACTTATAAACTTCTCCATCATCTTGGCATACTTAAAAGATCATTGGGGGAAATAATTTGTTAATTAACTCCTGGTAAATTTTTACACGTCCATCAAATCTGATGAAAAAAAATATAATCACTTTGTGCTGCAGGGCCACGCAAGTATACATGTGTTTGAAAGAGGACTTGAGTTATTAAGATAACGCAAGGGAATGAGTAAGAACTGCAGTGAGAGAAGGAAGGAAGCTTCAAGACAGCCTGAAGAGGAAGGAGATGAGTTTTTAGACAAAGGGCACAGTGAAAGTGTTGTGTGCAGAATAATGGCTTCCTTGGGTCTCACTACTACTGAGTATCACTGGTACATTCAGAAGAACGTGTCTTTTTAAATGAACAGCCCCAAAGATAAGTCTGCCAACAGTTTCCTCTCTAATCACAGTAAGTTGCTGGATTGTGCATTTTGTCTGTTAGTGAAGGAGGCAGACCCTTAAAGGTGAGGGGTTTACAGATTCCAGACTAGCTTTTTATGACTAAGTAAACTAATTTATGAAACACTAATAGTGATTGTAGACCAAAGTGCTTCTCTCCAGAGCTAATTTTTCATCTCAAAACCATATCTGAGTGTTATTAGTACATACCCCAAAATACAACCTGCTTACTTTTGTAGTGGGGGGGAACCTGATTCACTGTTCAGTCTGGGTGTAATAATGGCCCACATTCTAAAGTAGCATTTTACAAGAAGTAAATACCTTAGAAGGTTGTAAAGCATCAGGAAACAGCACAATATAAGATCATTTCTGAATTTGCATGAGTAGAATTTCATAGCTTACAATTTATTTTTTTAGAATAAATGTTCTAGAAGCATTTTGGTTTCTTCATATTGCATGTGAATAAGCACTGCTTACAAAGGCTTTACGAGGTCATGGAAATACAAGTAGATAGAAATAGTATTCTGGGAGTTCACAGAATCAAAGAATAAAAAGCAGAAAGTTATAAAATACCAAGTTGCTGTAATATGAAAAATGAATCTTTTCCACAGCGATGTGACTGGGTAAGCTGCCATGGCAACTATTGCAAAAGATACATTTCCTGATAAAACTTCCCCTCAACTTAAAGATACATTTAGGAAGTGTTTGCTTCAGAACCATATTTCTCTATATATGTATTTCAGTACCAATCTTCAACATGCTTCAATTCCAATGTTAGCAGACGGTTTATGAATTCAGACATTTCTTCTGGGCTACTTCAGCTGGAGCTTGTTTTCCTATGGTCAAATTCCGATGGGCATCCTGTTTAATTCTAAGGAAGTCAATGATTTAAATAAGGAAGGGATGAGGTTTGATGTGAATTTCTGCCCCTGCCATAGCACTGTTTCCTGTTTTACTGTCAAGACAATATTCTAGCTAATTTTCTTGCCTCTAATGCAGGCATAGTGTTATTTAGCAACTTGAGGACAGTGGTACCAGTCAGCCCAAATAATATGGAATGGAATGGTATTCTAAAAAATCACAAAGTAACCTTACACATCTCTTTATTGCGAATGTATGAACACAAACAGAGACATTATTACTATCATGTTTTAAACCTCTCTTTCTCGTATCAGAAATAGTGCTACATTTTGTGTGATCTTACAGATTTAGGCGTGATCTGGGACTGTGTGCCTACATAAAACCATAGCAGGTTTTGATTCAGGGGTTGATTCGTGGAGGATTTTTAATTTTTAACTGACGGGGTCCCTCTGCTGGATCATTTCCTAATTCCCTGCACGGGTTTGGGAGGGGTTCTTATGCTTGTAATATAAGTGCACGTTAGTAATATAGAGCATTTTCATAAGGACACAAGTAAACACTCATTTCCTAGTGAATGCAGCTGTTTTCACATCATTTTAGTGACTAGCTTTGTAAAGATATTTGAAAGAAAAAGATTGCTTTTTCTGATGCTATTTTTGTGATAAATACAGTATAAGATAACTATATTTGGATAAAATAAGGCAGATAATATATCTCTCAAGTATTTTCACTTCACCCTTTAAAAAAAAAGTCTGTACTGGGAGCAGAATGTTAAGATAAGAAACTTGAGTGAACTAATGGCCCTGACTTTGTTTAGAGTCTTAATTCCATTTATGAGTTAGATTACCTATAAATCTTTCGAAGATATTTAAGACTAACACATAATATTATAATGCTTATCAATATAATTATATTTTAATGAATATAAAAGGTCTGTTCTAATATGAAATGTTAGCAATGGGCTGGGATTTTGAAGATGTAAGTTCAGTTTTAGGTGGTTCTGGTCAGAATTTCTGTGAAAAAGCACCAAAACACCAATAATAATGCTTGAAGTGCATAGGTAATGCTTCAATAACATAAGAATTTCTATTGATTTCTTTAACTGTTTTGTAGCTTTTTGCTGCCATATTAAGAATTTGAGTGCAACTCCTCTTAATGGAAACTGTTACCTTTAAAAAATTACTCCTTTTTTGAAAAATAGGATTATGGAATTTGGAATGAATCGCAGAGCAAGTGCATATTATAAGTATTCAAATAAAAAAGATTTTTTTTTTATTTAGCTAAACAAATTGAGCCCTAATTGCTGTCGCTTACACATTTTCAGCCAGTAATAAGAGTGCTACAGCTCTCAAAAAATGATGTCCTGCTTCAGCTCAGTCCACAGAGTTCATCGGGGCAGTCATTCAGTATCCTCTGGTGAAGACTTTTCTTCTGAACAAGTCCTCTCATCACCTTCCATTCAACAGGACAGGCTGTTACGTTATGAACCTGTCACTCTCTGATGGAGCATATGGAGCTGTGTGTATTCATAACACCTACTGCCTGGCTTCATCTCTGGGTCCTGCAGCTGTGGCTTTCTGCAGTTGATGTGGCAGAATGACTGCCACCTTCTCAGCAAATGAACACTCCCCATCTATCACTCTTTTCTTTGGAGATCTGATGTAGAGTATCAGGAGTATGTCAGATACAGACAATTATGTCCTCCTCCACTGATGAGAATACTCCAGTGCACACATTCATTAGAGCTCGAGAGTCTCTTGAGACAAGCAATTGGCTCAGGTCAGAGGTTTTTTGAGTAGCAGTTCCTTAACATCAGGATGTTCAGACTCCGTTACATCCACAGCATATGTGAGATTCTCCTGAATAACCATGGAGAGATGATCACTGACATTTCCACCATCATGTATTACTAAACTAATAAGGGAAAGCAAGTTCATTCTAGTCTGTGAGAAGCAACAAAGCTGTGAGTGCAGAATGCCATCAGTGAAGTCCACTTCTAATCAGTTCACATACTTATCTCTTCCATCTCTCTCGTGAGCAGTTTCAACAGCAATCCTTGTCCAGGTGAGCAAACAGTTCCCACCACTCCCACAAATAGAGCCAGTTGGCAGGAAGTTTGTTTGCTCCCAGGGCCAAAAGGAAGTGTCACAGATCTTGCTAAAAAATAGACAGGGTCAGGAATCTCTATCAGATGCCATTCTGGATGAAAAGTTTTGGAGGATTTCTGGATGATTTTCCCTTGAGTCTCCCTCTTTTTCAGATTGTCTTGTGACCAACTGATAGATTTTGCTTCTGATTGCCATGTTTCTCTTTCAGATCTGTGAGGATCATCCTGACCCAGGGATCAAAGCTTGCAGTCACTTTATACAGCTCTGGTGCACGCTGTCATTTTTCTCCCCAGCCTGGGTGACTGGTGTCTAACACTCCACTCGTAAAAACATTCTTTTATCAAAAGGCTGTGGCTTTTTTTCAGATACAACATACAGTATTGTAGGTTTGTCCTTTATTCTTCCTGGCCTTATCACTGCAATTATTACTAACTCCAATCCAGATTAGGATGTACAAAGCCAAGAGCTTGAAACAGGTTATAGAGCCTCAGCAGTTGTGCTCTTTACCAGAGTGTTCTGTGTGCTTAGGGATAGCTCTGCAATTGTGTTTTATGCCCTCAGGTATTTTCCCCATTCTGCTTCTATAAAAATGCTGCCTGTAAAGCACCAAAACTTAAATCAGCTTGTTAGCTCTTCGCATTGCAGGAAAGGTGAAAGCAAAAATGGATTAACTCAACAGCGGATCAGAGGAGCTTTATGACTGGTTTGGATGATTCTGTTATCTACATATTATTGCTTAGAGTAATTAACCTGCCAGAGTGCATGAAGATGCAGGGCCCCACCTTCCACCGCACCCACCACTCCAGCAGTTTTCTGCTGGAACCATCACCTCTGTATGTTTCTGTTCTTGCCTATAAAACTAAAGGACATAAGAAGGTTCAGGTAGGACAAAAATTACCATTACTATTTCCAGACCTTTTACCCTTTTACACACATTAAAATGTTCTGTTCAGACATTGTGTGTAAAGATTCCTCAGCACTGTTCAGTTATACTGGGTAGTGCTGCCCTTTCAGGGGAAAGTTGGATAAACTTAAAATACCTGGAACATTACTGAGTACTTCTTCAAACGTACATTGCTTTAGTCATCGTTTGGTGTTTCTAGCAAAAAGGTAAGGAAAATGGGTCAATATAGTACTGACAGAGAACTGTCTGACATGTCCTCTCCTCCAACATATGGCAGCTGGTGCCAGGGGGATGAAAATTCTTCATCCTTAGAGTACAGGAAGTTCCACCTCAACATGAGGAAGAACTTCTTTACTGGAAGAGTTGTAGAGCTTTGGAATAGACTCCCCAGAGAGGTTGTGGAGTCTCCTTCTCTGGAGACTTTCAAGACCTCTCTGGATGCGTTTCTGTGTGATCTGCTCTAGTTCTGCCCTGCTCTGGCAGGGGGGTTGGACTCGGGAGGTCCCTTCCAACCCCTAACATTCTGTGATTCTGCGATACCTCTTTGTCTAGGCTATTTATGGGAATAGGAAGCAGGCAAGGTAGGGGAAAAGTAGCAGCTCTGTGTTTCTTTCTGTCATCTACCACCTGCCTTATAAATGAGTTGCCTGGCTGATTGTGGTGGGTTGACTGGACTGCCAGACACCCACCCAGTTGCTCTGTCAACAGAGCAACAACAGGACATGTGGCAGAAATATGATGAAAAAGCTGGTGGGTTGAGTTAAAGACAGGGAGCTTGGGGATCATCATGGGCAAAGCAGACTCAACTAGGGCAACATTAATTTATCACCAATTAAAATACCTATGCTTAGTGTGAAAGAAAGACGCTGTAAAATACCACCTTCCTCTCGCACACGTACACACCAGGCTCAGCTTCACTCTTTGGTGTCTAACTCTTCTAGCTCCCCCCAGCCCTACTCCAGGCAGTGCAGGGGGAATGAATGGGGGATTGCACTGGGGGAAGAACAGTTCCTCTCTGCTGCTCCTTTTTCCTCACACTTTCATCTGTACCAGAGTTCCTGTGAGGAACTCTGCATGGACTCTGGCACGGGGTCTGCTCCAGTGGTTATCTGCAGCTCCAGGGTCTCCCCATGGCTGCAGGGGAATATCTGTTCCCGGCCTGGAGCACCTCCTGTCCTTCTCATCCCCTGGCATTGCTGTTCTCAGGGCCATTTCCTCACGGTTTTCTCCTCGCTCTGGCAGCTTTTTGCCCTTCCTCGGACATGCTTTCCCCCGGGCACCATCCGCTGTGCTGCTGGGCTCTGGCTGCGGTGGGCCTGGCTGCATCCAGGCCTGGGCAGCCCCAGCCCCTCCTGCGGGCAGGCAGCCCT
>JANVCC010000049.1:3265737-3310629 GCA_025345505.1 Todiramphus chloris collaris | reverse complement strand
CATCCAGGCCTGGGCAGCCCCAGCCCCTCCTGCGGGCAGGCAGCCCTGCAGCCACATCCAGGCCTGGGCAGCCCCAGCCCCTCCTGCGGGCAGGCAGCCCCGCCGCCCACAGCTGCACCCACTATCAGCGTGATGCAGGCTCCTCAGGCCTTCCCGCCAGCACCTGTGCAGGAGGCTCTTCTGGAGGCCCTGGCTCCTTCCCCCCTGCCAGGTGCAGCCATTTGCTGAGGGGCAGGTGTGGGCTCAGCACTGATGCCGAGGGCTCTGCTGGCCCTCTGAGCATGGCAGCCTTGTGCTGGGCTCCGGGAAGGAGACTTGCTGGTGAGTATCAGGCTTACTTAGAAAATATTCATTAATTATTGGTTTCTCCAACTTTATTCTCTCATCCTTCTGCCTCCTGATAAAATTCTTAGTGTTTAAAATGTTGGTAGTGTTGGGTTTTGTTAGCAAGCTTTGTCTGTGGGGCTTCAGGGAAGTTAATTTAGCTTTCCTAGGCTTCTGAGAAAATGTCTGAAATTTTAAAGGGAGCTGTTAGACCCTTTCCTCTTGTTATTTCTGTAGCCAAGATTATGTTGAAGAGGCATCAGGAGGAAAGGGGGGAGTGTGGGGGTGTGTGTGTGAAGGGGTGAGGTGATGAGATAGAAACTGTCTTTTTAGAGACTTATGATTCTTATTAGAATTTGCAAAACAGGTAATTATGTGAGGAATGGCAAAGAGCAAGTAAGAAATGTGAACTCCATTGTGTGGGTTTGTCTTTGATGCGGCGACTCTTTGATGCAGCGTCCAATTAACTGAATTTAGAGAGAGCCTCTCTGAAGCCCCGATACAATGAAGAACTTGTTTAGCTCCAAGCATATTCTGAAGTCGGGGGACTTACTGTTTGTATGTATCAAAGTGCTGTTTTGAGTTGGAGTTTCAACATTGAATTTTCAGACTCGAGCGTTATGTAAAATGTGAACGTGGTCTGGTATGTGTTACAGTGTCATGTATGTTGAATATTATGAAAGCTGGAAAAAACCAAAATAACAGGTTTTTGTCGCCTACTAATGAAGCTGGGCACTTGAGGCAAACTATTTCTGTTATCCAAAGCCCACTACTGTTATCTTTGCTTTAGAAACCAGTTACTTCCAAAAGAAAAGCAAACTCTGACCCAGAAAGGTAAATAGCTTTATATGTCTAAATCGATAAACTTAAGTACAATATTGGCATTTAGATTTAGAAGGTAATTCATAGTAAGTTTAGACCCAAGCTTTAAGTAATCTATAATGAGTTGACATTTATCTTCTGCTCTTGTAATTGAAAGTAGTGACTTTTTTTTTTTCCTCAAGCACATCTATATTAGCCAGGTGGAATTGATAGTTGTCATTTCCACAAGGACAAATTGATTGGGCAGAAAAATTGCCTGTACAGAATCAAAGTTGTATCTGTTGTATAGACTACAATAGGAATAAGATGACTAAGGATCAGTTCGAGATGTGAAGATTACTGTGGTCTCTGATTTCTGTTAGCAGCTGCATTGAACAAACAGCTGAAGTTGGAGAAGAAGTATCTGCAAATATACGGTGCTTTGCTTGCATTGCAATGTTATGTGTGATATTATTGGATTGAAGTAATGCTTGGGATATTGAGCAATTGCTGCTCCATAGTTAATGTCTTATAGAGGGCACTCTCTCCCCAGGAAGTAAATTTCAGTTTAATAGTTCAGACCAATTCATATGTATAATCAGTTCAGAAACTGCTCAAAAGGGCAACTTTCTGTTAACTCCACATATAATATGAATAATGGGAAATTTGCAAGGGCGTGAGCAAAGTAAAGACTGCAGGGGATCACTGACTGCACGTGGCTAATTCACACAAGACTCTGTAGTGGGACTGGGAGTTGACTGAAGGTACACACTCCTTAAGTTCCCTAGTATCTTTTTGCAAAGGAGAATATTAGACCTGTATGAATTCCCTTGAAAGAAATTTTTCTGTTAAAGACAGGAATTTTGAAAGAGGGAGGGAGCTCAGTAACAAGGTAAGGAAGTATGACATAAAAATGTCTGATTTCTCTACTGAAAGGTCGGAAACAGAGATGGTAACACCGTAGATGACAAGAGTGGTGATGAAGTGAATCAGTTGTGAATAGTTGCTAAGTGTTGAGGTATGATGGTCAGGAATGATAGAAGGATATTCATAAGTGAGCGGTGGCCCAGTCATGGAAGTGTGGGAGCTGTTAGAGGAACAGCAGAGCATTAACAAAGATGCAAAATGAGAAACTGTCCTTTGTTTTCCAGAGTGGCCAAGTCCAGAGAGCTTCAGAGAAGGATTTCAGGCTCAGAAAAACTGTCTTTGTCAACTACTTACAGGTATGTCCTTTTAGCTGATGTGCTCCTTGTTACAGATACTCAGCTCTTGCTAAAACGCTGCTACTAATGGAAAGAAGAGACTGTAGCTGTAGCAATCAAATAGTGATTTTTTCCCTGCATTTTTCAGTGGTTTGTTTTGTTTCATTTTTTTTCTCATTTAAAATAAGGCAAGAAAACACTGTGTGAAAATACAATTCAATACAAAAATATACAATGAACTACTGTGAGGAAATGAGCAGCTGACAGACATAGTTTACTGTGATTGAGGGGAAACATTTATCTGCTTGAGAGGAGAGCAGGTTTGTAGTCATATGTCTCAACAGAAGGAGAGCAATAGTGGAATATCCCCCGAAGCAGGGGCATTGGAGCATTTTGAGGGAAGGAAGTACGGTCTTTCCCAGAGAATTGGAGGCCTGTTTTCTTGGCCATTTCACAGCCTCATTGAAACTGTTAGATATATAACCAGCTTAATGATAAATTAATAAACTCTGCAAGGCAAACGGGTTTTTTGCAAGGCTATCTCAAATACCCGCGTGTCGTGTGTATTCCTGGACACCAGTAGCACCAAAGCAGCTCTGTTCTAGCCAGACTGTTTCTTGCAGGCCCTATTCTAAGCTGCAGTAGCACTACAAAGACCATTCAGTCTGTACTGTACTATTTGGCACTCTGGAAAGCTTCACTGGCTTAGTCTGTTGCTTTTTCAGTCATCTGATCTGGTTCTGCGGGAGTCAACCTTTGAGCTGTAGGTTGCTTTCCAGAGGAGCCATGGCAGTGTTTGTGCAGCACGTTGTACTGTGGGTTTTGAGATCCCTGCTGCTGGGTCTCTTCCTCATGTTCCACAGTATTTCAGCATCCACTATTCTAGTGAAGAATGCGTGGATTTAGGGGTGCTGGGATGGGCATAGTAATGTATTGTTTTATTTTACTTCTACTTGTTTAGGCCTTTAATTTTCAGACAAGATCTAAAACAAAATAGCATGATATCAGTGATTTATGGAATGTATTTGCTAAGGTCAGTCTGTATTTCAGTTATTAACACTTTAGAAAGAATTTTCCCTGGAACCTTCTGACAGAACATTGGCATAAGGATACAGTGTTGGTGCAGGTGGAGAGCCTTTGATACTGGGTGCACTGGTTCAGTTAATTTACATCGGTATAATCCACTGTTTTCAGCCTTTCATGTTGGATCAAAAGATGTTTTTGGGGCTCTCATCTAGCCATCTATTTAAAAAAGGAACAGAACAAAACCAGAAACCAACCAAAACACAAAACGAAAGCTAACACCACCACACAAAATAACACTACCAAAAAAAACCCAAACACAAAAAGTGCCACCAAAAAAAACCCCAATCAACTGACTAAATTCTCAAAATCATGCTGGAATTTGATATCCTAGGAGCCATGATAGGAATCCACTGCCTGAACTCTAGGGATGGGACAGGAAGATTCAGTGAAGTTCATGTGTCTATATACTTGTTCAATGTTTTGATACATGTATTCTGTAATCTTAAATATTTTAATTTTCTAAGCTCTGAAATATTTTAGAGTTCAAGTCGGTGGGATGTGTTTTAAAAATAACAAATTTGATGATAGCTGAAAGATACACATACACACCTTAAAACTTTTTCCTTTCCTTGTCCATCTCACATTCTGCCACTAGAGGGTAGTAAAATATTTTCATTTTTTCCTTTCCCCTATTCCATTCCTTTTCCTCTTTCCTTTTCTTCTTTTCCTTTTAATGTTTGAACTGCTGTTAAAACATACACCAATGCGGAAGGAGGTGATTTGCACAGTACTGTACTCTCCATGTCCAGATTTTCTAAGTCAGAAGGATTTTTCCACTTTTACTAAGAGATGTCTCATTCTTCCTCTGGTGTATGAAATTGTGCCTGGTATGTTGAAAGGTTTTGACTGGGAGTTTGCTGGCGTGAGCACCTCAGGCTTTGCTCCCTGCCATGAATTGTCAGGTTTGCGCTGAGTTGTGCTTCCACTGCAAAAGGTGTGGGAGAGTGCTTCAGGCTTCAGTATAGATCAGCACTGTCCCCATTTCCCTCTTGAGAGGTGAACTCTATTTTTCTGAGCACTGCAGGAATACACTGTAATAATGGGGAAGGTTTTCCTGAGTGTTGACAGAGGTGAGAAATGACTGCCGTGATCTTGATAGAGGGAAGAAAAGAGACCATATGGGATGGTCAAAAATTTTATTAAGATTTCCATGATGGAAAGTCTTTGGTGTTGCCTTAAGGGCACTAAAAGTGCTGCCTTGGCATGGATAGCTGTCAGCTCCCAGGATGTGATTTCTAAGAACAAAATAAAGCTTTTTTCCTTACCATGACCCATCTGCTAAAGACTGGATGAAGTCGTTGTGTCCCTTTTGGATCGGGATGTGGTGGTCCCATCATATATGGATGCCACCAGAACCAGAAAGGGCAGTAGCCTTCAGTGATGGGTGCCCAGCAATTCAGAGTTTGCAGGTAGCCAAGCATACAAAAAGGGAGACACTGAAAAACTACATCAGTAGTCTTTTCCAAAAATCTCCATGGTGCCTCCGTTCAGGTTCCTGTGTGTGCCTGTGCGTGCCGATAAGCAGTAAGTGTCAGAGGATTAATTTGGGAGTTATCTTTAACTAGTGGTGGTCAATGTTTCTGACCATTACTGCAGTGTTACCCCGTAGCTGGACTTAATGTTACCTGTTTATAAAGTAAATAATATTAAATGTGAATGGAAAGGGAAAGAAAAGTATGGATGTCAGTTCAGTTTCTAGTATTTAGGGTTATAACTATATTGGAGATGTATGTATATCACTGTTGGAGTAACATTCTGTGGATAAGTGACTCCACATCTAACAGGTTATCCAATATTATTACATTACTGCAAATTTCAGATTATATGTGGTACGTTTCTGTGAACATACTTTCTACTGTTTGGTGTACAATACACACAACTTACATATGCACATGCATATGAAAATACCTCATACTGTCTATATATAAAAATAGAATGTTATAGATATACCTCCTGTCTGATTTGTTACATATTGACTTAGTATATTGTTGTATTTTGTTTCAGCAATGCACGGTATTTGAATGTTGTTTCACTGCTTTTAGGACTTTCTTATTTACTTTTTTTCCCCCAAGCTTAAGCAATTTTTCAGATAAGTAAAGAATTAGAATTCTTGATCACAGTATCCAAAAAAATATTCTCTTACTGGGGCGTACTACCCAGCATAAGGCTGGGGATACATTTGATAACTGAAGTATGACATCCAGTGACAATGGTCATCTCTGACTTACGTTGTAGTGGTGACATTCTTTCCCCTAAACATTGTGTTGACAATGCTTCACTCAGCCTTTGATTCATTGGATTTTCAGCAACTCAAAATAAAATTCAATAATAATGTCATTAAAGAAAGCAGATATTGCAAACTATAGGGTATTAATATTTTACTTAGACTTTTATTGAAAAAAAAACACAAGTATGGCTTAATAGACAGTTTTAGCTCCAGTAATGGCAAGCTGTAAGGTACTATCTGATTTTTCATTCTTCTTGGATCTTCTTTATTTGCATTTAATACCAATTATTCAAATAAGAGAACGTGTCCACTTCCACAAATATTAGGTTTCTTAAATTGAGTGTAAAATTTTGTACACTGCTGAACAATATGTTGTAATAAGTTTACACTGAAGCAATCTTGGAAGAGAATATTAATTGTGGGAGAGGGATACGAAAGGGGCTTGCATCTAAGAAAAAGCATTTGAGTACGTAGGTGTAATGAGGCTGGCTGGTGGTACATAGGAAGAAGCACCCTCTGGTTCTTGGGTGTTATTTTATTGCCATATCCGTGGGGTTTCGTAGCTAGGCACAGAAGCAGAGTATTCTTCTATTGTAAATTAACTTACCCTTCTTTAACCTTCAGCTGCCAGAATTAGTGGTTTGGCTTTGCTTTTTCGTTTGTTGACTGACCAAATTCTCTTTTCTCAATGACTTCTGAATTATTTTGCAAAGCTTTTTTGACTGCTTTATCTCCCATTTCATTTCCTTTAATATCTACACAGGCTGGAATCCATACAAAAATGACATTGTTGCTGTGACATATTACCTTATTATAGACATCAATAATTTCCAAAGCTATTCCTACTCTAGTGATTGAAATTTCTAGGATGATATCAACGGCACTTAAAAGATCTGGAAAAGTGACAGATTGTAAAGGTTGTACTTTAGCAATCTAATTCAGCACCATCAGGATAGCAAATAACTCAGCGGTATAACCAGATAACTAATCTAACTGCCTTCTTCATCCTAAATTCACACATAGGAGGCTACTAAATCCTACCCCACTATGATCTCGAGAAGGAAAATGTACAAGAAAATAGCAAAGATTAATCCAAGAACGAAGCATTAATTACAATAAAATGATTGCAGTGAGATCTGTAGCCAAGAAAGGGTTTTGCGAGAAGGCAAAACGCTGCAACGAAACTTCCAAGTAAAACAAAACCCAAATGTTTGGGTTCTCACATCACGAGTTCTAAGAACCCTTAGAAGTTGGCCTGGGTGATGTTTTCAGTGTTTGTTTTAGGAACTGCTACTTTACATTTTTCAGAAATTAAAGCTTGAGGTGCTGTTATTAGTAGTTCACATCCTGATTCATTAAAAATCTGGAGTCTTACCTAGTAATTGCTTAGGGTTCAAGGAATTATTTCTCTTAAGCAAATTTGAAGTCTTTAACCCTAAACATCACACATACACACATTTTATTTCATCAGGCTAGATAAAAAGTGATATGTCTGATTTCTCCATAATAGTTCCAAACCCAACCATGTTGTTCCAGTCCATCATCTCATCCTGTTTTTTCACTGCGCTTTCTTAATCTTGGAACTACCAACAATGGCATTGCTTCCTTATGAGCAGAAAAGAACAGCTGCTCAGATCACTTTATTTTCCCACTTCACTGTCCCTGCAAATATTTTTTTGGACTCATTTAAGTATCTGATTTTTCCACCTCTGAGGTTCAAATTTGGTTTTTTTTTGTTTTGTTTTGTTTTTTGGTTTTTTTGTTCCTAGTACAAGGAGCTTCCTAACACGGTCATTTCTTTAACTGTGCCTTATCCATCTCTCCTTGTCGTGTCAGTCTTTCTAGCTCTGGGCTGTTCACTCCTACAAGGAAAGTCTCTGCTCGGTGAGGGAACCGTGTGCGCTCTCATGGCACAGTCTGTAAACTCCTACCCAGTATCCACATCACTGCAAATGTTAAACAGACGTGATCGTGACAGCCGTTGGGAAGTTTGGATAAATCATTTGGTTTACTACTTGCAGCAATTCCTTAGTAGCCAAGCTACTCAAGAAATAAAAGAATGCCTTGTCCAAACCATTAAGACCAACAGAGATCAGCTTGCAGGGCTAAGCATTTGACACATAACGTGCAAATAATTTAAATCCAAATTTTAGGTTTTAGGCAGTGGATTCTTTCTGTTTCCCAGAAGCCTCTTGAACTACTCCTGATTTCTTATTCTTTCATTGTTCAATTACAAAACTGAATTTGATGACCATAAGTCATTATTCAGTCATTCCTCTAAATATTTAAATTCTGCAGTAAATGTCATTTTTCCTTATTATTGGAGATAGGGAGGTAATGAATTTTCAGTAACTTGAAAGAATTCATAGATAATTTAAATTACCCACTTCTGTGAATACCTGCCCTGAAAATTACCCTGTGCTTTTGCTGAAGTTAGACTAGGCAGCATTGTGTGTTCTTCAGTTCTGACATTTCATTATGTTGTCACTTGATGATATATACAATAGAAGAAGCAGCAGTTTTAAAGCAAGACTTAACTATATATGCTATTCCACAGTAATCTCTTTTTTCCCCCCCTTATAATCTAAAAGGTGGTCTTTCTGTTGTGTAGGAACATTAGGATTTATAGGAATGCTAATTTCCAAAGTGAAATAGCTTAATTAATTTACATGCTGTCCATTACTCACACAGTCTTGCCCTTCAGTTGACTATTGTCACCTTAACTTGATCCCTTTATTTTAGCAAACTGTTGCTGTCTTGCACACATTAGATGTTGGAGAATTAAGAAACTTAAGGTTTAACTCGCCCAGACATATTTTAAAGCAATACCACAGGCAAGATTGTCCCTTTTTAAACAGGATATTATAGTATTTCTCTGTCTATAAATACAACACATAAAGCTCCTTATTACCAAATGCTTTATTAACATCAGAAGACAGTCTTATGACATGATCTATGGTTGATTGATTTGCCTGAAAGCCACTTTAATACTGAGGAAGAAGATTATTCATCTCCAGAAAGAATGACAGTCAACAATAAATCATTTCCTCCATCTTCGTACATAGCAATAAAGTTAAGGCTATCAGATGATAAGAACCTAAATCAAAGCATGATCCATTTTTTTCTTTTTCATTCTTTTTTTATTTATTTTTTTTATTTTTTACAAGGAAATGCATAAGATTGCTTTCCTATTTTTTTCTCAACGTAATGATACAAACATTATCACTGCAGATACAATGAGTTACCAGAAATTTAAACACAATAGGAATGTGGCCTTTTGCTACCATAAGTTGAATTTTTATTTGATTTATATTTGAGATTGTTAAAACTGAATTTAAGAAGTGTTTTCTACAATCTTAGGGTTTAAAGTGTGGCTTAGTACAGGTTTGGTTTGGTGTTGGTTTTTGGTGTTTTTTAGAGCTCTTTCACTGAAATATTTTGGTGACCCGATAGTACTGGACCATGGAATGATTTTTACCTTTATACTTACATTGCTTTTGAAATTCCACACGTTATTTTTCCTTTCCTATACAAGTAACACACAGCTGTGATACCCCATGGGACTGCCAGCGCAGGAAAGCTACAGCAGCAAGATGTTTTCCAAGAACATCTAATGTTAGGGTGGGTCAGCAGAGTCCCCTGCTGTGCTTGTCCTCGGGAAGAAATGTTGAAGTGTGAATAAAATCCTGACTTTCAAATGGCATCAGGAATTTTAAACCTCATATAAAAGCAGAAATACTCAGGTTTGAACATTTGGGATGTCTGTCTGACAGTGACTCTCCACAAACAGCAAAGGAACAAAGCCTAAGAGCAGAAAGCAAGTTTACTAATTGAACAGAGAGCTGCTAGACTGTGAGCATCCCCTGAGTAAATCTGTTTCTGCACTGTTGGGGTCTGGAGAATTAAAATGTGGAAGAACAAATAGTACTATTGGTTTTGTTTTTGTTTTTTTTTTTTTTTAGTATTATATCCATTTCTCAAATTGCATTTATTCTTACTGTTACCTATTATTAAGTAGACTAAAAGTTAGACCTCCTGGTACACATAGTAGTCTACTCAGTTCAGGTATTAAGGTCAATATTGACCTACGTTTTATAGCTGTTTCAGGATGTGCTGCTTTATACAAGAAGTTTGGGCAG
The DNA here is from genome assembly GCA_025345505.1 of Todiramphus chloris collaris. Taxonomy (NCBI): domain Eukaryota; kingdom Metazoa; phylum Chordata; class Aves; order Coraciiformes; family Alcedinidae; genus Todiramphus; species Todiramphus chloris. The sequence continues at coordinate 3,300,850 of JANVCC010000049.1, read as the reverse complement.
TTCCTTAAATTTGAGTGCAAATCTGTGCAGGCTCATATTCTATCTGTAGCTTTTTCTATTCTATTAACTTTATCCAAGGTTTAGTGTATAGATGGAGTAGAGAGAAGGAACAAAGGATAGAAATTCATCCTAAGAGGCAATAGGCCAAATTAACATGCTGGGTATCAATATCATTTACCAAATGTAACATTTTAGGCTTACTATGCACTGTTGTGGGTTTTTTCTTTTAATGCCAGGTAATAATCATTATTATTTCTAGTTCCATATTTTTTTTTGCCATATATACCACTTAATTTGTGATGGTTTAGAAATAGTTCAGATGATTACATTAGTGACTGAAGTAGAGGCTGAAATGAAATTCAGCTGGTCAGAGTTGGATTGGGCTTCCAGCCAGTCATTTATTGGTCTTTTTTAGCAGTATTAACTACTTGTGTTTCCCTTGCATTCGGGGTGTGCGGTTTCATATTTTAAGGTGAGTGAGGTTTTTCAGTATTTACAGCTGAAATCGTCGGGAGCTGTTTCTGAACAGACTGCACCTTATAGTACAAAACACTGAGAAATCTGAGCTCTGGCGCCAACCAGAAAATCGAGTTTAGCGGATAGTTTTCTCTCGATCCCTTTTTTATCTCCCCTATTGTTTAGTAATGGCAGTAACAACACCTCTTATATCACAAGGTTTTGGAAAAAATAGAAGCAGCATTTGTGAAGCAAGCAAGTACCACAGTCATGACTAGGAATAAATTAATAGCACTATCTACAGAGCAAAGTTTGAGTAGTCGGCAACAAGCACAATGTCTCGGTTTGAAGGACAGAATAATGTATTGCGTCGCTGCTTAGAAGTTCAGCATCATTCAGTCTGTGCTCTTACTGCTGCAAGAGTCCTAGGGCAGGTGGAAAGCAAAGGTTATTTAGTCCCACAGTAAAACCCCACAGATTTTCAGGAGTGCCAAAATAATCAAGCAGGCAGAGTGTCACCACCTCCTGTTTTTTCAGGGGGGGAAAGCCCTCCTGCCCTGTAGGTTGTGTTCTGGTGTTTGCTGCTTACATTTTTTTGGGGTTGGTTTTGGGTTTTTTGTTTTGGTGGGTTTGTGGGTTGTGTTGAGGTTTGTTTGTGTTTTGGGTTGATTTTTTGTTGTTTTGGTTTGGGTTTGATATTTGTGTTTGGGGATTTTGTTTTGGTTTTGTTTGCTTTGTGTTTTTTTGTTGTTTGGTTCGGGGGGCTTTTGTTGTTTGGTTTGGGGTTTGGTTTTTTTTGGTTACTTTTTTCTTCTTTTTTAAATAAAGGCATAGAGATTTCTGACAAAATTGTCCTTTTATTAATTCTGTTTCTGCTTTTTTGTTAAATCTCTTACTGTAGACTTCAGATAATCCAGTGAATTGGGGACTTCTTGATAGTATTGTTTTGTTTTTCTTTTTAAAAAAAATCCTTATTGGCTTTAAGCTTTCTGAAAGCTTTATTGAGGTTTTGATTTTCCTTACTTGACTGTTGTAAACCCACTTAGCATTGCCTTATCAAGTGCAACTAATTAACATCAAAGGGATATTGTTATTCATTATCGTTCTATGATCAGTCATGTATACCATATATGCTGAATTGGCTCTTTTGAATCTCATTCAGTATGCTTACTTTAAGTTTCCTATAGATTGCCTTCTTCATTTGCACAGTACCACAGAAGTTAATATGCATATGCATTTAAGTGGAAAATTACTTCTTCCTGAAGAACCATCAGACCTGTCTGTTGGCATTTTCTGTAAAAGATGCACACAAATATTTCACTGCTAACAGGCAAAGCTTGCCTACTCTCCTTTATTTCCTTACTCCCTCTTGACTTACCAGGTTCATGATCAAAACTCAGCCTGCAAATTTCTGCTAGATTTAATTTCATCTCAGAGGGATCTGGTTTCCTTACGTGTGTCAGTACTGCTCACTGAGAACCCAGAGATAGACAAAGGGCTACAAAGACATCCTGGCAGTTTTCCCTCACCCCACCATCACAGACACTCTTCTACCTCCTTTCTCTCCATGCCAAATGTGATTTCCAGTTCCTGAGATGAGGAGGGAATTCCATCAGCGTTGCAGCAAACGCCTTGTCGCTGAAACAAACCCCTGAAACTGCAGCTCTTTACCTTTGCCATTTTGTTTCTGTCAGTATTTCAAAATGGGTCTGCTCCCAATATTCTGGGGCTTTAGAGGAGATTTGAGGAGGGAATATGGATCGTGCAGAAATACACAATAATGATTCTCACAAGTTAATGTGTAACTGTACATTGGGAATGGCTTTCCTGCTGCTTCACAGAATCACACACGTGCCTATCTCACGACGTATACAACTGCCAACTACAGTCATAGAAGCTAGCTGGTTGTTTTGTTACACGTGTGAATATATAGACACCTTTTTCCTGGATTGGTATGTATAGACCAGCTTTGTATTTTTAGGTCTCTTTTATAGTTTTTTGGAAGCATATTTACATGGTGTAGTTACATTTATGGATAAATAAGAGGTGTTCTGCGCATTGAGTTGCTTTTTTACATACGTAATACGGTGAGGTCTGTGGTGCAGCCCATAAAAATGCCACTTTTCTATTATAAAACTGAGATTGTTATGCCTTGGAGTGTTCTGAACTTCATGGACATTGTTCACCTTTGCAAAAAACTGACAAGAGTGTCATTGGCACCAAGAAAATACAGATGTTGGGGAGGTATCTACTTCCTGTGTGTAAAAAAAACCTGGATTATTGGACCGTTTGATATCAAGTCAGGCAAAAAAAACACAATTAAGTAATTATTTCTTTAAAAAAAGCCTAAAAGGAAGAGTGATGTGTATGTTCTATTTCTAATTTTGCCTGAAAAAAAAGAAGAAAAAAAGGAAAACTGTTTTTTAAATAAATATTTAGCTTTACTTTTGGACAGTTTACAGACACTGTTGCTATAATCTTTCATTTTAACTTTGGTATGTTAGTAAGGCTGTCTAGAATTCCAGCAGCTTCTGTGCTCTCCATCTACTATTCTGATGAAAAATTTGAGACCTTATAAGTGTGGATGAAAAAGCAATAACCATGTGCTTAAAATATTTAGAATCAGTTTATGAAGGAAAAAAAACCCAAACCCAACAGAAATTAGTGTTGTATCAGTAGCGAGGGTTTTTTATTCTGCATAGTTTCCAAAGAGAATAAAACAAATCAGATTTTTTTATAAACTTCTGCTGTAACATTCTGAAGAAGGCAGCTGTAGTAACGAGTCGTGTGTAATGCCCGAATGAGGTGTTTGAAGGTAGACTCGGACATTGTGAAGAGCTGCAGGAGGCTGCGTGCAAGAGCACTCCAGGCAGAACTCTGCCTGCAGAAATACACCAAAACTTTTGGTTTTCTCCCAACAAATTAGTCTCTTCAGTATTGCTCAGTTAGTTACGGGGGTTTTGAATATCATTAACTCCAGGATCCTTTTTTATTTACCCTGCTTCTCATGGTTTTTCCTGTGATCTTGTGATATTTTTGTCACGTTAGAATGAACTGACTGTTCTCGCCATTTGCCGCCTCCTCCTCCTCCTCATTCGATCTCCATTTGGAGTTGGATGACTTAACCTGACTTTGTTACTGTCAGTTAATCACAGGAAAAATAAAGCGTGGGCATATTGATCCCTCCTCTTTCCCATTTGGAAATCTTTCTTTACAGTTTCCCTTTGCTTTCTGCCGTGGGCTAGTGGCATGATGGTGTTGCGTTCCTCCGGCAGTTCCGGCTTGCCTTGGGCGTTTCTTCCATGTCATCCACTGCATCCCATCAAAATTTCATTTTTTTCTGGTGCATTTCAGTTTAACCCCAGTAGGCAGATGAGAACCACACAGCTGCTTATCCACCCTGCCTCAGCGAGGTGGGGGAGAGAACTGAAAGGGTGAAAGTGAGAAAACTCGGGGGCTGAGGTAAAGACAGTTTAATAGGTAAAGCAAAAGCTGCGTGTGGGGGCAAAGCAAGATAAGGAATTCATTTGCTGCTCCCCATCATTATCATTTATATCAAGTAGTCTCTGAGTGCTCCCAGTTGAGAAGACTACATCACTGATATCTCACTACCATTGGGTGTATGTTCCTCTCTGCAGCAGGTATATTAACTGACTTTCAAGTTGCATAGATTGAATACGCTATCAATTTTAGTTTGGGGAGAGCAGTGACAATCTGCTATGCGACTCAATCACCCCCTAAAACATAGGCACTCCACTTTGAATGACTGACTTCTTTTGTACTCAGTCTTTCTCAGTCTTTTCACAGAAATGAAACAAACAAAAAACAATTGCAAACCACATTATCATTCACGCATCCCAAGTAGTTTTAACATAATTTCCCCCCACCCCGATCCCAGCATGTTCAAGTTTTCTTGGGTTGTGTAGATAATTCCTCTCATTAAGACATCATTTCTTCATCAAGTATTGCTTAAGTGGCTTTCATTATATCATGTCAACCTATATGTTGTGTAAATCATCTTTTTTGTTTGGTTGGTTTTGATGTTTTTTGTTTTGTTTTCAACACCCTATACATGTATATGATAAACCAAGATGTCTCTAAATTAAAATGCTAGGGAGTAAGTTCAGAATTAATCCCAAGTCATGATTTAAATTACATTCATATTCTTATGTTTCATATCAAATCTTCCTGCAAGTTGGTCATACATGCAGGAATAATCAAACGTGCTCAGGGAAAGCAGCTGAATGAGAAACAATTTCTGACTTGGATGCATAGACGCCGGTTCTTTAGCCAAGCTGCATTCACCAGCTGAAAATAAGTAGAGGAAATGGGTAAGGAAAACAACTTGATAGTAGATTCAACACTTAGGATTAGAACCAGCATGAAGGTTGGATGATCAGCTGTGTTTGTAGCTATAAATCTATATACCAGTCTGCAGGTGACTTTTGTGACATGATTGTAGCTCTTCAGGAAACACACAAACATCAGGACCAGAGTTATCTGTGACAAGTTTTCTTCATGTTTGTGTGAACTCTACACCATTATACCTTGAGATTTTCCCTTTTGAAGGAACATGTGAAAATCAGGATGTGAGAGACATTTCCCTACAGAGGGCAACAGAGAGACATTTTCCCTGAAGGCTGGTGTGATGTTAGACTCACAGAAAGAATGAACAAGGGCATCCCCAGTTGAATGTTCAGCCACCGTTTCAGTACGCTGATCAGTTTGTACCAATTTAGATTACAAAACTGAGCTGTGTGCTTATCTGACAGTATGTGGGAAGAGGGACAGTGACTCCAGGGGTGCACTCAGCACCAAAGGAATTGGACTTTGCTGCTGAAATCACACAAAGACTGGTTTTATTGGACTACTTCTGGTAAAATGTGAAGAAACTCAGCAGACAGCAACTCCTGTCAGATACTTAGAAATATAGATAGATATAGCTAAACTTTCAAAGGACTAGTTTTCTACTTGGATATGTAAAGATAGTGGCTGATTTCCTATTATCTCTCTCTTTTCTTGTGTTTTACACAGCTTTAAGCAAAGGCCTGGGCTTTGGATACGTACAAAACATGGGAATGAAGTGATCTTTTTCAGTTGGATGAGGGTGTTTTGTAAAAGTCAAGGACTGATTAAAAATACATGTTTTCAGTGGCTGGGGGCAAAGCATAATTTGAATTTTGTATTTCCTGTAATACCATAATTTCAAAATTAATGGGCTAGATAAGGCCTGAAAAACTAATAATGCAGCCAGGAGTTACTGGCGTTGTGGGGATCTGCACACAAAGGCTGTTTCTCATTCGAGGTGCCCACCTTTGCCAAAGCTCATCCTTTACGGAGAGTGAGACTTAATACAGCTTGGTCTAAAATTAAAAATGCTGATTGACAAGACTATAATGTCTCTCTCTGGCTAATGCATACTTTTGCAAGAAGGTAGCATCCCCTAGTAAAATGGAAAGATAGTGGAAAACATGTCTGTCTGGATTAGAAAGTGTCTTTAAACAAAACAAACAAAAAACCCAAACAAAAAGCACCCTACCCCCAAATAACCAAAAAAAAACCCCTAACATAAACCATTGTGAATAGTAATTATTATTGTCTTACTCTATCAGACCAGATAATAATGTCTGGGGGTGGAAATAAAGATGCGTAAAGAGGAGAGGAAAACTCATAAAATTCTTATTACTTTCTTATTATTCAGTACTTATTTTTTTATATGTTTAAGTATGGTTTGTTGGACCCCGCAGTTGAATGTTAATAGTTTACAAATAAGAGTTTGCATATAAAAAATTACATATGTGAAATGTGATTTGTGACATATGTGAAAACTTTCCTGTAGGTCTGTGCCCTGTCACATGCCATGTAGACCTTCTTACATTTAAGACCAAAATGCTAACATTAGTACTAATTTAGTGATTGTTTCACTATCACCATGTGGAGTTAGTCAAGATTTTTGTTGAAGTTGCCAAGTTTAAAGACTTTTTTACTAGATCACAAAAATGAGTACATAAAACACTAGAAATGCAAGTACCTTTACACTCAGTCAACTTACTAGCTATACATGGAGTACTGCTTTGAGAATGTAGAAAAGAAGAAGAAAAAAAAAAACCCAATCAGTTCTCTTAAACATTTTAATTGTCATAAAAATCCTATATTAAGCATGGTTCTTACTTAGTCTTTTTTTGTTTTTTCCATGAGTTTGGAATAAGTCATCTCGTATTTGGCACTGACTGAAAAATGTAATTTGACATTTTTAAAATTAAAACCGTCATGGTATTTAAAGATGAACTTAAGCTCTACTAATTCTATTAAACTGCAGGCTGCCAATGAGTTATAAAGTCTAATTAATCATTTTGTCAGCTTTGCCTTCTGAAGCTAGTCAATATAAATTTGAATAAATAGGAAGCTGTTGACCCAGGCACCTCTGTATGTTCTGAATAAAGATGTGCCACTAGTAAAATAACTACTACCTATTTTGACTGCACGTAGTGCGCACAAACACAGCGGGGAATGATTCACTGCTAGCATATGAGCATGGTTGTAAAGTCTTAGTTGAAATTATTTTTTGGTGATGATAAATAAAAGTATAGGTGCAGTAATCTCGTCTGTGTTTCATCTGGACATAGTGGTTTTGAGGATAAAAACTTTTCAGTCAGAGTTTGTCGCTGACACTGCAGTGTGACATGTCACATCAGGTTGCATCAATAGAGCCATGTTATGTAAAAGTAATGAAATGTGACTGATAGAACCCAAGATACTGTAACATACTGTAACATAATGTGTCAGCGTTTCTTTAATGGAGCCTTTCAGGAATGCTTTTTGGTAAAATACCTTAAAAAAATTAGTTAGAAAAAGTGAGGAGGAGATAGAAAATATCTGTACTGGGTTCCTGCGAGGAACACATGAAATAATTGAAATTAAACAATAAAATTCCAATCATTTTATAAATTACCTAGCTGATCTGAAAAATTACAGTGATGAGGTATGCACATCATCCCAGATAATTCTGTAACTGTACTTTATGAAACTGATGTCCTGATCCTGCCTAAGAATAAAAGATTCCCTGCGTTGGATACAAAATGAAGTTGTCATGCCTGTGCCATTGGAAGTTCTCTAGTAGAAAAAACTTTAATTTCCCTAATATATTCTAACAATCTGGGAAACGTAATTTTCACTTACAAAAATCATGTTCCTACAAACAAAATGATTATTTGCTTTTGTAGGGGCTGGACTGCATCCTTTTCTTAATATCCCAGTAAGCTTTTGAACCTGGAAGCGGAATAGCATGGTGTGAAGGATGTGACATATAAAACACCATTGCCACTGACATCCTTCTTCTGAGGATGAAAGACAGTGAACTGTTTGTCTTCAGCAGATTAACAGGGAAGGTTGTTTTTGTTTGTCTGACTGGTCAAGGACAATTTACAGTTCAGTTACTCTGAAGGAAAGACTTGTTGATTTGAGAGCACTCCTATTATAGCTCCAGGTAGAGGATGATAGATTTAGCCGTCATTGTGATAAACTGCAGCCTATACGCTTGCAATACACAAAATAAATAAAACACTGGTAGATCTGTTTGGTTCAGCTACTTAACAGCAAGTGCTGGCATGTAGGTGTAGGCTTCTTTAGTGAAGGAACCAAGGATTTAAATGTTCGCTTTACGCCAAACGTATCTCGGGCTTTCTGATAATATATATCCTTGCTAAGAGGAAAAAACACACCCAAACCCGATGCTTTCTGCTGTAAAAATGCCTTCTGAATCCCAGTAGGTGAAAAGTAAATGTTATACTTCCTACAAAACCCTCCTTTTCTTTACCTAGTTAAACACTTGTTTTCTCAATATTTTTTTCTTATCTTTGAATTTCCGAGTCAAGAGTTTTAAAATCCAGTTCATCCTTCAGCCCGTGCAGTATTGTTCTCTGTAGAATATCCTCTCTTGGAACAACTCTGCGACAAAGAGCACGCACATTTTCTTACAGGTTTAATTGATCTATTAGTTCAGTTGCTTATTATCTGGTTGGCTATTACCCTTGATAGCCATTATCATTCCATTAGAGCAGTCTTGTCAGTTTTTAATTGCTTATCATGTCTTTTAACATATAGTCGATACATAAAGCAACTCTTGTTTTATTTAGGAATGGGATTTGTTTGATAGCTTTAACTAATAGGAATTTTATGCTGTGTAATGATAAATTTTATTCTTTCTCTCTTGGTGATGTGAGAGAAATCACTGCTGACAGTACTAATTCCACCATGTTCTAGTCAGTTATGCCACTCTAGAATTTTGCATTGTAAATTTAAATTCATAAACCTAAGACCAAGTATTGAGACTGTAGAAATAATTTGTAAAAAAAAATCTATTTACCCCCCACTTTTCTGCACATATAATTCCAGGCTTTCCTGTGCAGGGAGGCTGTGTAGCCTGATCTTGAATCTTCCAGTATGTTGTGGTTCCAGGACTGCTGATACCTCTATGTTGTCCCTGCTGCTTTGAATTCACTGAGATCAGGAATGGAAAATGGAAAAAATTGATGTCCAAAACTCATTTAACATTTAACCTCCATTGTTCATTTAGAGATGGTGTTTAACAAACTATCCAAGCAAGAACAAAGCAATTAAAGGAAGTGTTTGTTTGTACGTAAGAGGTGAATAACATGTGCTATAGAAAATGCCATCTGGAGAAAGAGTGAGGCCAGCTGAGAGTTGTGGATCCGTAGTTCACAGTGCTGAGTGCTGCCCACGACAACCGAGTGCGCTTCTGTTCCGTCCAGTCGTTAGATCAAGAATTTTCATATTTCATATAGTTCCATCTTGCAGTTCAAGCAGCAAAGATGTGATCTAGATCAAGAGATCCTGTGTTCAGCTTTGGTACACTTCGCTTCCAAAAGCAATTATACAGTTTTCTGTTTTTCAGGATACATATGGAGTGGTTTTTTAACACTTTCTATGTACAAAAATACCTCAACAGTTACCAGTAGCACCTAAAACACTAGGTAAACTTCTCTCCAACTGCACAGTTCTTTTTTGTTTTGGGTCTTTCCTGTAGTATGATTGTTATCCTTGAGATGTATTTTTCAACTGTTTCAGGAGACAATGGCTTTCTCAATAGGACTTTGAAATACAGGGAACTGGGAGTTCTACGTGAGGCACAAAAGGCACATGGAAGTCACCTCTTTTGTCCTCCAGAAAGGGGGTCAGAGCAGAAAATGAACATTCTGCTTTATTTGTGAGTGAGCCTTGACTGGAGCAGGTAAAGTTATTAAAGGAAATGATGTTGGATGGTTCTTTCAGCAAGGATGGAGTGTCTGTTGCTTCTCTGATATTCGGTGCTTGATACTGATATTTACTGGTGCTCATGAAGTACTATTGTAAGTATTTTTCTTTGCTACCGTGTGGACCCACACAGGAAAAAAAACCCACCTATCACTTGTAGTAATCATAACTCATTTAGGGAAAAGGAGGAAGCACTATGACACTGCGTGTAAAACAGTTGGACAGTGACGAGTAAAACCAGTGTTACTGTTGGTTCTGTTGTTTGTTTAAAGAAGGATTTCTATCTTGAGAAAGTCAAATTGTAAAAAGGACTAAGTCTCTATAACAAATTAGCAATCAATAAAATATAAAAATATAACACTAGTAGGTTATATCAGAGAAGGTGTAAATGTCATCAGTGGTACTGCAGTGTGGATAAGCTTGGTTCTGGGAGACGTGTGTGGCAGAGGATTTGGATACCCTGTGTCCTTTATTTGGTAGGTTACTTACAGAGAGGGAAACGAGGACCTAACATTGCAACACTCTTTATCAGCTAATCACTACGCTCTCAAATCAAAATTTTGTAAGGAGAACACTTAGAAAGTTTTAATGCTGGCAAATTGAATCTCTTCCTGGCTTTTACGAAGTTTTACTCAACTCTGTTCTTCCAGCTTGTACAGCTTGATACTTTTTTTTAACCTCTTGCTTATTTTTTTTACAACTGACTACTATTTACTGAATTTGGTTGAGTTCTTGAGTAAGTTTTACTTATGCTTACAGTGAACTTAATTTGTTGCACTTGTTTTATACAACAGTACAGTAATTACTGAAACTGCCAATGGAAAAAAAAGTTCAAAACAATGAATAAAATGCATGCTATGTTAAGGTGTTGAATTCTATGTGACTGCAAAGGGCAACAAACTCTTAAGTATTGCTCAAGAGTCCAATAGACAAGGTAGATGGTCTTACTGGAAGGTATTGGGACTGCACAGATCTGCAGAGATACCAGCACAAGTTGCTTTGTATGGATGTGGAATGAGATGAAGTTTTAAGCCAGTGTAGACTTAATAAATACATTATTACTTATTTGTTCTAAGAGTGATACAAGGGGAAAAATAATGGAGACTCCAAAATAGGCTTATTCTTGTTGATTCCCTTGCTCCTTATGGTGAGAAAGCATGTAGTGGAGTTTTTAACTGAATTATACAGTTCACACTTCAACCACTGCCTATCAGACGTGCTTCATGACTTTCTTGATTGGTTTAGAAACCACTTTGAAGAATGCAATAAGGTATTACGTTTGAGGTAACTGGGAGTAGCACTAGAAGAGGACTAAGCCCTCCAGTCTCTCAGCAGTTCAGCTAGCAAAGATGTATTTAAGTGTCCGAGTCCCAAAATAAAGCTTCTGAGCAGCCCGGAGTGTCAATTCCAAAACTTCCGAGCTGGGTTTGCTGCAGTGATTGTTATTCCTTCTAATTTAGAAGTCATCTGAAAATCAGGTGATCCAAATGCCATTTGAAAGGGAGGAATTTCTGTATGCTTGAGAGTCATCCCTGAAAGTGTAACTCGATAAGAAATCAGCGTGCCATCAGTGACAGTCTAGGAGGTTTCTCACAGTTCAGTTCATATCTATGTACAATAAGACCTTTTGGTTGCCTCTCCGAAAGCACAACCTGTATGAAGGATATGAGAATAAGGTGACTTGGCAACACTGATGTGGTTCTAATGGAAGAATTAGCTAGAAATGCACATGCTGTAGCAATTGCCTGAAGATACTGCAAATGCAATCTAGTTGTATATAATTCATTGCTTTGGGTTTTTTTGCTGTTATTAGAGAATGCAAACAAGTCCATCTTTGCACTCAAGGAAATTAGTGAATCAATTTCATGGGAGGAATAATAACAAACAAACAGAAAGCCTCTTACCTACTACAGGGTTATTCATATTTACAAAGTCGTGCACGTTAAGCACAAAAGTTTTTTTTTTTCTTGTTGTACAGTGATTTTTCATTTTGCACTACAGGCTTTTAGGGTTATTAAATGTCTAGATTTTCAAGCGTGTTTCATCAACTGAAGCAGTATGCAGGAGCCAAATTCTGGGTTTTGATACGCAAGCATCACTCTCACTGATTTCATTATGAACTTTATAGTCAAGAGAGTGATGTCTGACTCTGCAGTGCTCTGTTGTGTAAGATGGAATAGCCCTTGAAACTGTAAATATGTCAAAATAATTTTAATGTACATAGTCACTGCAAAACTCTTCTCTAAGGAAAACAAAACAAAACATTAACTAACCAAGACAATCTATACGCTTCAAAAAAAGGGACCCAAAAGCCTCCGTAAGGCACAACACATCTGAAATGAGACCTGCAAATTGTAGAGAGAAAATGAAACTCAAAGCGAACCTCCCAAGTCTATGAAACAAAGTTCTGCCATCCCTGGATCAGCCGTGAGTAACCTGCAGTGCATGTGCTGCAGTGTCCCCTGCACAGTTACAGGGTTCTGGTCACCATTGGAGAGCAGCAGGGATCATAGATAGTCTGTAAGCAGACAGCTGAGTTGTTGGTCTGGAGGAAAGGAAGCAGAGGAACCCAGTCATGAGTCCTCAGGGATGAGGACTGTGTGACGCTGGAATGAACGCTTTTCTCTCAGTAGCTGATTTTTCCCCATAGCCCAAAATTTACAAAGAATTTGACTTCGGTTTTTGTTTGCTTGCTTTGTGGTTTTTTTTGGTTTTCCTTTTTAGCTTTGAAATTATGTTTTAGCTCCACTAGGGAGCAGCAAATGACATGAAAATCTCGTTACTCTAACTGAAAGGAACAGTGTAGAAACTGCATGAAGATTTCTTTCATTCAGTAAACTAGAAAATTTCAAATGCATTCGCTTTCAGTTTGTTTGAACAGCTATGATTTTGGAAAACTTCATAGTAGCCTTATCTCTTTTTGTCTTTTTAGCTCTGCTTCTTTTAATTTCCCCTGGATAAGGTGGCTTTCTATGGATAAAATGCTTTCTTTCTTGTTCTATCTGCTGTACAAGGGTTAATGAATGGTCCTGAATGCTTAAATTTTTCTCAGAGGCTCGATATGATTTCTCTTTTCTATAATTTTAATCTTCAAATAGTGCATTTGTTATAAAAGCATCTTTACTTAAGGAATATATCCATCTTTTGTTAATATTTTACATCTCATTTTATATTACGCAGTCCCTTTTCCCCCTAATTCTCCTTGCTCCCTGAAGAAGAAAATGACAATTTGTTAGAGTGCACTAAAAACGTACCCCAATCATGATATCTGGTCTAGTTTAAGACTAAATACATGCAGATAATATAAGGAGAGTGTGTATACACCAAGAAAAAAAACGAGCATCTAGAATGGCACAGTTTCTTATAGATGGATGGTCTCAAACTTAGGAAAAATTAAACCTTTTTTTTGTGGCTGGCAGCTGCTAAACTATGGAATCATGTTCTAATAAAACTGATGGATGGTCCTTTTTGGAGTCATTTAAGAGCGGACAGAGAAAAGCTCTAAACAATACACCGCAGAAAATAATCTTGCAGTGACAGCAAGAGAGGCTCAATCACTATATTGCCTGCTCTGATCTCTTCCTCCTTCTGTCACTTAACTGGAATATGTAAATGATAGATATTAAAAAGAAGAAATTAATTTCTGGCCTGTGAGAAGGACAAGTGTGTGATGGCCTTTGGTTTTGTTTGTTTTGTCAGTAGGTTTTGTGAATGCTTAAGAAAGACACTTGGTATGGTATTTGGTGTTGAGAAGTGTCCTGGGGCTTCAGCCCACGTGTAGTGAATGCAGGACACCGAGAGACACAGAATGCTCTAGAAATGAAAATGGCATGTTTACATAACCAGTGCTTTCTTATGTATGTACATTTGCAGTAGATATGGCCAAATACTTCTAAAAACAACCTCCCTTCCCAGAAAAAAACATTAAATGTATTTTTGAAAGATAGATTTTATTTTTTATTTCTGTCTTTGGTCAAATATACAAGGAAAAAAATCCCATCTCACTATAACTTTGTGAGCTGGTTCCTTTTAGTTCCTTATGAACTGGAAAAACACCGTGGAAGGCATGTTTTGAGTATCAGCACTTCAAAGGTGACGTACCTAGTCCATGAGGCAGCACTGATGGCATATTTTGTCCTGTGTCTCTGGTACATTAGGCAGCCCTAAGGCAATTGAAAGGCCTGTTAGGATCTCATCCACTTAACCTTCCCTTTCCTGCCTCTTTCTCATGCCTGTCATACACGTAGGAAACGTAGACCATTGAAATTTTTCCAAAGCAATTCAAAATCTCCCCTTGTTCTACCCATTTCTGCCTAGTTTATATGCTTAACTACTTCAACTTAGCTAGAATCAATGCTTATAAAATTGTTGAACATATGGCAAGAGATGTACGTAGATCTATATTTTGTTTCTAAGTAACGTGCTGCCCACCAAAGTGAAGCTGGTGGGGCACTGAAGGTGCACCCAGTTTTAGCAAGTGTGCAGAAAGGGATATGGTGGCTTGGAGACTGTCAGCTGAAGTCCACTGGGAAAATCTTAATCAGCCAGATCGAATCCAGCCCATAGCATCATCTCCCTTAATGGCACAGCTCCTTTCAGCTTCAGCCTTAACAGCTGTGCCCTTTGCTCTCTTCTTCAGAAGAGCTGCACACAGCAGACGTGAACCCACAAGTGATAACTTCACAGGTTTGGCTCTGTGATAAGTATCGTACAACGTACGTTTCCTCCGTTACCTCCACCTTGGAGTTTATGTGGCTCTCAGGGAAAAAGAGAGAACGTGTCGCAGAGTTACTGCTACATCAATTGTGACAGTTGGTTTATTAAGCTTATTGGAAAATGAAAGTGTTGTTGTGGATGAAAAAAAAAATAAGTAATGAGATTTACTGACAGTATTATCAGTTGATTCTTTCCTCTACCAAAAGGAAAAATAGACACTCAAATTTATCAGTTTTCATATGCCATGCATGAAAGTGATTGGGATAATTTACGTTCACACTTATTTTGATAGACAGGGAATAGACGGATAGTGAATTCAACTTTTTTATCACCAGCCATCTGTATCCAAAAGCAGGGGCATTAGGAGCATGGCAAATGACTCCGGTTTGGGATGCAGTTACAGTTGAACAGAAAGGGATATACATGGGAAATACCTGGAAGCTGCCCGTAAGTTTGTGGATATATTGGGATTGCAAGGAATATAAACTATTGAATGCCATTGAATTATTTATAGAGCTTCAGGACATAAGATTTCTGTCATTCTGTTGACTGTGTTATAATTAGAACAACTCTGGCATCAACTTCAAGTTGCACACTAACCAAAAATAAATAAGATCAATCATAAGATCATGATATTGAGTGAAAGAGCTGATGTACGATGACTTCCTAATATATGAAAAAAAAAAAAAAAAAAAAAAAAAAAATCTTCAGCTGCTCTGTTAAAACAGAACGTGGAAGGTGTTGGAATTTTTCCCTGACACAATGGTACAGAGATGATGAAATACTTCAATATTTTTTGCGTCTTGTAAATCGAAAATGGAATCATCGGTGACGATTCTGGACAAACTTACACAGTTGTCAGTGCCTGAGCAGCCTTGATACCTAAGCTGCTAACTCTGAACGTTATAAGCAGTCTGTGTTCTCAGCTGCATCTTCATAAACAGTAGTAATCTATTGTAGTCTGTCAGAGCACACTTTATAACTCAGGCTAGAATTTTCCCCCAGCACATCTAGTTAAAATATTCATCCATTATCTTTTTTTTTTCCCTTCCCTTTTTTAAATGAAGTTTCTGATTTTCTTTAAGTGTAGAAAATAATCTTGTAGAAAGTTTTGTTAATGCATACCTCTGGCCTTGAGAATTTGAGTGGATTTTTCATCCCTCTTAAGTAGTCATCAGTTTTCCTACAACTGTTCTCTGTGTTTTTCAGGATTACTTAGTGTCAGCAGACTTCCATTCTTTTGATTTGCTTTCCTAAGTAGAACTTCTAATAGAAATAAATTACTATAATCCAGCATTCTTTATATATATGCTCTCTATAACTATCAGCATTCTTTCCATCATTTGTTTTCTTTGCATTTGTTTTAATCTTGCCTGTTAGAAATAATAGATGATGTAATGATCTGTCGTGTGCAGCGTGGTCTGTGCCACCAAAAGGTAACGTCTGTCCCAGTATGGAATTTGTGATGCACACCGGCGAACCAAAGCTTCAGTGGAGATTTTTTAGGAGTGTGCTTTCTCTTGCACCAGACCCCGGCGACACGCAGGCAGTGCGGTGTGACCGTGCTGTGTTTACTTGTATGAGCTCAGTATTTTTTGCACACATAATGAACATCTGGTGACAAGACGCTCAGAGCAACAACAACAAAAAAGAAAGGGGGGGGAAAGAAGAGGCGAAAGAAAAGGAGGCAGTAAAATCTTTTGCATGCCTGCTACTTTTATGGCTTAAAATATTTTTTCCTTCAATCAGTGCATCTAGGGAAACTTTTTTGATGTAACAATCAATTTTTAACAAGGAAAAAAAGTCTGAACTCATAAATATTGTATGTATTAATTGTGAAGCTTAATGGAACATTTTGTGTTTCTGAACAACTCGTTTACATAATTAAAATCTCCTTTGATCTGTGAGTAAATGATTTAATCTTAATGCTCATTAAGCTAAATGGGTCTTCTATTCAATTGTATCAAGATGGTATGGAAAATTCTCAGACCTTTAGAAAATATTTGTTAGATGTTAGGTAAACACAGAAACCTATCTGTGAACAGATATATTTTATCTCCACCAAAGAATTTGAGTCTAAACCTAATTCAGATTAAAGCTTTCTACTCTTTCTTTTATCTGACGTTTTGATTTCAAGAGCAGTTCACTGAAATATGGGGGGGGGGGGGGGATGTTCAATTTATATTCATTATATTCATTAACTACTTCTGTACAAAAACAAAAAGGCCCTTGAAAATGAAACGTGAAATACAAAATGTAGGCTAGGTGTACCTCCAACTGCAGGAGGAATTTGTGTAACTGGAGATCACTTGAGGGAGGCTGGTATTGTCTCGTGGGTCTCGCTCCCAAGTCCCCCTGGATGTGACAAAGCTCAGTAACATCTGGGAAATGTGTGACGAGATTTTCATCTTTTTTAGGATTCATATAACAACAGTAACACCATGTCAATATTTATCTGCCAAAGGTTATCACCTTTAAGTGTGCAAGATGGACAGGATTCTTTCTTCCCTTTTTTCTTTCTTTTTTTTTTTTCTTTTTTTTTCCTATTTTAAATGCTAAGTAAGCCCTTATTATAAAGGAGCTGAGGAGCTTGTGTGTAACTTCAAGGAAAGTTGATGAGTGTGTCTAACAAACCCATTTCCTTATGTCCTAATCCAAGCAAAGCAAGCTTACAAATTGGACATCAGTGCCACAATATTCATTTTTGCTAAAAAATTCTGAACCAAATAATTTATTTTGAAAATAATCTTTTTTTTTCATTATCCCATCTGTAATATTTTTTTTTTAAGCCACTTCTCATTCCCACAGGGAGCTTTTTTCTTTTTTAAAAAGGTAAGAATTTTAATTAGCTCAGGTGGTGCAATAAACACTAACATCTGTGTCCCTTTATTAAAGGCTGTTCTCAGTCCCTTCCCTCTCACAAGACAAATGTATAGCACAAAAATACTCCAGAGTCACCTTGCTGAGAACTGAAGTGACTGGTGGCCGTGGCCACTGCCACGCTGGCTCAGCCCAGCCTTTCTCTACAGCGCTGGACCGCAGAGGAGGTCTCAGAATATTGTGAAAAAAGCAAAGCGAGCGCGCACACACTCCTGCCTTCTCCCCAGAGACACTTCTAGCAATCTGCAGTTTAGGGACATCTTGAGCCAGAAGGTTGTATCCATATTTAATTTCTCTTGAAAGTGTTATCTTCCATGAAAGTAATCCATGGAAGACATATTAATTGTGCTATCACACAGATGCAAGAGCAGTTAGGATGAAATACACTTTTGCATACTGTATTGAAATATTGAAAATGAAGGTTTGTTTAGTATTTCCTATGGATAATTTGTTTTATTTTCCTCCACTATGGTTTGAGCTGCTGGATTTAGTATTTCATTTATTAAAGAGAACAAAAAAATTGTCAGAGCTTCATTTGGAAGCTACATTTACAACACTGTAGACTTAAATTGCAATTCTGAAGGTCACCTTCTATCAAGGTGAAATTTTGTTTTTATGGTGCTAATTCTCAGACTTTAACAATAAAGCAAAACCTGTGTTGGTTTTGGCACTCAGTGAATTGAACTGTTACTGAGTTCTGCTTAGCGCTATTTAATTTGTATTATTTTGTGCTGAAATTTCAGCAGATTCACTATATGTTAATTCCAGAAAACGTGCCGTATTATTTTAATCAGTGTTATCTCATTAGATTGAATTCTTTCATATTTTTAGAACTATTGACTATAATTCAGTCTGTATATAAGCAAAATACTCATGGTTTCAGAGGAACTTCTATTTATGTAAATGATGAAATCTCAGCTTTAAAAGCTGGGTTTTTGGGTTTTTTATCAAACCATACAAAATATCCCTCTGATATTCGGCTGAAGGAAACAGTTTGGCTCTGCTAAGTGTTGAGAATTTCCCTCTGTCCTCAGAAGGCCGGGTCTGATATGCGTGCGGAGGATGAGACGTAGCTTTGGCAGGGTTTGCTCTGGCATCGCGATGCTGATACGGAGCATCTTTGGAATCCGAAGGGATTTGGGGCTCCCCAGTACTCAGTTTGGAAACGAGTACCAGTGATCTGTACCCACGGGTTGCACTAGTCAGTACTGCTTCCTATCTGACAGAACTCAATGCATATTTCAGCCATTACTTGCTCTTAAATTTGAAACAGACAAAGCTATTTTATTGTGGAAAATGGACATGAATTACTTTTCTTTTTTTTTTCCCCTCTTTCATGTTTCTTTAGCTTGAATCATTATTTCCTCTCTCGCTCATTTTAACTACTGATAATGATGTGAAAAAAACCTGCATGAACATCCCTTAAATCACCCTGTGGACTGTGGGGTGGATTTCTCATTTCAGCAG
The DNA here is from genome assembly GCA_025345505.1 of Todiramphus chloris collaris. Taxonomy (NCBI): domain Eukaryota; kingdom Metazoa; phylum Chordata; class Aves; order Coraciiformes; family Alcedinidae; genus Todiramphus; species Todiramphus chloris. The sequence goes on along the minus strand of JANVCC010000049.1, from coordinate 3,282,058 downwards.
CAGAAATGCAAAAGTAACCACAAAACAGGGATAAAGTGCACTTATCCCAAGTTACTTCCTACGATTTATGTGCCTGGGTTCATAATAAGATAATTCAATAAGCATTTAACTTTGTGAACAAAACTGAAGGGTTTGAACTCTATTAGACTGATACAGTTTGGGGAAAAAAAAAAGTTTGAACAAGGCTTTTCAGCAATATTCTGATCAGTTGTAATTCAGTGTAAATAAGGAGTGTACAGAGGGATTTTTAGAATTATTTTTGTTGGTCAGGGGATTATGAAATAGGCACAGTAATGACATGGTTTTGAATAAGCCATTGGAGTTGAGGTTTCCTATGAGCGTGTTGTGCAATCTCTATTTCAGATGCCAGGTTACAGCGCGTCTTCCATAAAACAAGACTGATGCTATTGTCTTAGAGGTATTGCAGAATTAACACACAAACATTTCTAATCAGCATTAAAATACCTTCGTGCACCTGACTCACAGGGAGATGATTCTTGAGTGTATTTGTGCAGAGAAATCTTATGGCCAAATTGAAATATGCTTTAGGCCTTAAATAAATGTAAGCTGTGAATTTTAGTCACGTTGTGTTGATGCAGTATCAGTGAGTTTTTACTTCTAAAAACTCGTTTTTCAAATCATATTTCTTTTTTTGGTCACAATGAAAAGTTGTGAACAGCTTAAAAACAAAGGCATTTTGTAAAACTGTTCTGAGAGAAGTTCCATTCAATACGCGTGGCATAGATGGAAAGTTCATGGAGCACAGATTAAAGAAAGGTGTGTTCCAGAAATATTTTCATGTATTTTCAGTCTAAATATATCACCCTGAGCTGAAATCAGTTAGTGTATTTGCAAAGAATTTTAAGTATTTTCACTCTTTTATTGATTTTTTTTTGTTGTTGTTGGTGGTTTTTTTTTAGTTACCTCGATTCCTTGAACAGCCTTACTGTGTGATGGATGGTTGTCAGAATAATGGCTTTCCTTGCTGAAAATCATATGAAAGATATGCATGCTTGTTATTTCTGTACACCAGATGTTGGGTTTGATTCCTCACGTAGACAAAGAGCACACCAGAAGTATTTATTTCTGAATGATAGGCTGTTGACCAGGCTGTAGAGACATAAGTAGTTTGGGTTTGGTTTTCTTGTTGTTGCTGTTTGGTTTTTTTGGTGGTTGGTTGGTTTGTTTGTTTGTTTTGTGTGTGTTTGGTCTTTTAAACAAAACAGTTTGTGCAAATTATTACAGTTCCATCAGCAAAAGAAAAGATTACCAGAGAAAATCAGCCAGTCTTGCAAAACAGCTGAAGATTTCTGCAAGTAAAAACAGGAATATAAAAGATTGGTCAAACATGGCTTGATATAAAAGAATAGGTAGAAGTTGAGAAGCTGAGCTGCTTCAAAGGATATAGTCAGAGAGTGCCTAGTATGTAAGATTCAGGACCAAAGAGGAGGTTCTCCAAATTAGAGGAATTCTTGCAATGAAGTGATTACTTTCTGAAACACTGTGGCTAAACTGCTTTGCACAAGGAAAGTATTTTTGTAGGAGAATGTGAACAAATAGAATTTTTTTGCTGCTGTTTTATGAGCAGTCTTGTGAATACTTGATCTTTGGAGGTCTAAGGCCAGGGGTTTTCCTGGAAGACCTGAAAAACAAAGTGGCCTTTTATGTAAGAGCACTGGTTCATTCGGGAGAAGCTAAATATCCCAGGGAAGACTGAGGGCAAGCTGGCTAGTAGTCATAGTAGATACAGTGAAGATAGAGGTGAAATATCTTTTATCTTCCTTCATAATTAATGTTCAGAGAGGCTGAAACCTATTTCCTTTGTTAAAAAAGATTTGCTTATTGTCACCAATGATCACTAAAATTTCTGATTTCCCTTAAGATTTTCTTATTTCAGAACAGGCTTGTAATTGGCAACTGGGTGTCATGTTATGATAGTATATGTTTCAAGAGCAGCCCAATGTTCATATTGAGGCTAGAGCAAGCCCAGACTGATACTTCTCCAGAATATTTTCCCACCTGTCAGCAGTTTGTCCTCCAAAGGGTACTTGGAGATCTGCCTTTTTTGATAATGTTTCATGGATTTCTTTTCCGTGAACTTGCCCAGGTTCTCCAACAGACCGCGTGAAGCTGTTTCACTCCAATTGTGAGATTTTAACATATAATAGAGCAGCAGAATCTATAAATTGGTCACCCCCCCCACTGTACCAGGCAGGTGGATACCTCTGTAGCACAGCCATTCCGCCACTGAAAGCAGACCCCAACTCCAACGGCCCTGACGGCTTCGCTTCTGCATAGACTCCCTCTAACAGATAACTGGGTGACGTGCACACACGCTGGGCTGGGACAGAGCTGGATGGTACCAAGATCAAACTTTCATACCATGGTACATGTCCAGATTCCTAATCTGTGTTATTCTCAAAGTGCAGTGCCAGGATTGTTTTTCTAGAGTAGCATTAGAATTTTTTGGCATGTTACATACTGCTATTTTCATTTAAGTGCAAAAATCTGATTAATTGATATATTAGTTTTCTAATTGCTTAAATGGAACCTGATGGTCATTGAAAGAGCTAAAGCACAATGAAATTACTTGGTTTCAAGCTGCTACCAAAAGAACATTGTAATTTAGTATTGGAAAATATTTCCAGTCATTATTTGCATTATTTGTTTATGTAACTCTTCAATGGTAAATTCTGGACTGAAGTTACAGAGGAGGTGATCAGTGGAGCAATTGGTGACTACTAGAGAAGGAATGTTTTAACTTGCTACTTATCATTCCTCCAGTATGTTGGAGATCTAACGAGCTCCTCTAGATGTTCTTACATCAGTAGACCCATGTAAGGCACCTGCTATACTGATGTCCTACTAGGTCACCTGATATCCAGAGAAAACCTTTAAATTGGCTCCTGAAGTCATGCAAATTCCTAAATATTCCTACGACAGACGCGTTCCTGCTTGCATCCTACAAGGTTTGTCCTTCCATCAGTCCATTTGTCCTTCATTTTTCTTTAATCACATTTAGAAGCTTATTTTGGTGAGATTAAAAAAAAGAGAAAAGGTCATTTTAATAGTATTTTCAGATTTCTAACTCACTTCAGAATTAAAAATTGTAATATCATTCTGAAGTAGTTTCATGTCTCCTAGTACATTGCAATTAGTGACCAAACTGCGCCGGCACGTGGCATCACTGGTCAGCTTTTTGTCTCTGGTAATTAGGATTTCATGGTTCACAGTAAATCCCAAATTTTCCTTATGCTTTTTAAGGCAGATATTTCTTCCTTTGGTTACAAACCTATGCAAAAGGATACCCAGCTCTGCTGTGAACCCACAGGCTGCCTCGCGATCCAATTCTTCATCTTAAATGATGTTTAGAAGTTGCTGGAAGTTTAAACATTCTCTGTGCATTTCTTTCTTTTTCAAAGTTGATCAAATATATACGAAAAGGTTTTATTTCATTATTTCATGAGCTGCATTTTAGCCTAGAGAGACTGTAGTATTCTATAGGTTTATTATGGAAAATAACATATTTTCTTTGCATTTGTTTTTCATATTGCTGTAGCAAAATGTAATTCCTGAAGCTCTTCAAACACCCACACGTCAGAATTTCTTGTTTTTTCAAAATAGCAAGGACACCAAGATAAACTTGATTATAATGTTTTTCCCAAAATGGAACTGCATATTTTTCTAAAACATAGCACACAATTCAATGAACTTTCAATATTTTGGGGCTATCATAATGAAATATGGACTATTTTAAATAAATTACTGAGACATCAACAACTGATACACTGAATTTCAGGTTGCTTGTGAATATACAACTATTTTTAATCCATAAAGGCAGGGATTATGATGGGTAAATAGCTTTAGTTGACGCTGTATCATCACAGGTTGCTCCCATTACCTCTCCTAATAATTCATTCTTTAACAAATGACACCTCGAACTACACACACACACACATACACATATATATATACCTGTCATTCAACCTGACCAGCAAGGTTAATTTCTTGCATATGGATGAAAAGACAGGAATTAGATTACAAAATGATAGTATCTAGGAAATGGTTTACTAATAGGAAGCCCTTGTGTAAGTAGCTGTCTGGTAGAAGTGGTCGTGACACTTCACAAAATAGCTACTGGGTAATAATTTTCCCTAAATGAATGGGAATATGCTGAGAAACGTATGGAACACACTGCAAGAAGACTAGATGTTCTGCAGGATTTGTAGCTAAATTTACATTTGTAGCTAGTAGTGCATGTTGGTTTAAAACCCGTTGACAGATCCACAGTAGAACCATCAAGTGTTTGGTGCGTTGTTTTGTTAAGTTTTGGGGGTTTTTTTAATGTAACTAATATATTTGTCATCACTTCCCTGTGTTTAAAACTTAGTCGTGGCAACACGATTTCTATTTCAAGCAGGTCTAGTAGGGGCTTCTCTGCTGTTGGTCCCTGGCACAGGGCAGGAAGGCTGGAAACATATTCAGAATATGCACCGTGATGTTCCTGCAGGCTCTGTCTGTTTGTGATGACAAAGGAAGCCTTTGCTTTTGATAGCCAAATACCTGCTTCTTTAGCCCACTCAATGGGCTCCACACAGGCACTTTGTGTAAGGCAGCTGTCAGCGGTGGCAGACAGATGAATCACCTTGACACTTCCACTTTACTACAGCACCTAAATCAAATGCATCTGTAAGGGTAGGCTGTAAACTCTGCGTCACCTCCTTGGGAGGGATGGAGAGTGAGTGATGCAGATGGCACTGACGTTCCCTTCAGAAGAAAAAAGCAACCCAGGTAGACGACGTTTAAACTGTCACGTGGTTGCGACTTTGCTGAAGTTTCCTTCTGGGCTAGTCCCAGGACTCCTCAATAGCTGCGCTTCTCCAGAAACTCTAATGGCCAGCTCTCTGTTTCTCCTCTTTTGACTCATCTTAATGATTAAATAAGAGTTCATTATAATGGCTAATCTGTAAATTAATTTAATTCAATACCTACCATTTTACTGAAATCGGACAAAGGAGCAAAGGGGAAGAACATCAATATTTTAACAGGCAGAAAGCACAGAAATTTCATAAATAAATGACCCCTTGGTACCTAACAAATCCCCGCAGACCATATCCTGTTGTACAGATTTACAGTTTAAATAATTGACTAAAAGAGAATTCCTAAAACAAAACAGCCTTGCTTAGAGGATTCCAGAAGCAGAGATTGAATACAAATAAAATTTAACTACAAGCCACTTAATTTTAAAAAGCAGCTTTCTATGCAGTCAGGCTTCACAGACTCACTGAATCCTAGCCTAGGTTTATAGACTAAGGTTACATCTCTGCAAATTAATACGGTACAGGGCGTATTTCTTTTAGCTGTGAAGTATTCTAACGTTAGGATCTGTATGAGAGGACACTTATATCTAATATGTGTTTAACTTTTAAAGAACTGCTTTAAAGCTGAGAAAGTTGTCTCATCTAAAGCAAAAATATTTTGTCACTTGGAGTCCTACAGGAAAATCTTTTTACAGGAAACCAGTTAGAATACAATTTTCTTTTAAATTCACGTTAGCCAGTGGAGAATCGCTGCCTTTGTACTTGCCACATAATTGAAAGAAACTCATTACTATTTATCAAGATTCACAGGAGCCTCTACGTGATAAAAAATGAAACACCTTTCAAAACAGCAACTTTGAAGCTGTTCACTCGTGGCAAAGGTGTCCATAGATGTTCTGTGGGAAGCTGGAATTTTTAAAGAAATTAAGGTTTATCATTTCATTGGAATTTTCTAGATCAGGCTATCATTCTTTCTTTTTAATGAACAGAACAACAGAACCACCTGTTCAAAACAAGAAAATACACCTTTCCTTAATCATCTCTAACATAGCAGACCTAGGAAATTTTGACATTGTATCAGAAAACTTGAAAACCCCGAAGTTCATCTCGTAGCGGGAACGGTGCTGCCTGATAGCTCACGAGGAAAAACCTCTGTGGGAAATGTTCATGGTGAATATGTTAGAGAACCTAAAAAGATGGGAACCACAATGAATCTCCCTGGACTTCACTGTTTCATACTCTGTTTCCATTACCAAAGCGTTTAGCTACGAGGAATAATACAGTCCAAAATTAGCACTTAAACTGTTTTACTGGTTACTCTAAGTTCTGTAGTGTTATTCACCTCCTAGTAAGGGTCTGTGAGAAAGGAGGAGTTAGTAGTTGTCATAGTAGTTTATGTAAAGAGAGGATAGTTCCTTTGAGAAGCGGCAGAGGGACCAGTTTAAAGGCTTTGTGTCGATTTGAAGGCTTTGCACCCTTTGCCAATGGCCACTACTGAGGTTTGCTCAGTTTGGTGCTGTGCCTTGCACGTTCATCACAGCACCGTGTCCGTGGGTCTGGGTTTGTGTTTAGCCACCCAACCATGACGAGGGGACGAGCAAATGCCTGAGAATGAGCCCAGAGCTGAGGTGAGGGGCAGCGAGTGGGGTGGCGTGGGGGTTAGGTGGACTTATTTTATCTCCCCGTTGATTAAGTCTTTTCATCAATGTTATTGACCTGGCGGTGGGCATCATCTCTCTTTACTCTACAGTCTCTTTATGGTTCTTTGAGGTCACATGAAGAAGAAAAATCAGCTTCACAGGTGCATGTTATTAGACACACAAAGCACTTGTTAACAGGAAAGATGAGATAGCTCCCATTTATCAAAATTACCCCTGACATTTCCTTTTGCTCAGCTGAAAACAATATCTCAGCTCCCCGAGCAACACGTAAGGTGGGAGGGGGGAGAAAAAAAACAAACCAACCACACTTATTTTTTTTCATGAAGGACACCCAAAGGAATATGTGGTGAATAAGCAGTGTTTCTGGTAAACACCAGAGTAGCCCGATGTATTCCATAGGTGTTTATTATAATGAAGTGGATTTTTAAATTGTCCATCTATATTTCTAATCTATTGATAGCTAGGGACTCTCATAGCTCTGAAAACACGGGAATCGTCATCTTGGACCATCCGGAAAACTGCTGTTCTATTATTCACAGAGTAGACATCATGCCATAGGCAAGGGAAATACAAACTTGGCCATTATTCTCCCATCTGTGAGTCTCAGCCTTGTGGCAAAAGAGCAGACATTTAGGTATGAAAAGTCCCAACTTCGGTCAATTAGTGGTCCACGTACTAAAACTGCAAATAAAGGTGCGTCTTAGCGACAGTCACGGTGAGCGTTTTGTCTTTTAATTATTTACTGAAAACTCAGTCTGAAAGGGATTTCTTTTTTTTTCCTCCCTTGGCTGCTATTGTGATGCTAATAAGTATCTGTATGTACTTTGTGTGTTAATTTTGTGCTGTCGGTACCAAATTTACCTTGGATAGCTCATTCTTACAGTTACGTGTATCAATAAACAAAATACGGTACCTAAAACAAAAGAAGTTTTGGTCACAGAGAAAAAGAGAAACCGAGCTTTAAAAAGGAGTCATTTAGTAATTGCATGATATATTAAGGCTAATAAATCTGCTTAATTGTCACACTTGCCTTAAATTAATAATTTATACCAACATTTGGTGCGGGCAGATATGATGAATATTTTTATGTTGCGATAATCCTGGAAAGTGGCACTTGGAACATTTTAAAAAACAAGTAATTGCAAGTCTTTTCTGTTTTTACACATTTCTGATAGTAACTGAATAAACAAAGGTGAGAAAATTTCACAAACCCAATAGGCAGCACAGAGCTTAAATCCGGTAAAACTCTTCCAGTATATTCATTGCAGGAATAAGGAAGATGAGTTGATAATATGACAGGTTGTGTCTGTTGCTATGGCGAAGTAACTCCAACATCTGAACATGTCATCAACACAAACTGTTAATCTGGAGAACTTTACCACCTGTAGGCTTCAGGCTTCCTAGTGACCCAAGTCCATGGTGCTGGTGGAAAGCTTCTCCATCTGACACCAACAGCTCTTTCAAAGCTGGTTGAATTCAGTACGCTCCTTCAGCTGCAGTAGTGCCCCGGGTTGTACCGAAATCTCTTTGCATTCTCTTCCCATCTCCTGCTCTCCCCAGAGACGCAGCGAGGATACTTGCTCTGTATGCGTGTGTTTGCGTATCATTTAACATAAAGAAAATGCAATACTTTAAAAATAGTGATTTGTTTATCACAGGTTTACTTGAAACCTGTTCTGAATGATTTGTCCGATACCGCGCTTCCTTCGTGCTGGCCTGCTGAAACTCAGGGCTCTTCTGCTAAATGGCCTGACTCTTCTCCTGCTGTTCCCCTCCTCCTCCACCTCACTTTACATCTTAATGGTGTACATCTGTTACTGGACAGATTGCACAAGATGAACATAAGGCACTCTTTTCCAGGGTCAGCTAAATTGCCAAGCTAGGTCCACTTAGGCTATTGAAATGTATGTTCAAAATTCCAGAAATTCTCCTAATGACAGATATCTCTGTCATATTCTGCTGCATAATAATTATACTTATGCAGGCCTGTGTGAGGTCAGAATAAAAACATTGTTTCAGCACCAGATTTATATTTGTGTGCATTAATAGTATGTTGTAATAATATGAAAGGCATTTTGGTTTTTTGTCTTGTGATCTCAAAAAATTTGAGGGTTTTTTTTAAATTTTCATATTCCGATTTACTTTGGTTTAGAATAACAAACGGGAAGTTTGGCAACAGTAGTTTCATTTGGGGGGTGTATGATTTAAGGTGCCATTCTAAAATCTCTCTGGCCATGTTGAAAAAGCCAATGGATGCTATCAATTAGGAAAAGATACAAAAAACTTGGAGTGCCTCTTGGGCCACGTTGCTATTCTTTGTGTACAAGTGTTTTGTAGGATTTTTTTGAATTGTTGGTTTTTTTTACTGTGGGATGAGTATATAGTAACAAGACACTGATTTGTCTCCGTTCCGTACACTTAGGAATCGGACAAGGAACTGTCGCAACACATGGCTTTCAAATGAGTTGATTGTAGACATATTGTCTGTCAGTCAAAACGACAATATTGTAATTAGAGCAGGCCCTGTCTCTCCATACGTGCTTCAGATGGCAATGAAATAACCTCCAAAGTGAGTTGTGTGGATGCTGCAATTCACTACATAATAATATTCTACAGTGTTTTCAAAGCTCATATCCTACTGTAAATCTTAACTAATTCACACATGGAATTATCTGAAAAAATACCTGGTTTATTTCAGTCATTCTTGGAGAATCTTTATGTTTTTGAAAGCTCCCAAGCTACAGAAATAATATTTCTCAGTAATAATTGATGTCCATGTGTTGGAAAAGGCTCAGATGCTGAAGAAAGCCAAGCCCTCTCTGTTTGTCTCCGGATCCTGTGACTGTAGTCACTCGACGCTAAATGGGATTTCTTAACTGGTGCTGCAGAAAAATTGATTTTTTTTTGTTTGATTGTTTGTTTTTTTGGGGTTTTGGTTTTTTTTTTGTTTTGGGTTTTTTTTTGGTACTATAGTTGCGAGAAGTCCCTGGGAGTAAAGCTTATGTAGATGTATTCCAAACATGAGCCCTCCGTGGGGAGGGATATTCAGGATCCATTCCAGATCCTGCCTGACTCTGGGTCTTGTGATGAGGGTGCTGGAAGGAAGATATTGTGTTTAAATGAAGGCACCTTACTTGAGTAATTGGTACTTGACCGATAGTAAGTGAGGTTAAACCAACAGCATTACACCAGTAGAGCTGATCCTGCTGCTGTGCTTGTTCATTGGTATAAAGCTTACAGAAAAATGCAGAAAGGGTGAATATTTACTGGATCTTGTAATTCAGCTGGTAAAGAGCCAGTGGGGAGCCAAAGGGTTCCGAAACGGGCACGCAAAATAAAATCAAAGCACAAGCATGAGAAATGGCTGTGGATTTAAAAAGAGAAAAATAAATTTTAAAAAATGAGACGTGGAAGGAGGAGACTTGAGGTACGGTTCACAGGGACACGTTAACTTCCTCAGTTCTGTGAGGAGCCCGAGCGGATGGCACGGACAGGGTGGCATCAGTCTTTCGGTTTTGGTGATTTACAGGAAAGTTACTTGAAAAGTAGTGCCATATGGAATGGTGCTCTATTTGAAATTCTAAAAGCTAAGAATCCAGTCTTCTGTAAATACTGAGTCTGTCAGGGATTTCTCGAGTGATGTGCAGCATAGAAAATACCCACGCTGGGTTTTTTACTCTGTCTTACTTTATACAAATCAGCCCTGGATTTAGTGGTAGAGGGCAAGAGAGAGCAGAGAGGTAGCACAGAGGGAAAAGCTGCCTCGTTCCCTGCCGGCACAGCTAACCATCTACAGTCTTCCTCCAGCACAACCCCATCCACCCAATCAAACCAGGGCCGCCCTCACCCCTGCAAGCCAAAGCATTGTTTAGGCATTTATGGGTTTTTTTTAAATTCATTTTTTTAAAAGCACTTGGACTACTTGGTTTTATTTTAATATTAAAGTTAAGATTTTTAGTTGATCTCAGCCTGATAATTGCCTTGGAAAGCCAGCTTCTAATAACTATCTTTTTCCTAGTGAGAAAGAATCCTCGGCCATGTTTTGTTAGTAGTTAGTAATGCATGAATAGGGGTTCTTTAGCACTGCACTTACAAAATAGATGCCATCTCTGGTACTCTAAAAGCATCTTTGAAATCAGAAAATAAAACTGTGTACTCTGCCAGTATGTTGTGGTGGCGAAGCAGCTGGTGGATGGTGATGAGAAAATCTCCATCCTAGAAAAAGCCCAAGTTTTCATGTTTGCTTTTTATAGACAACTTTCTGTACACTTTAATGTATTTAGCTATCCAAAAATGTGATTTTCCCCTGCAGACTGAAACACTGTCTCCCAAGCCTAGCTCAGTGTATCTTGTGTCCACAGCAAAAAGCATTTGCTGCTGCATTGCCTGTTACATTCCGATCCCTGTGGCAATTTACTCTAGAAGTTAAAAGAACCGGTTTTGGCCATTACCAGTTGTCCTAATTGTTCCAGCCTCACAGAGAACTAAGTTTCAGTGCCTGTTCAAGCTGCCTCTTTTGCTGCTTTGCCAGGATTAACCCCTGGTAATTCCCTACCAGCACAGTCAGAGGAGGTCAGAAATAGAGCAGGCACTGCCACTGATACCAGAACAGCCGCTGCTCTTCACAAGGGCATTTCCTGATTCTTTTCAGTGTTGCCAAATAACTGTTTGTAATTCTCTCTCCCTCTGTAATACACTTCAGAAGGCTTCCCACTAACTCTGCTCTTTTTTTTTTTTTTTCCTTAATTTTTTTTTTTTTTCCCCATTTGATAAACATTGATTTGTTGTCTTGTTTCTCATGGAGCTTGAAATTACCACTGGTAATACCACTGCAGTGCAGGAAATGCTCATATGTACACCTTGGTAGCACGACCCCATTACCACCCAGGGACAGCCTTCATTATTTTATTAGTAATGCTGAGGATAGGAATTGAGACAGGAGGTGATAAAAATCCTTGTGAATGTCTTAAGAGAAGTAAGATTTCTGTCATCAATTGTGTAATTAAAATAGGATATTTGTAATTGCCTCTCCTAACTTCATAGCTGGCTTGAGAGTTTCTGGCTTACTGAAAATCACTTCTTAATCTGTCCATTAATTCTTATTCATGATTGAAATGCGGGGGTGCTTCTCAATCTCAGGCTGGAAATTAGCATAACCTTGCTTCAATTTTGAAGTTGACAAGAATTTAACTGTATTTTAAAGTATCTTTTTTTCTCGTGCAGCTATTTTTTCAGCTCTCTCCAACTGGGCTTTATGTGATGCTTTTAGACATAACAGCTTAAGTTAGACTTGCCTTTCTTTCAGAGATTTGAAAATGTGCACAGATCCTGATCAACATAAATTAGCATGGCTATGCCTTCTGTTATCAGTTATTTCAACTATATGAAACAATCTGTTTCTGTTTTAATATAAAATAAGATGGTGTACACGTTTACAATACATATCACTACCAGACATAAGCAGGAATACCTGTTGAAGGGCCCTGTGAGTAAAGACAGCCTGTTAAGGATCTTTTTATGCATGAGAGGACTGTCCATATAGTCACTGTGTTTGCAGGGATCTGTGGCACTGGTTTGGAATACAAAACACTCTTTCTGCATTGTGACATAGCCTTCCCCCCCCCCCCTTTTTTTTTTTCCTAACATTTTTTATTATTTTTTTAATTTTATTTTTGCTGGTGTGTAAAGGTTGAAGTGGTGATACCGTGTCATTATAATCCCCAGGAGTTTTGACAGTAATTCAAAGGCTTCATGATAAGGCTTACGCTGGAATCAACACAAATGAAAAGGTAGCAGCCAAGAAGCGTGTACATGGCTACATTGGTATTCTCTGTCCCTTTTCTTTATAGAAGTCTTGGGAAAGGAGGTTGCTGCCACTATTATTAATCTTTATCTGGTGTTGGCACTTAGCTATCAGAACGCCTCTGACATTTGATGGGGTCTGGAACAAATTCTTTTGTTGTAATAGGATTTTTATGTCTCTGACTAGTCAAGGAAAGAAAGAAGGAATTTTGTGAGCACAGAGTAAATATAAACCAGAACTTTTATTTTTCTTCCAACTTTATTTTGCTTTTATTCTTGCTTTATAGCTAAAGGGTGTCAGCAGCTCAGAGCAGACCTTTCTATCAAATATTCTTCACTTATTGTTTGAAATCTTTACTTCTGCCATTGATTCATAGTTGTTACTCTGTAAGGTGGTGTGTTACTGCTCACTGGCTGCTTAACAACTTAAGTGTTAAGAAGTGAGGGATAGAACAAACTCCACTTTGTGATGATATCCTGAAATGTAAAAATTACGATACTGCGTTTAGGATGTGTCATCTTGCCTGGCTACTGCCTGAAGAACCGTGACAGGTCGCAGATGGTCACAGACATAGGAAATGTATAAAAATATTTAGTATTTCTAAAATGCAAGGTAGGTGGAGCGGAACGTGTGTGTGTATTGATCATTGGGGTGCTTTTATAATTCATAGTATTGGTTGGGGAATCCCTTCCAGCTGTGCTCTGGCTCTTACCCTGTCTTCTGCTGCAGTGAAGCCAGGGTGGCCTCAGAGAGTGCACACAAGGCTTCCTGCTGTCCTCCAAACACTGCCACCGCAGTGGGAAACAAGGCTGTGGGAGCAGAGGGAGCACTGCTCATTTTTTCCTCCTTTATCAAACCTATGTGTAGTTAAACACAAAGGAAAATACCCCGAGGGCTTCACCGTAACTGCAAGACTGGGAGAACCATGGGCCGATACACATAGCAACCAGGTGAAGCGGGACACACAGGTCCTGTCTTTTGTTGGAGTACTTCAAGCCTTGCGTGGGGAAAGAGGTACAAGTACACTGGGAACGATCTTCTGAAAATTAGACTTGGCTTGTGCAAATAAAGCACAAGGGTTCTCTCTCCTGGATCATCTGCGTTGTACTCTTCAGAAACAGCACGTCTCTCTTCACCGAGTAGGTTGATTTACACCAGTAGACTTAACAGCCTACGTTACAAAGTCTTGTAATGGTTTAAGGAATGAGTTAAGGCCTTGCTGAATGGGCTGGAGTAATGGGGGGAGGCAAGAGTCCCCATGTGCTGCTCCAGCAGCCTCTGCTATCTATGGGGCAAACCCCGTTCAGCTGTCTCCCCAGGACCAGTCTGTAAATGGGTCCGTTGCTGACACGTGTTGGGGAAATGCCCCGTGGAAATCACTGGGTAAGGCCAAGGGAAGTAGCGGTTTGTGGAGAAAATAGCTGGGTGCCTCGGACTGAAAAACTGCTGTAGTTACTAGCAGAATAAGGGAAATAAGAGTAGTAGAAGCGAAGGTAGAACACAGCTGTATTGTAAGTAGAACAGAATCCCTTCCAGAGCGATAAAGATACATATTGCTGCTATAACTGGAGTCAGGGCATGGCTTCCTAAACAAAAAGCAGTACACGCGTCTTTCTAGGCTTGCACATGTACTGTCGAGATGCAAAAGACGATGTTGATTGTTTGTTGGGTTTTTAAAACATTTTTCCATATAGGAGAGCTGTTCCGACACAACACTGCCTGAGCTCTGATGGCAAATGAGTGCACAGAATGATCTTTGTCTTTAATTTTTTTTTTTTTTCTTTCCTACTTCATTTACTTTTATACCAGGCCCCAGTGGAGGCACCTGGAATATTACAATTAAAGGCAGCCACAAAAATTTGATTATGTTTAACAAATCATTGCTGTGCAGTAACAAGGTAAATTGGCTCCATAGACATAATTTTCCTAGCATTTAGGAAATCTGTTGATGGAGCAAAACACAAAAGAATAATCTGCAAGGTCTGTAATTTTGATACTTTATAGTAGCTGAGGTATGTGAATAGATAAATTATCTTCTGAGACATCAAAGACAGAGGTATTTGTGAGTGGGTAGTGGCTTGGGAAAGAGGAAAGTGATTAGTGGAGTGCTACAGGAGATCAGTATTAGGACCAATTTTGTTCATTTTATAAACCAATGGTCTGGAAAAAAAAAAAAAGACGGTGCAGTCAAGGGATAGCACACACTTTGGTTTCTGTGTTGCAGGGGAGTGGCAGGCCATGAAAAACAAGAGGTCATGCAGCCAAATTCAGCAAGATTTATCCAAGATGTACAGACAGATGAGAAGCTATCATGTTAGTTAGGAGTATGTAAACGGTGTGGAAAGACACTAAGGAAAAGCAGAGAGAGAAGGATGGGCAAAAAGGCTGACAGAAAGATGTGCCGCTAGGCAGTGTAGCTTAAGGGAGATATTTTAAATAACTTTAGTAATTTTTCACGTGTATCATTCTGATTTAGTTTCACTTGTTCAGTGAGGAAGCAGTTATTTATAGTCGCATGGGTTTAAAAGCATATGTAAAAGATAGATTGAAATACTCTCCTAGATTACAGTATCTTCAACTTTCAAGCTAATTTCCAGAGCCAGAGCCTGGGAAAATGGATCCACAGACAGATGGGATTGTAATATTGCTTGCAGTTCACCAGCCAGAACCAGTACAACAGCCCAAGCTCTGTTCTGTTGAACTGCTAAAGCAACTAGATATTCCAGATTTGTTGAGTCACTGAGAAGCACGTATTTCCTTGTCATTGCCCAGACAATGGTAAAATTGTTTCCCTGCCCAGCTCTGTTCGGCTGTGGTGCAGGATTTCTTTTCCATGCCGTAGAATAAAGGTGAACTCAATCAGTGGGCTGTTTTGCGAGGCTTTGCACAGGCAGGAGAAAGTTAAGGGTCCGTTATAAATTCATTAAAAAAAAAAAAAAAGAAATAAAAGCAGCCTGTGTTGTTCACTTGGGAAGCACGAAGACACTTCTCAGTGTCGCAGGGGGGTGGCAGGCCAGGAAAAACAAGAGGATCTTTTACCGTGACTCCTGAAGAGAACTTGCCAAATGCTTGTAGAATGGCAATAGCTTCACAGGTCGCTCTCATAACGAGTATTGCCTTTTCCCTTCCAGTTAGGGACTGAGAACTTTCAGTGACTATACAGTTGAACAATTTCTAGCATATACCATATATAAATGATACGTAGCTACACGTGTCGCACCCGTTACTTACAGGTAGAGATGCATCGCTTGTAGGTTACTATTAGCAACTTGGGAAACCTTACACACTAGTAGTTGTCATACTCAGGGGCAACATACCCAACTCGTTTTCTGTTTATTCACTAAGCAGCATATTTTTCTATGTTATTGTATATATATTTACATGTGTGTTTATACATATTTGTGTATATTTATGTATATGTTTGTGTACAGATGTTTATACATATTTGTATATATTTATTCTGTGTGGATGTTTATATGTTTGTGTGTCAATTTTTAAATATTTTTTTTCTTTTTCTGGAGCTAACCTAATGTTACCGATTTAGAAGTTTATTGTTATTTATTTATTAGGTTATTTGTTTAAAAGGTTAAGCAAGTCGTGCGTAACACCTCAGAAAGAATGAGGAGGAAACAATGAGTGGTTGTCCCGTACAAAACCACGGGGCCACGAGGGTGAGATCGCGTTACAAAGGAGGCGGGAGAGACAGGATGGCTCTAAAGAGCAAAATCCCGAGCTCTGGGCAACTGTCCTGGGGAAGAAGCTGAGCACTCGGCCGTCCCCGGACGCTGCCGAGTCTCCCGAGGGCTGAGGGCCCGCGGCGGGCGCCGGTTCCCGCCGAGCCCCTCAGCGGCGGCTCCTCCCCGTGCCGCCAGGGGGCGCCGCGGGCCGCAGACGGCACCGCCCCGGCCCCCCCCCCCCCCCCAGCCTCGGGGCCCGGGGCTCTGCCCGCCGGCTGCCCCGGCCCCTGCCCGCCGCTTGCGGCCGCACAGACCCGCTGCACAGACCCGCTGCCTGTGCCCGCCCGTGCCCGCTGCACA